>VZTE01005129.1:123864-169368 GCA_013397775.1 Eulacestoma nigropectus | reverse complement strand
TTTTTTTTTTTTTTTGCCCTGAATCTGCAAGATGGAAGCTGTTTGTCCATTCTGAGTGTTCAGATTGCAATTTGAAGGCTGGCTTGTCTTCTGAAAGTGAACAGTCTTGATTTGTGTTTCTGCAGAGCTGCCAATTTAATTGTGGTTCAGGATGTTTGACTTCCAAGCCATGTAATGGCTTCAAATTGAAAGAGAGTAGATTTAGATTAGATATTGGGAAGAAATTCTTTACTGTGTGGGTGGTGAGGCACTGGCACAGGTTGCCAAAAAAGTTGTAGGTGCCCCATCCCTGGAAGTGCTCAAGGCCAGGTTGGATGGAGCTCTGAGAAACCTGGTCTAGTGAAAGGCAGGGGGGTTGGAACGAGATAGTATTTAAGGTCGCTTCCAACCCAAACTGTTTTATATTTTCATGTTTTCGAAGTGTTCTACTGAAATGCAATTTGATCCAAAAAACAGATGGAATTGTGTAGAGTCTAAATTTTATTCAGTGAAGTCCTCCTTCATTTCTTAAAAAACATTTTCATAAACTAAAAGTTTCATAAACCAAAGCCAAACCATTTGTGTAGTTGATACTAAGCAATACCCAGTATGCATCTTAAAAAACTGGATATAACTAGTCCAGTAAACCAAGTTAAAGAAAAAAAGTGATAGTTATATTCTATTATATATTTCACTTTACTTCAGGTTTTCTAAGAATAGAAATCTGATAATTTGAAACTTTCTTTTTTTTTTTAAGGTTGCTGGGATTGTTGGCAGAGCAGACCTACTGTGTGCCCTGTTCTTCTTGTTGTCATTCCTTGGCTACTGTAAAGCATTTAGAGAAAGTAAGCATTCTGTTTGCCCCTTTAATTTCATATTGTGTATATTTTCAGCATTTGTACACTTCAGTGAAGTATAGCAAAATTAAAAATGTCAGATTGATTTGTTTACCCTCATAAAAGATATATTTTTTAAAACTCTGCTTTAGCAGCTATTTATTGTTAGAAATTCTGAAAAGATTGCTGTCCTTAATTCCTGTTAAACACTAAATTTATTTTAAGAAAAGTCCATTTTTGATAGGCTTATTTGTTAAATGTTTTATTGTTTAGAAGTGTAATGAATTATTTTAATAAGTATTTTAGAAAGAAATCAAACCTACAAATGTATACTTTTAAATATTTTACTACTCTTTATGCCATTATGTTGGGATGTCTTTAAATGGGAGTCAACTTTTTGGAACCTTACTTGTATTTTTAATGAATTGCGAAGAATTATTCATATGACTAAGCCTTCTAAATTCCTGCAATATGCAAGTGCTGGCATATAATGCTGAATTTAGTGTTACTCAGAGTTTTTGTAAGACAGCTGTGTTTAACATGAACAATTCCTTGGTAGATGTTTTTTTGAGTGAGCTTTGAGATCTCTTGTATTGTTTGATCTGAATGCAGGTTGGCAGTTCAAATGCAGTTGTGGAGAAATTATCTTGGGGCTCTGTTAAATAAGCACATGAGAAAGCACAAGTTCATGACTATGAAAAGCTATGCAGGACATGCAGTCTGGTACCTGAATGTGCTCTGCCACAGGAAATATGGGAATCATTTGGTGAACCCACGAGGAGCTGTGTTGTGAAGAGCTTGTCTGTCGTTCAATAGGCATGGCCTGTAATGATTAACCAGAGCTGGCAGTGTATTTCAGAGGTACCTGAGCTGGCTTTGCGATCTGGCTTAACAACGTGGTTATGGCATCAGAGAGACCTTAGTGTGGGCTGAGGGGAGTTAGTCAGTCCACAGCGAGTTGTAAGATGCTGTAAACAGCTCCTGCTGGTTCGATTTAGATTGTTTGTAACTGTTGTGCGTATTTCTATTGCTGATATAATAAGTTTAAGTTTATCTTGCCATTTCAAATGTTACTTAGATGGTTCCGTTTACTTCAGGTATATTTTTCTTCCCTTTGAGTAGGTTTAATTTCTTTCAACTGAGCTAATGATTCCTTGATGAAAATTGGCCTTGGGTTCTTGCTCGATTTTTATTCTTTTCTCACTTATTTTATTGGATATGATTGTGCTTATGATGTTTCTTCTACTAGTGGTAGAGTAAGATAGACAAATCAAAATATTGCCTTAGGTGTTTTCCAGTGTCTCAGGTAGACAGGTAGACTTATATGGCAGGGGTAATAATCTTTGCTTGAAGAGCTCAAGAGCCAAATTCTTAGGATGAGCACTGGAGATAATTACATAGGACCCTCTAATTATTTTGTTATAGCAGACATCTCGGGAATGATTAAGGATGTGTATTCTGGTTAAGGATACTCTTCAACTTGTGAAGGCCAGTTTTATAGCTTTTAGAAATCAGCATCAATGTAATAGTATTCTTGGACTGAAATTTGTGTCATTGATACAGAATAAGGAAAATGTTGCAAAGACAAGATACTAAGCAGCCCTTATGGATTTTTATTGGGCATTACATTATAATAGGGGAGCAGATGTGTCTTCTAAGCAATTTTGCCAAGGAAAATTACAGTCTGCCAGCATTGTCTTTCAATCAGTTTTCAATGTTTACTGTCACCTTCACTGCCTGCTTTTCCCTCTGCAACTTCTTGAAGAAATTTAGACTTTCTTTGTACACAAGAATTTGTATCCAAGTTACATACTTGAGTCTTTAACCTTCATTGCTGCAAAGGCACACTACTGACTCATCAGCCAGAAGCTTATCAATCAGGCGCTCCAGACCTTTTTCTGCAGAGCTGCTGCCCAGGCCTTAATTGTTGCATGGTGCTGTGTTTTATTTTCATGAGGCCCATTCCTCCAGCTTGTTGTAGCCCCTCCAAACAACAGTCCTGTTCACCACTGTATCCATGTATCCTCTAGCTGAACCCACCAAAGACCACAAGCAGTTTTACTTGCTGCCCTGATTATAATTCTTTTTCCTTTGTGGAGGGGAGGTTAAGAGGTAACCAGATATGGAGAAGTGGCTGTAGTAGAGAATGACTCTTCAGTGGGTTTGCAAAGCAAATAAAAAGTTTTACCCTTGGATGCCTCAATTTTCGTGGTATGAATTTCCTTCTTTTGTGAACAATTCTTCTAGGTACTCTCAAATAACAGGTTAAATAAGGAGTAAAGAACTATTATCTGACTTTAGCTGAGTTTGGTTCTGCATAAATTGAGGGAGTCAATCCCAAATGTTAGCTGGTCTCACTGTGAATATAAGAACATGCATTTTAAAGATATGCACATACAATTTAAAAAGCAGACTTAGACAATGTCTCCTAAGCAGCAAAGTACCTTCTCTTAGAATGTTTTCCTTCTGATGTCAAATCCTCAAGATCCAGAATGTCTGTGATACTGCCAATGCATGTTGCTAGTTCTAGAGCAAGTTAAGAGCTGTTATTACATCATTTTCTAGGTCAGGCCAAGAAGCTAATTTATCTTTGTGAAATAGTCTTTGTTTGTGAGAAAGAGATGGAGAAAACAACCAAAAATCCTTCTGTGTATCAGGTTTATGTTCATAATCAAATAGAGATGCTTTGTGGTGATCCTACACGAAAGTGGGTTGTACCAGTTTGTTCTAACATTGTATTTCCTTTTGTCCTTCTGGGTTTTTTGTATGTTAAAGGCAAGCATGGCCCTAAACTGTAGGTCAACTGCATGTGTCTTTGTTCCTGGTTTTGGCTGTCACATTTATATAGAGCTTAGCTCACCAAATTTTTACAAGCAGTAGGAGAAGAATTATCAAAGGTTGATTTTTTTTGTTTTAATTGTTACTAATAGATGCGTGTTAGTGTGACTCTTTTGGAGCACTGAAAAGAGGGTACAACTCTTAAGACCATCAGGATTTGTGGACTGCATTTCTATTGTCTTTTGTATATGGTTACCAAAACGTGTTTGATGCCATGTTTGTTTTTATTTCATGAACTTTAAGTGAGCATCAGAGTAAAATAAACATTGAAAAGCCTGAGTCAATGCTACTGATATAGTTGGGTCAGTAACATATATTGTTTGGCTACCAGCAGCATCCCAATGCTATTATCAAACAGATTACCTAAGCCTTTAGTAAAGAACTTGACTATTCTTGCAGCAAGGCAATGTGAAATTTGTGTATGGCTGAATTCAAAAAATCTGTTTATGTTTCACTGGTTTAGACACAGTTAATAAATTGTTGTTCTTTAAAGAAAAGGGGTTAAAAATCATGTGTGAGAGACTGGTTAGTGCTTATTTTCACTTGAGAAAATGAATGTAAAGGTTTATAATTTTTTTTTGCGTGGGAGTCAGAACTCATAAAATGTCTGAGGAGGATTTGGAAGTACTATGGGGAAAGTATATGTAATAGTGAAAACAGTCAGGAGATCAGAAAAATATCAGTGTCAGGCTGGAAAACTTCCAAAGGAAAATAATGGTTTTTATAAAGCTCAAGATATACTGCAGCTTGTTTGCCTGATTTATTTGTGGTTTTGGTGGATTTTTGGACAGACAGTTTCTTTTAGCTAGAATCTGTAGCTTTTTTTTTTAAGTATAAGGATTTAACACACTATGTGGGCTATAATTATGTCTTACTGAAGTTCTACAATTCTGTTACTTTTTCCCAGTATAACATTTTTAAAGTTAGCATCTTTGAAAGGATAACATTTATAATTGCAAGGAACTAATCTGTTGTTCTCATTCTGTCCTGCTGTTTTAAACACAACTGTGGGGACAAATCCACTGCATAGGCTTTGGAGACAGCAAGAGCTGACAACTGTTTAGGTATGTTCTGAAGGGAATTGTGGGTTATTAACTTTGTTGAATTTTAATGCAGCTTCTCTGGGAATTCATAAGGCAATTTAAAACTGCTATAGTATTCATTTTTGCCTTCCTTTGTCTTCAGTTTTGACAGTGATCCAGTTGCATGTATTTGCCATCTGCATTGGCGATCTCTGAGTAACATCAAATGAGGAGTTCACGACTTGGTCCATGTGAATAATACTGATCTGGATATTAAATAGGGGATCAACTATTTGCTCATATGCTATGACATCTAAAAATTACTTTTTTCTGGTTGTGTATTTCTGTTTTGCTATGTTTTGTGTAGCTGTCCATTTATAATCTACTAGCTCATTGCTAATTTATTAAAGCATACAAAGGAGTGATGAGTTTTGTGAATATTGGAGATTTGTATTATGGAGGTTTTCCTACGGATTGGAAATATTTAAGGCTCGTGTGAAAGAGATCATTGTTAAGATATGGGGAATTTGTTAGGTATTTTGCAATCGGTCAGGAGGTATTTACTATTGTTAAACATGTGGGCCCTGATTTTTCAACTGTGTGCCCTACCGTTCATATTTGAACACACTGGGAGGGAATAGTAAGTGAAAAACCTAACAATTTTATGATTTTAGTTGGCTGAGGAAACACAATGACCTTTTTCCTGGTAGAATTAATGCTAACTTTCACTTCTCCAAGATGATGTCATTCAGGGGATAGATGCTTCCTTCAGTGTGGCCTCTAGGTAATGAGTTTGAGATGGCTGGATATGTTGAGGAATGGCATTTTCTACTGTAATTTCATTATTAAGTGAAACACTGAGCTGAGCTGCAGTAGTATGTACATTTGGAGACACACAAGGAGATCTTGGGCTTAATTCTAACAGTGGATTCTTACGTGATCTTTTAAGACTAGGTAATTTTTCCCCCTTTGCTTAGCAATTCACGAGCAGGGAAATCTTACAGCTTGGTTAGAAGACTATTTGTAGCAGTTTATTTGGAAGACCCTATCCCCACAGACCAGACACATTAATGGAATATATGAGTGTTTGTGATCTATTTCAGTTAAAAATTAAAACTTCCTGCAGAAGCTCAGCATAACTTACTTTGCTTCAACCTTCAGAGGAGTAGGTGCTTTCACAGAATCAGTTGCTGTGTTTCACCTGAAGATGGTGACTCCTTAAACTGCTCCAAGGTGTCACCTGGCTGACTCTAAGTTGCTCAGCTGGGTTTGAAGAAGGAAATGCTGAATGCCTAAGTGTCTGAATTGGTAGTAATTGCTTTGGATATTGTTCGTTTGGCTTTACAATAAAACTAAGCTTGGTAGTTTAAATGTAGCATTTTCTTCATATCCTTCACTTCTAAGGAGTTTGTTTTCATTGACATGTGGATTTAGGACACCAGAAAATAAGGTCTCTTGAAATAGGATTAGTGTTTAAGTGCACTGTCAATGTGTTGCTCATAAATTTAGGATCAGTCAATTCTACACTACAAAACACTTTGTGTATGCATCCTTGCTCTAGAAATGCTTATACTCAAGTCTAGCAGTCTAAATGGAGGAGCTGTCATGGCTTGTTTATGGTCTACATAGGGTTTTTTTTGAATCCCCTCAACTTTCAGACTTCATGTACTCCTTAAGAGGGACCATCTGAGCAACGCTTTTTGGGTTTGTGTAGAAACACTATATTTTTCCAGCTTAAAAAAAAATAAGCAAGTACTCTATTTCTTTGGCATGCTTACAATTTTGTCCATCTGTTAGAGTGGCAAAATGCCCACTCACAATATGGTGTACCAGTTTCAACCAGGCACAGGTGCCAGTGAAAGATTGGTTTCGTTTTCTGACACAAGATTTTTCTGGTGGGAAGCAGCGCCATATTAGGGGAATATGCTTTGTTAGACTGATTACTTCTGTTGGCATGTGTATATCTCATAATAAGCACTTATGCAGTGCTTTACATTTTCAAATCACTGTTAAAAAAAATTTAAATTGAAGGCATTGCTGAATAACTGTCCTTTGTATCTATTTTGCCAGCCTAGTTTACTGAGATTTCTGCAGTTGAGGCAGGGGGTGGTGGGGATGGAGGGATGTTGTGCTTGTTGACTCAGGAACAAGCACAAAATAAATATTTCTTAATTGAAATTCTTTCTCTTTGAAGTTTAATCACTGATGAATGTTGATAGTATTACAGTTCTCTGTATAACTGTTGATTTTTTGAGGCTGCAAAAGAAAACAAAGGAATAGAGATTATGCTTGTCAGGAGGAGATCTTGTTTACAGAATCACAGAATGGTTGAAGTTGGAAGGGCCTTGAGGTCACCTGAGCTGACCTTGCCCACACAGGGTCACCTAGAGCCAATTGTCCAGGAGGCTTTACTGCAGGATTTTGCGGTTCCCTTCATTAAACCATGTGAGGTTCCTGCCAGACCATTTCTCCAGCCTGACAAGGTCCTTCTGGATGGCAGCACAACCCTCTGGTGTATCGGCCGCTCCTCCCAGCTTGGTGCCATCAACAAATGTGCTGAGGGTGCCCTCTGCCCCATTGTCCAAGTCATTAATGAAGAGGCTGAATAGGACTGGACCCTGTATTGACCCCTGAGTACACTGGCCTTCAATTTTGCCACTGATCACCACCGTCTGGACAAGCCATTCTGATAGTTTTCAGTCCACCTCACTGCACATCCAGCCTATTCAGCAAGAGCTTCTCTTACGAGGATCTTATGGGAGACTGTGTCAAAGGCCTTACTGAAGTCCAGGTCTTTGATGCTCATTTTTTGAGTCCGTCATTATTTCTCTTTTGCTGGGTGTTTTTATCATCTTTGAGAGTCCATGCTTAAGCTTGGCTTTCCTGGGCAGGCTGAGACATTTCTTGCATCTGAGACTTGGGATGTTTGCAAGAAGACAGACTTGTTTCTGCACAACTTTGAGCATGTGCCTACTGAATGGCTTCAATTTTCTTTTATTTGGCTAGACCATTTATCCAGGCCAGGTTGGATGGGGCTCTGAGCAACTTGGTCTAGTGGAAGGTGTCCCTGCCCCTGGCAGAGGGTTTGGAATTAGGTGACCCATAAGGTCCCTTCCAAACCAAGCTATTATATGCTTCTGTGGTTTTTCTAGTTTGTCAATGGAATTCTGACTTCTCCTTTGTATGCTTCCTGGCCACTGCAGCCTGGCAGCACTTCTGGTCTTAATAAGCATATTTCTTATTCCATCATCCAAATGGAATAAGGACAAAGGAAGAATCCAATACAGAATATTATCTTTACTTTTTTCACAGCAAGCTACTATCTTACTATAGCTGTCCAGCTGTTATTTGTACCCATTCTCTAACAACTTCATGCAGCCCGTATTTTTTGTGGCATGTTTCACACTGTTTCCAGTGGTATTCTCATGCCTTTGTGAAGTCAAGGTATAGAATGTTTACAGATTTCCTTTTATCAGGAAGGCTTTTTTTTTCTGTCCAATTCAAAAGTTATACTTAGTTCTATGTAAATGATTAAAATATTTGGCAAACAATTAATCATATTCTTTTATGTTTTGGAGTGTCACCTAGAAAATATTTTGTCTAAGTGTAGTGTTTTTTTTGTAATTTTGACCAGTCAGCTTAGCTTTGTATCTGTAGTCTATCCTTTCATATTTTTGTTCCTTTTCAAAAGTAGACATGTAGGCATTGTTTTATTTTATTTCAAGCTCCTGGATTCTCATGTATTTTTCATGATTTCTCAGAGGTAACAGCTGGGGTTACTCTGGGTTGTACAGGACCTGTTGAAGTGAATGTAACCAATCGTATTTTAAAACAGATTAACTTCTGTGTCAATTCTGTGTCTTGTAGTTCACTGTTTTTGCTTTTGTTCTTGCTCCCTTTCTGCTGATACTGTACTTGCCATCTGATTGCAACTGACCTTTTTTTGGGAAAAAGTGAAGGAAAAAGGCACCGAACATTTCTGTATTCTTGGCATTGTCCATTTTATTTCCCAATGAGCATTGGAATAACTCCTTCCTCACTAGTCTTCTTAGTAATATATCTATGGAATTGTGGGGTTTTGTTCTTTACATACATTACCTTTTCTCATTTTGTGATGTGACCTTTCTGTGTTTGTTTTTCTGTATGAATGTGCTGCTATTACACTTGTCCTTGATGATTTGACCTAGTTCCCTTTTTACTATTACTGTTATATTTTGAATCATCAAAGCTTTTGTGAATTGCCAGCTGGTCTCCTACTAAATATACTTCCCACTATCTTCTGTGTTAAGATAATTTGTATTTTTCTACTGAATACTGCTTCTCTGAGAAGTGCTTATTTGTCCTGACTCCTTTCCACTAGAATTTGATTCTAAGAAGACATCTCTCAAAGGAAGAAAGTCTCCTTCCATAAACACAGTAAAGTCCATTGGCTGTCTTCACTATTTTCCTTTTTTACACTTACTACAGATGATTGATGGTCATTTTGTGAACACAGTCAATTACTTTGCCTTCTATCCTTGCATTCTCTGTGCTAGTTTATTTCTACATTAAAAAAAATAAAAACAAAACTGGTCTTCAAGAACAGGCTGAACAGTCTGTTGTACTGCGAAGTCTGAAAAGTTGAAGAGCTCCTTGAAGGGATGTATTTAGACAAAATTCTTTCTGTCTTAGCAATACTCATAGAACAAACGTTGAAGCTCTTTCCTTCATGAGTTACAGCCCTCAGCTGTTCTTCTGTATAATTGATGTGGGCTGGAGTTTCCCCATTGCATTTCAATTTTTCTACTTCCAATGTCTCTTTAGTCATTATGTATTTTGTATTTTCTTGCTTTGTTTTAGCATTATTCAGGTGTGTATGACTTCTTTCCTAAAAGAAAGCTTTCTTTTATCTTTGTAACATCTGCACCTCTAATGTTAAGTCTTACCTGACCTCTGGAGACATAATTTGGAGTGGAGGGAGAAAGATCGAATGCCCTCTAAATGTTGCAATGATGAATCTCAAACATCTTAGTATTCACTCTGTTGAAGCTTTAGAAGTCTTAGGTAAGAAAGGAGTGTTAGAAGTAACCTCAGAACCTGTCCTTCCACATAATTTACGGAAAATTTCTGCTCTTTGCTACAGAAGAAGTAGCCTGGTTCAAAATGAAAGAGGAGGCCGGTGTCAGCAGTTCCTTTTCAAACTTGTGGTTATGGTTTGTGTCTGACCCCAACATTTGAGGTAGTATACTGGTTTAATCAGTACGCTGATTTATCCCTGTATAATCAGTGCAGGCTTACTTCTCTGAAGGGTGTTCAACTGCATTTCATTAGGTAACTTAATCCCTAAAGGTGTCCTCTTCTCATGGCCAGTTATATAGGAAGCCTACTGTACTAGCTTAGGTGTAGGTGCCTAGTTCTGGTGAAATTAATCTTAATCTTGCCATTTACCCTTTCCATAGACCATTATTCCAGTTCTCTTTAAGCACTGAGGGTCAAACCTGCAGTAGCAGTAGAGAAGGACTGCTCTAGAGATCAAGGAAAGTAGGAAAGGAATTCAGGCAATGAATGCAGAGTTCAACTTTGTTTTTTCACCTGCCAAGTCAAAGATTGGTTCTTGTGATGCCTGTAGAACCCATGTTACTTGAATCAAGAAACTGCCTCTGAACGAGCAGAGGGCTTTCCTCTGTTGCTTGCACCTATTGCAACCTAGAGGTTGTGACAGATATGTTTTTATGTGAAGTACCCGTGTATTCTGTGTGTGATAGTACCTTGGCTGAAGTAGGGTTTATTGTTATATTCATCTCAGATATGCCTGCTTGTAGTACCCAAAATCGGCTACATGGTACAGTCTTTAAAGACTTTTTCTTTGAGTAGAAGCTGTTGTTGCTCTTGATCTCTTAACCCCAGAGTTCCTCACCCTGCTGTAAAACTGCTTCCTGAGTGCAAAGACTAACTGCTTCTGCTCAGATGCTGACATTTTTGAGCTCCGTGGCATTCTGTTCCAGTGATAATAAAATGACATGTGGTACTTACTAAATGCAGCAGCTCTGGAGAAGCAGCTCATTGTGCCTTTGTAGACTAGACTGCAGTTAAAACAGTTTGTGTGTGTGACACCTCATGAGTAACTATTATAAAGAATTTCTTGTTCTCATGGTAGCTTGGAAGAGAGTGGCCAGTAATGACAGAGCTCTGGCTAAGGATGATAAATATCTCTAAATATTGGGAATTAACCTTTGCAGATGATGAATTGTGAAAACTGTGTGAAGCTTCTGCCTTTCTAATTAATCTGGCTAAAGCATCGAGCAAATAGGGAGATTGCTAATGTCTCCAAGAACAGAAAATGAATGCAATAAAGGGACAAATGCCAGCATATTGCAGGAGGTGCCCTATGTTTTTTAAGTCTGTGTATCCAGATCTTGACTGGTAGAAAAGATTGCGATACTCAATGCTGTTTATTTTTTAAATTCTTATTTTAATTTACCTTTAAATGTATAAAATGCCTAAAAATATGGCATTCTTTATTTTGACAGATAAGGAAGGACATACATTTTCTGTATTCTGGGTGCTGGTGAGTGTTATCCTAGGTGCAATAGCCATGCTGTGCAAAGAACAAGGAATTACAATACTGGTAAGAATTCTCTTATTAACTGAATTTTGACTCAGCGTCTGTCAGGCGTAGTTGTAAAGTCTACAGAAATTACTCTTATCCGCAGCTAATGACATGCACACCTTTTGTTCTGTTAGAAAACTAGTTAATGTTGACAAAAAGCAGTATTCTAGTAGATCTGTCTTGATTGTATCCCTGCCAATCTGTTAAAGTTTTTCACTTTAACTTTTGTAAGCAGGTTGCATATATTTTTGCAAAGTTTAAAGGGTTTACAGCATTAGTTTCACTTTTGTTGCCCTTGTTTTTGAACGTAATTCTTGAGATAGAAGGACTACAAACTTCCCATTGAAGGCTTATGAACAAAGATATAACTAGAGGAGAGCATTTTTAAAAGCTCCTCCCCCTTGCTTTTGTGAACAGTGTAATTATAATTAGGGCCATTGTTTATGCACTTCCAGTACTGCATCTCTTCCTTTTGTCCCTTATTTAAGGATCTGTCTATGGAAACAGATGTAGTTATTTTTTGTGTTTATTGTGGTCTGGCTTTTTATAACTTCAGTGAAGGCAATTCTGTTTTGGTGACCAAACTGGCCACCTGAAATGCTTTATCTGTGATTTTTACCTTTTATATAGCTATATATCTTTATAAATAAATCAAATTTATAGCTTTAGGTGACATGGATAAGCAACGGAATCAGAAAATTCTTTGCTGCAAGGACCCTTTTGTCCTTGCTAGAAGAAAAGGAAAAAGAAATTACAGAAAACTTCTTGATTTGGGACATTTTTTTGGAGAGATGTTTGTAGAGTGATGTATTTTTCAAACGTGTCTGTAAGGAAAACATAAGGAGTTCTCTTAAAACATGGTGTAATTATTTACTCTAGCAGCATGAAGTAATTATTGGAGCTAGCAGACACAGAACTATTATTGGATTTGGGTTTTTTACTTGTTTGGTATTGCATTGCTAGGATGATTATATTTATTGTTGTGCTAAGGGGCACAGGTCAGAGGGATAAAGGGGTAAATCACACATTAAAAAGATTACTTGGAGGCTGAATGTATTTTTCAGTAGAATTCTTGCTTTCCTATCTCCATGTGAGTGGGCCAAAAGCCTTTTAACTGCCAAGTGGCCTTTCCACATGGAACCAAGCCACACTCTAACCTATCTTCTGTCCCTTCCCTTTGACTGTTAGTGAGGGCCTTGTGGCCTCCCAGTTTACCAGCTCTTTGCTTCACTTGGAATTAGTTTTACTGTGTTTTTTCCATTTAGTCTTTAGAACACTGAGGTAATTTCTGAAATTATTAGAATATAGGATAAATACTCAAGAATTATCAGGGTGATATGCTGAAACTTTGAAGCGGAAATGCTAAAGTTTGATTTTGCTGGTAACCTCAACAAAATTACCCCTGGATACATTTATATATTCTGTTTGCCTGCTTGGAGGTGGTTATGCACGAGTGTAGTGCTGCAAAGCACTGAATACGTTATAGTTTTATGTGTAGTGGCTGATGTCATATGGAACTCTTCCATTTTTTTTTTTCCCCCAGCAGCTTACACTGTGTATATTGTTATAATTGCAAGAAAAGCAAGCCTGATACCTGTGTTAAATCTTTCTGAGCCTTTGTCTGTACCCTTTAAGAATAGTATTTCTGAAACCTGGAAGTCCAAAGATACCATATAACAAAAAATAAGTAGAAGGCTTAAAGAAACTCCACGTTACTGACAGAAGCCTTACCTTTTGACTGCAGCATTTACACTGCAGAACATTTTGGGAAGAAGATGGAGAGCAGAATTCTGTTGTGACCATGCATATGTTATCTAGCTTGCTGGTACATGGTATTCCCTGAAGGGTTATTCCATGTAGCAGGAGAATTCCCTTTACAGTAAAATGTTATTCTACTCATCTGAGCTCAATTTACCATTCTGCCATCATTACTACCAATGTATCTCTCTGCTTGTTTGGAATCAGAATTAAGATGTACAGTAAGTCATGGTAGAAGTGCAATTTAAGATGTATTTAAAAGAAAATATTTGTGGTTAGCGGCTTCATCTTATGCTGTTATTTTTCTCTTGGTTGCTTAGGGTTTGAATGCAGTGTTTGATACACTGGTGATTAACAAGATAAATCTTTTGGAGCTCATTCGAAAGTCGCTGTATAAGGATAAGTCATTGGAGGTGAGTCTTGGAGGTTTTGTTCATTCTTAGAGATTTTGTTCATTGCAGCCTTTCAGACAGTCATGCCCTAAAAGACAAAGATTCAGCTTCTGACAGTTTTGTTGTTGTTGAGAATTAGAGAAAAAAACTCCAACCAACCAACCAAAAAAGGTGGTGTTAGTCAGCCTAGTAGGGCAATGTGCTGTGATATCTTTGCAGCAGTGTGAGTAGTAACGGGGTATTGTTAGAATTGCATTGGATAGTCAAATCTCTTCCACAATTTTTTCAAAAGTATGTTAAAAATGTAGTATGGAACAGCTGACTGCTTGTTGCAACAAGTTCTCCAGGGTCAGTAACTATACACCTGCAATGGTACTTAGAATGGTTTGGTCTGAATAAAGAGAGCGAGAGATTTATTCAGATTCTCAATGACATAGACATTTGAAAAGTACGTTAAAAACATATTATGTTTAGGGGTCCTAGTAGTTTTGGAGTTTAAAACAAAAAGTTATGTTGGCACTGATAGTTGCTAAGGATTGATTTTTCTGACTTTCATTGATGTCACTTTGTCTGGTATTGTCTCAAGTGGAGTCTGGCACCTAGTATTTGCACTGGCAAGCAAATAACGGAAACAATCAGCCTCAGATGAATGATGGACAACAGCCAAATAGACCTACAGCCTACTAGAACATCACTGCTGTTGAACAGCTAAGATTCTCATTCAACATTCAACAAGGCAAAAGAATATTCCTTGTACTTTGCTTTAGTCGGTGGTTTCACTGCGGAGGAGTCTCACTAATGTTTCTGAGTGGCACAAGTCTTGTGAGGCTTTTAAATTCCTTTGCAAGGAGTGAAATGAGGAGCTTCAGGGGAAATCAGGGAGAGTAGGTTCTCTAGAACTGAAATAATAGATTTGACCAAGGAGGGCTAAGTGAGGAGTACAGGAGTATTTCAGGCAGCAAATAGGAATGCAGGGGAGTTTTGCTGTATAAGGAGACTAATGTCAACTAGAATATGACAAGGGAAGCATCTAGAACTGTAGGGAACTAAAGCAAAGTCAATTCAGAATTAAGTGCTGGAAACAAAAGGTAGTAAGTAGAACCTCAGGAATAAGTGGCCAGTCAGCCTCACATCAGTGCCTGCTAAGATCATGTAACAGATCCTCCTGGAAGTGATGTCAAAACATATGAATGACAGGGAGGTGACTGGAGACAGCCAACACGGCTTCACCAAGGGCAGATTGTGCCTCACTAATCTAGGAGATTAATCTGGAATGGAGAAGAGAAGGCTCCAGGGAGACCACCTTCTAGGAAGCCTGTTGCAGTGAATGACCAGTAATGGATTCTTTACAGTGGTGGTGGTGAGGCACTGGAACAGGTTACCCAGAGAAGCTGTGGGTGCTCCATCCCTGGAATTGTTCTGGGCCAGACTTGACAGGGCTTTCAGCAAACTGATCTGGCAAAAGATATCCATGGCACCCCTTCCAGCCCAAACCATTCTGTGATTCTGGGAAATGTGTCAGAGTCAAACCTTTGTGGAGGATTATTCTTTAAGCATGAAGAGCTCAGAGCGTGATTGTTCTGGTTTGTGACTTTTAAATCATTCTGTCTCAGTGAAGAAAAAATCAGATGTGCCTTTTCCCTCTTATTTTTTTGATAGAAGTAATTAATTTTAGCTCCTGTTACCTGCAAAAATCTGTTCTGCTCTTTTCAAGGAAGTGTATCTAAGATTGTTTTGCTTTGTTGAAAGGCAGATCTTAAAAACTCTGCAAGTAAGAACATTTTCTTTTTCTTCTTGATTGAAACAGGTTTCAGTTTCATGCCAGATTTCAGTTAGCTCTAAGTCAGAGAGGATACAATAACAGTTCTTCCACTTTCAAATTCTGCCTACTGAGAGATTTTGTGGCAATTGTGAAATCTGGCCTTTAAGAAACTGCATGTACTGTTAAATGAAATGAAGCCTGGGATAAGAGATTTTGTGTAGTTCATCTGTCATAAAGCAGTTATAAATTTTCACTATATGTGGTTTTTTCATAGCACAATTTTCTTCCAAAAGCTATTTTATAGGAAAACCATTCCTAAATCCTCATTGTAGTGACTTAGGTTACTGAGATGTCCAGGTTGGAAGCAACCATTTGAGCACAAAGGCTAGCTTATGTAAAATCAAAATTACAGACTGCTTTATCCTTAGGCATTCAGCTAAATATTTTATCATGACTCCACTGTCAATTACAAATACTAAAAAGCAATCTGAATATTGTTTTTAAATTTAACTTTTCCATGCTTTTAGAAAATAAGTATCTTCAGCCATAGCACTGTTAGATGTCTTTGTTCAGGAAGCCTACTCTTTTTTTTTTTTTTTTTTAAACTTCAGACATAACTAATATTGATCTCCTAAACAACTATGGTGGTCCTTGCTAAAGAGCATATTCCACTAAGAGGTAATAATAATTATTGTGCCATCTTAAAGCTGTGACTGGTGTATGGTTATACTTACTAATGGTTCTGTTTCCAGTCTCCACTGGTGAAGCTTGAAGAATCTCTGTAGTATACACTGGTTGTTTTTTTGGTTTGGTTTTGTTGGGTTTTTTTTTTCAATTTATGAAAATAATATGTGCTTGGAGAAAATGCATTATGCTTTCTGGAGAAAAAGGTGTAAAGATCTGTCAAATTTAGTGTCTACACCATCGCTTCTCTATGTTTTATCTGAGTTGCGTTCTTTACACCCTGAAGTGTATATTATAAAATGTGTGATGTAAATCAACTGAATTAATGTAGATCAAACACAATCTTATACTTTTTCTGATCTTGGATAATTTACCCTGAAATAAGTGATTTGGGTGCCTCTCTGTCATTAGCTTTTTAATCATATTTTTTGAAAATTATAATTCACTTTCTAATTCCTCCCAGTTCCTAACTGTGCGGTTTTCTTGGTATATAACTGTAATTTTACTTCTAAAGATACCTAAGTGGACAAAAACTTTCCATGACAAGCAGTCATCTGGAAAAAGCTGTTTAAAACAAAGTCCCCAAAGTAACCATCCTCTATTTTAGAAAGAAAAGATAAATTAATTTAATATGCTGTATACTAAAGGCTGTATTCTGCTCAAACTGCCTCTCAGAAATTGCCATGTAAAATTACATCAGCTATAGAATTACAGAGGATTTGTAGAAGAGAGTCTTCTTGAACTAAAAAGTTTTGTTTCCTGATTGAGAAGGCAATTAAAATGTTTGCAAAAAATACTTTCCAATTAAAATTTCAGCTCTAACAGCAAAAAGGCACAGGAATAGCTTTTTCTGAGATAGAGGTGGAAAAGATGTGAATGTGTTGGGTAAGAGAACAAATAATGTTTTGATATGAGGTGGTTTCTTTCTTTCTTTCTTTCTTTCCTGTAGAATGCCGGGCTGTTAAGGAAGGGGCTGCTTTTCAGGATAACTCTTCTGATGTGTGGAGGGGCCGGTATACTTTATATACGCTGGAGGATTATGGGCACAGGGCCGCCAGCTTTCACTGAAGTAGACAACCCAGCTTCATTTGCTGACAGTCTGTTTGTAAGAGTAAGTTATGAAGCTGATTTTTTCTGGCCAGCTCAGAACATTTGTCTTTGTCATAAAATTGAATTTTCTGTGCTTCTAGGAAACAATAAAGTGGGCAGTTTTTACCTTTTAAGATATGTGTCATGAGTCACCTTCACTTGTGCTACTGATGATTTTCTGCAATGTTTTTTAAAATAGTATAGTATGTGTTTTCTTTTCATTCAATTTAGCACGCACTGTACACATTGAAGTATTTTTCCATTTACTCACTATTTTTCCCATGCATGCAAGAAATTAGCTTTTGCTGATTTTCATCCCTTTTCCACATACTGTGCTTGACTTTTCATCTTCTTTCACAACTGAAGAAAATAGCACAAAGTTCTAGTCTGGTGTATTTGGAGTATGTCTTGGCTATATACCTCTGGTGGCATTAAGGATCTTTCTGGAGATGGAGAATGAAAGATGAAGACAGTGGGTGATGTCTTTTGATGTTTTCTCCTATAGTAAGAGATTGTTCTTTTTACATACGAATATTGGTTGGACAGCACACAATTGCATTCCCCTGCTCTGAACTAGAGAGCCACCTAGCTATGTTTAAAAGAAAATTAAAAATTAATTTCACAGCTGTAATAGTAATAGTAGACTACAACTATTTACATGGATATGTAAATAGTTGTAGTCTAACAGTATTCGTGGCCTCTTTATTTTGTTACAAGGGAAATGAGGGAAGAGAGAAGGGCTAAAGTTGCCCCCCTCCCCCCCCAAGTTTAGTATCAAATAAATGTTTGTTTTCTCTTTGACTGACAGGCTATAAACTATAATTACTACTATTCACTGAATGCATGGTTGCTGTTGTGTCCCTGGTGGCTGTGTTTTGATTGGTCAATGGGCTGCATACCCCTCATTAAATCCGTCAGTGACTGGAGGATAATTGCACTAGCAGCACTTTGGTTCTGCCTAATTGGTCTGATATGCCAAGCTCTGTGCTCAGAAGACAGCCATAGGAGAAGGTAAGAGACGGTGATGAATTTTAAATGCCTGGCCAACTTGAGTACAGTATTATTTTGTTAAATCCACTAATGATAATTTTAACAATTCAGTGGAACCAATGTCTAGCAAATGCAGTTCAAATAAATATTTATAGCTGTCATTACAGTTTTATCCCAATTTGGGCCCATCACTGTACACCAACTAGTAGGAAACAGAGTTGGAGGATGAGGCATGGATGGCTGCTTTATTTTTTCTCCTAAAATGGTATTTTGAGATCCTTAACACTGTAGGTGGTAAAAAGTAGTATGTGTTCAAAACACAGTAGGAAATTATGTATGTTGTTGCCCTTACAAGTCATCACTTCCTTTAATCTTCTAATAATGGAAGAGAGGAGATGTGCTTTGAAAGCAGGTAGAAATACTGGCCATGGTCATACAATTAAAAAGTAAAATGCTTGACCCATACTATCTACTCAGAAAACAACTTGTACTTTACTCAAAGGAACTAAAAAAACTATTGTAAATTGTTCTTTCTCACTAAGGGCTTCTGTTTAACTTTGCAGGTTCTGTTCCCATGGATTTTATGTAGACTTAATTTCTCAGTTCTTTAAAATTTTTCAACTGCTCAATCATTGAATGGTTTGAGTTGGAAGGGACCTTAAAGGTCAGGTAGTTCCAGTCCCCCTGCCATGGGCAGGGACACCTTCCAGGAGATCAGGTTTCTCAAAGCCCCATTTATGCAGGCCTTGAATACTTCCAGGAATGGGGCACTATCACTACATGTCCTTTTGAAAGCCCCTCTCCAGCTCTCTTGTTGTGCCCTTTAGCTACTGGAAGGTTGCTAGAAGGTCTCCCTGGAGCCTTCTCTTCTCCAGGATAAACAACTCCAACTCTCTCAGCCTGTCTTCGCAGGAGACGTGCTCCAGCCTTCTCCTCATCTTTGTGGCCCACCTCTGGACTCACTCCAACAGGTCCAGGTCCTCCGTATCTTGGGGGCCCCAGAGCTGGATGCAGCACTCCAGGTGGGGTCTCACAAGAGCAGAGGGGCAGGATCTGCTGGCCCTTGCCCTGCTGGCCACGCTGCTTTGATGCAAACCAGGATATGTTTGGCTTTCTGCACTGCAAGTGTACATTGCTGGATCATGTTGAGCTTCTTATCACTGAACACCCCCAAGTCCTTCTCAGGGCTGCTCTCATGCCATTTCCTTTCCAGTCTGTCTTTGTGCTTTGGATTGCCCTGACCCAAGTACTGGACCTTGCACTTGGATTTCATGAGGTTTGCATCAGCCCACTTATCCTATCCAGGTCCCTCTGGATGACATCCCTTCCCTCCAGTGTGTCGACCGCACTGCACAGCTGGGTGTCGTGGGCAAACATGCTGAGGGTGCACTCAGTCCCAGCATCCATATCGCCAACAAAGGTGTTAAAGGGCACCGATCCCAATACCAGCCCTTGACAAGCACCACTTGTCACTGGACACTGAGCCATTGACTGCAACTCTTTGAGTGCAACCATCCAGCCACTTCCTTATCCACCAGGAGGTCCAGCTGTCAAATTCATGTCTCCAATTTAGAGACAAGAATGTCATGCTGGACGGTGTCAAAGGCTTTGCAGAAGTCCAGGTAGATGACATCAGTTGCTCTTCCCTTATCCAGCAAGACTGTAACTCCATTATAGAAGGCTACAAAATTTGTCAGGCGCAATTTTTCCTTAGTGAAGCCAGATTGGCTTTCACCAATCATCTCCTTATTTTCCATGTGCCTTTGCATATTTTCCAGGAGGATCTGCTCCATGATCTTGCCAGGCACAGAGGTGACCTACTGACCTAGTTTCCTGTGTCTGCCTTTTTCCATATTTAAAACATGAAGGTTATGTCTCCCCTTTTCTAGTCAGTAGGAACTTCAGTGGACTGTCATGACTTCTGAAATATGATGGGTAGGGCCTCAGCACTATCTTAGCAACTTCATCCACCAGTTCCCTCAGGATTCACGAATGTGTCTTATCAGATCCCATGGAGTCGTGCAACTTCAGGTTCCTTAGATGTTCTTGAACCTGACCTTTTCCTACAGCAGGCAGTTCTTTGTTCTCCCAGTCTCTGTCTTTGCCTTATGCGACTTGAATGATGTGGTTGGAGCACTTCCTGATGAAGACTGAGGTGAAAAAGTTGTTGAATACCGTAGCCTTCTCCATGTCCTGGGTGACAAGGCTTCCCATTTGCTTCTAGAGAGGGCCCACATTTTCCAGTCTTCCTTTTATGACTGACATAGATAATTCTATTGTTCAGAGTGCAAAATATTTTCTTATTCTTTTCTTCCCTCTCATCCCTTTAAGTGTTAACAGCGTCTCTGCCTGCCTTTCTGCTGTTCCCATACTTACTTGCACAGATAAATCATTTCAGAGAGGAGGTGGAATTCTTGCTGCAAGTGATGTCATACTTTCTAGTAAAAATGCACTTACTAAGCCTTTATTGCTAAATAGTTTTTTAGTAAAAAGTGAAGACAAAAAGTATGGTGAAGGCCTAAGGACTTTTGAGGATGAGAAAATAGCAAGACGACACATCTACCTTACAGTGTAGAGATTCACTTGTAATAAATTAGAATAGAAAATTACCATGCCCATGGCCTTTGTAAGAAATACCTGACATGGGCCTGAGGTTCTTATTCCCTTGTCAGCTCTGTAAAAGTGAGGCGCCTAGACTCTTTCATCTGAGCTCTATATAGTCCAAAGAGTTACCTGCTCAGGATGCTAACACTGGTGCCTAAAAAAAGGAAGACAAACTGCCCTTGAAAAGTGTGTTTCTTCTGACTGTAGAAAGAGTGTAGATTACTAACTTTCAAGTGGTCAACCACACTGAATTCTACTATTGATGTGTTTGTTAGGAGAAAAACCACCCTCTCGGTTGAATGTGCACCTAAGTTTCTTCTTTAACAGTCACTTAGATTTTTCCCCCCCCATTGCTGTCTTACTAGGTCAAAAAATAGACAGGTAGCTTTTACCATTACTTTTCCTGCCTATGTATTTTAAATAGGAGTTATGTAATTAATATGTAATGAGGCTATCTTCTGGCCTGGAAGCATGAATATTGCTTTTCTGGAAATTATAGCAATGATTTTTAAAGTGCCTCACTGAAATTTGATCTGATCTTCTTAGTGGCTCTCAAAGGCTGTGTTTTTGTTGAATGTCCTGTTCTATATGCACATCCTTGTACAATGTTTAAATGAAGTTTATATGTTAAGTGGAAAAGGTACTTTTGTTAAGATTTGTAGTTAATCTGAGAATCTGTTTCTTGTTTGCAGAATCCTTACACTGGGACTTGGATTTCTTATTATCCCTTTTCTTCCTGCAAGTAATCTCTTCTTCCGAGTAGGATTTGTTATTGCAGAGAGAGTCATCTACCTCCCCAGTATTGGATATTGTATTCTCTTTACATATGGATTTAGTCTCTTGAGTAAGCAAGCCAAGAAAAAGGTACCATCAAAATAATCAGTAAAGCTGATGATGAAGTCGTTCAGTTGCATGATTTGTTTCTTACCTTGTCTTTCTTTCCTTAAGAAAATTCTTGCTGTGGCAGTACTTGGAATCTTGTTGGTAAATGTAATGCGCTGTGCGCTCCGCAGCAGTCAGTGGAGGTCAGAAGAACAGCTTTTTAGGAGTGCGTTGTCTGTGTGCCCTCTGAATGCAAAAGTAAGTCACTCATGGACTTCTAATCTTTTTTTCTTTTTTGTTTTTTAGTGTTTTGAAATTTGGGGTCATGGGGTGTTATGCATAGTTAATATATTGTGCTACAGTGTTATTCACAGTCTTGCTTGGTTCAGGAATGACATTGACATGTCAGACACCTAAATTACAGTGGTAGCATAGTCAAAATACCACAAAGTGCAAATTACAATATTGTAATTCAGAACTTGGGGGTGGGAGTGGGGAGGTGAGGGAGAAGGGAGAATGCACTTCAAGAAAGGCATCCGGTCAAATTGGGTGTACTGCTAATAAAATCTACTTAAAAGAATTGTGTGTATAATTGCAAGGTATTACAATAAAAATATCAAAACAAGGTAAGTAAGTTGTAGCAATGTATTCAACTGAAAAATGTCTATGCTGTTTTTAGAATCCTTTCTGTGTACCCTCCAGTGGTATATAAAGCCAGCACAGTTGAGGGACAAAGCAGCATATCATCAGTGCAATTGCAGGATGTGGGAGTAAAATCTTTGCTCCCACTTCTGGTCTTTTACAGCAGCTGAATGGGCTAGAGTCTTCAGACATGGGCACTGAGGAAAGCTGCAATTTTCCTTGCAGGCTTAGTGAGGGAACAGGTAAGATGTGGGACTAGATAGGATGTTTCACTGAGCTGAGCAGCAGTGTTCAGCGTCGGAGACTGACTCTAGCCTCCAACAGAGGTGACCTCCACAGCAGTCCTTTGACAGCCAAGAGTGTGATCTGTTGGAGTATACCACTGAGCCCTGAAGTTGTCTGAATTTTAGTAAAGAGACTCTTTGAAGAGCCTGGGAGTGGCAATGTGCAGCTTGTCTATAAAAATACATTGATGTTTTAAAAGACTAGATTTCTGTAATCTAGAGTGGTATCTAGACAATACCGATCAAAATACAGAGTTTAAAAAGTGTGAATGCTCAACTTCGCAAAGAGAATGATAAACTTAGCATTTACTGGAATACAAATATGCAACAGTGAGCTGTAAAAAATATTTATGGCCAATATTTACAACATGGTGGCGTCTTTTGGTAATCTCGGATTTTAATGCATAGGAAAAGAGCTGTTATATTTTATTGTGTGGCAGTGGTAGGCAACCATCTTCTTTTTAATGATGACCTCAGTATATCTTGTCTTCTGGATGACAAACGCATACTATAAATGGAGCAAGAGCAATCTGTTTTCTCTGTGTGTAACTCCATCCATCTGCCATGGTAAGAGTGCTTTAGACAGATCCACACTCTTTGCCTGTGCTCCAAGCTCCTTGGACTCCAGCCATGCCTGGCTGGGAAGCTGTGTAGCTGTGCTCCCACAGTACTGTGCTTGAGCCGATAAGCTGTGCACAAGCTACTGAACTAATGCAGCTGGTTTAAAGCCAATGAATGTACGGGCAAAATGAGCTTGTGTTTGTCAACACTGAGCACTGTAGACATGCCGGAGCTGTATTTCTGCTGGTGACAGCTTGTGCAAGTGGAAAGCATGGAGTTGTGAACAGGGAAGGGATTGTAGGCTCACATTCCAATTTTGCTGAAGGATATAACTTTGAAATCACAATAGTAGGGAACTTTCCTAAGCAGGAATATTAGAGAGTCCATGTGTGAGAGCCTCTCTTTTGTTTTCTTTATGAACTCAGCTATATTTATTTAATTTTGACAAAGGTAAATGTAAAAATTTGAACTAGGTTTTGTTCTGATCTTCAGTTGCCTTGAAATTGCAGGCTTCCTTTAAAAATGACTCCACAGGACTTTCTTTCGGTGACCCATTTATTTCAGTGGGAGGCTGGTGCAGACCAAAGAATGGCACACAGATAATAGTTTTTTCTTGTTGTTCTTGGAACATATTAAATATGTGTAATGTGGTCATGCTTTACTTCCATTATGTAGCAGGATCTCAAAATCTCCAATCCTAACTAGCAGAAAAAGCTGCTCGTGTTTTGTGGTACAGCTCTTTTCAATTCCAAATTGTATGTGTGGGAAATATAGAGTAAACTTACCCTAATTCTAAATAACAAGTAGTAACAGCACTGCCTTCTCTAATTTCAAGACTCATCATCTTTAAGCATATTTTTAGATAAAGATGAGGAAACTGCATTAAATGAGATTGTCTGCCATAGTAGTGAATCTGGTGCCTTGAATGGTGACACATCTGGCTCAAGAGGATGACATTTAAGATCAACTTTAATAAATGTTGCAGTGATTTTAAAATTCATTGGAAATAATCAGGTACCATAATGAAGCTACAAATATTTTGACCTCCAAAAAAAGCTCCCAATACAGATTTTTAAAGGTTTTAAATATTTTAAAAATTATTTTAAATGTTATTTATTAACAATATTTTTAAAAATATATGTGAGAGCTATATATACATAGATACACACACACGTACGTATATATACACATATTGGGTGGGTGGGGTTTTTTTTAAGAGAGAGAAAGAAGTATGTTATACATCTTGGTTAAACTTGTCCAGGAGCATGTCAGACTTTGAACTTGCATGGCCCTGCACTCATTGCACTGGTTTCAAAGGTCACTAGGCTGAAATAGTACACATTTTTAATACATTTGGCAGTATTTTCCTTAGCTGAAGAGGAGGTGCCTGTATATTGTTTCTATTTTTCCTACCTCCTTTTTTCATACTGTACGGATTGGATTCTTCTCCTGGGGAGAAGCAGCTGTTTCTTTTAGCATGTGGTTCATCAGATTGGACTAAATGAGAGACATAACTGAGAAGGACGGCATCTTAGATTTCTATCTTTCTCTCCACTGATGATAAAAGAAGTCCTGACAACTAGAGCAGATGTGGATACATAAGATTATGTGAGATTCTGCCCATCCTACTGCTGTTCACTATTTCTGGACATTGCTGGATTGCTCCTCACCTTCTGAAGTCATTACACATTGTTTCTTTGAATTTTAAAGATTATTTCCAAAAATGCTCATTCTGCTGCCTTTTTTTTTGCCGTTGGGAATGTTTGCACTTTTGGAAGAACTGAGTTATTTTTTCTCAGCTTTTAGAAAAGCCATAGCAGTTAAGAATCCAGAGATGGTCTTTATTCCTGGATGACTTCCTCTCACTGATAATCTCAATAAATAATTGCAGTTACATTGTTACATACACGGGAAATAGCCAGCATTTTTCTTTTCCTAGATTTGAAATAACTGAATTTAAATGATTGCAAATTATTGTTATTTTGTATGTAATCTCTACATTTTCCTTGCTACTGGCTTTTCTTTAAAGGATAGCAATTAATAAATGTAATTTTTGAAAAGCCATTTCAGTAGCAACTTTTCTGCAATAATAAGCAAGGAAGTTAAAATACTCCCAACATAATGTTACTATCTGCCTTGACATACCAGGGTAAGTAACTCTGAACTTCATGCTTTATGCAAACTGCAATTATTATAGATACAAGTTTGTCAGAGACAAACTATGCTCATACTGAAAAGGTACAATAAGTTTGTGAGATTGGTTTCTATAATTTCTTAAACGGTCCTGTAAAACCTCTTTGTGACAAAACAAGATTTAATGCTGCCTGAGGATCTGATCTTTGATCCTTAAGGAAGCTGATGTAGAGGGCATTTCCTTTAGATATTGAGGGTTTGGGGGCTTTTTAAGCTATATATTAAAAGGGGATTATCTTCTCAGGAATTTAACTTCAGTGCTGTGGGCTGTGTTTATATGGGCTATTTGCAGTGTTTTGCCACCATTTGAGATGTCAATTTTTGTGTATACAAGCACAGTCGTGCAGAAGAACCTTTAGACAACATTCGATACACAAACAAGATGTGAATATCAAAAAAGCTTTGTTTTATTATTATTTAGAAAACAGAGTTTTAGTAGTAGAAAAATGAGAAGATTGATGACAGGAGCTGGCATTGAATGAAGGCATCTGCATGTTCCTGGAGAAATTTTGACATCTGTGCTTTGCTTTCATCCTTTTCAGCAAATGTTCATATTTGCTGAAAAAGTGATTATAAGCAGCTAGGAAGAGAGAGTAAAATCGGTGATAATAGCAGTGCTTCAACTGAGGGGATGTACCTCCTAGAAGATGATACTGCATTTCAATTTCTTCCTATGCTGCTTTGAGGGGGAAAAAAGGCAAAAAAATCAGTCTGGCAATAATTTCATTTTTGTACAGGAAAATATAATTTTTTTTTCTGTTTAACATTTAAATACGAGTTCAAGTACTATGTATATCTAGCACAGAATAATATACAGTGCTTTTCCTTTTTTATACAGGCTTCTTAGGCTGATTGAAGTATTGCAAACAGACAAATACATAGAGCCTATTCCTTGGCTAGGCTATGGTGCCATGGTTATGTTAATTAAACAACACATGCCTGTTGAGAGAAAGTAGGTTCTACCCTAGAGTATTTTTACCTGATTGTCTAGATTTCAGAGAATACTGTGTTGTAATGCATCCCTGAGAATGCTCCTTTTAGAGCTATTACTGTAAAGTAATTGCCTGTTAAAGATTGATAAAGGATCATCTGGGTATAACGTAATACGTCATTTCCAGTTAATATTTAATCATTTAATAATGAAGGGCTCTGTCTGCTCTGAAATTAACCAGGAAAGGAAAATCTTCCCTCCCAGGCTGGCATGCACAGTATCTGTCAAAAGCAGAAGAACCACACCTCTAGAGATGAAATTTAAAACAACTCACCGGCCCCTCATGATTGTAGACCAGATCCTTCCCACCAATTGGTACATAGAAAGCACTTGTGTCCCTGTGTTGTGCAGGAGAGTCACACCTTGTGCTCAGCAGACAGCAGGTGGTTACTGCAGGCCTGCTTTAAGTGCGCTAAAGGCTGGCCTTGGCATCTCTCTGTCATGGCCAGTGAAGTGAGACATAGCTGGATGGCTGAAGTAACCTGCACCTCTCAAATTACTCTGTGTGCCTGGAAACCCTTTGCTGGTTCTGTTCTTAAGAGCAGGACACTACTGCATCTTATAACCCATTGCAGAACTGGTTTTGTCATTGGATATTTATGGTAGGCTGGGCACTTCTTTTGGTATGTTTGGTTTAGGTTTTTTCCCTCTTCCCTTCCTTGTCACCACCATATTAAAAGGAACTAAAGCTACAATTTCACTTGAAGGGAAATTAGAAAACTTAACATACAGCAAGGAGCCCTTCATTTTTGGGGGTATTGTATAGAAACATCATTTCCTTTCACACAGAAGCTACAGCTGAGGACAAAAGAAATACACCATTGAAAATGCTAATCGTTTATTTAAATAGTTGTGCTATCAGTTTTAATAGACTATAGTACATCTTTTTAGTTCAGGTCACAAAACATACATGTGCACTTAATACCTCATTTGATGTTTTGACTTGAGAGAATTGATATCTCTCAGTTTTCTTCAGACGGCACAATTCTGTTTACATGAGAAAAATATTCTTGCTGCTGCTACTTTTGGGAAAAAAATAGATGTGAAGATACTACATGTTTGAAAAAAAACCTGTGAAAAATAGAAAGTGAAGTGCTGTTTCAGAACACAAGATAGCTGACATGTGAAAGACTGAGTGGTTGGTGTACACCAAGATTTTTCTCATCTGCTCTGTCCCAGTCTTCAGTCAAATTTCATTTTGTAAAGCTTCTTAAAGAATGAAATTTAATCAAGTTAAATATAATTTTGTTTGCTGATACTGAAATGTAGAGTCATGTACTTCAAGGACTAACATACAGTATTCAGTGAAATCTTTAAGTATTTCTTCTGTATTGCCACAATTTATCTTTTATCTGGGTAAAATTTGAATATGTGGTCTTCAGCATATATAATCAGTGCAATCCAGTTTGGTAAGAATGTTAGTGTTCTGAAAAATTTATGGAAGAGATATATAAATAGAATACAGTCCTAAGAAACATCTTTCAGGGTACTTCATTTTGCTTTAATGACTCGTGGGAAAATGCTGCTCCATCTTTTTGTGTTTTTTTGACACTGTCAATTGATCTTCATTTTGTTATTTCTTGATATAAATGTACCATTCTATTGCTTCTTTGCCATGGGCCTTGTCATATTTTTATGAATGTACAATACAGTGCCAGGATTTTCTTCCTTGTGGAAGCTGTGCTAGAACTGCTTTTATGGGATGCTGAATTTGTGTGCTATTTTATATCTTACAGTGTGAGGAGCTGCCTCTGTGCATGCTTAGTAAGCTTTATAGCATCTCTGCTCTCCTTAAAACCAGTGAAAATACCTTTTCACCCATTCAAGAAAACATGGAAAATGTCCTTAACTTTATTTGTTGATGGTATGTTACTGCATAGCTACAATCATATAGAGATGAAATACAACAATTAAATACCATAACAACCAGGCTCCAACAATTGTGTGTGCTGGATCAATAGGTCCCAGATACTGTGCCAACTGCAATTAGGATTTTTCAGTTAATGGACACGTCAGAGAAAATCATTTTTTGAATGCAGAAGGTGAATTAGACTTATCTAAGCGCATTACAAACCTATCTTTTTGGACTTCAATCTGAAATTATTACTGTATAGTGGTTTTAAATTGGATTTTCAAAGTTTGGGGAAAATTACCATATGTGCTTGTTTTAAATTAAGTATATGCAATTTGATTTCAAATAGTAAAGTAATCTAAATAATGAGTTCTGATCCAGGTGCTGAGAAATCTCTTTTCAAGAGTCAGTATTCACAGTACTTTTCAACTGGTTAACATAGTCTGAGATTTGTCTTAAAGTAGGATTTGAGATGTCTTCCAACTCAGATTTGTCCTGAAATATATTTATTCCTATTTACTTTTGCCATAAATTAGGATGATGCACCTTCTTCCCTGTAGTCTGAAAGCTCTAGATCCTTCCTTCATTCTTCAGTTTTTAACAGGCAAACTCTTCAACATGTTGCTGTATGTATTATTTCAGAAATGCTCTTTGATGCATTTTTATCCTAAAACAATAGTGTCTGTCTGTTACCTTTTGTTTGCTTTTTCTGTGAATGCTGAGTTTCTTCTAGCTTACGCTATAATGAAAACAAAGTTTAATTGACACTTGCATTGCTGTAGTGCTTCTTCTGCTATGATAGATTTGATTTGAGTCACACTTTCTCTTACCTGACAAATAAACAAAATTAAGAGCAGGAGGTCTCCATACAAAGTGTCTTGTGAAAGGTGTAGTGATCTCATTTATAAAGCTAGGAAGTGAATAATCTCTCTTAAATAGCTGGAACAGGTAAACTGATCTATTAATATATTCCTCAGATTTTTTCTTACTGTCTTCATTGTATGAATTGTCCAGTCTTAAGTATCAACCTACACCAAAAGCCAGCAGTGAATGACACAAGTGCTGACTGTTTCTTTTTGGAGAAAGAATTTTTTAGCGACTTGGTTCCACAAAATATCTGACTGTGTGGCATCTGGTGGAATATCCATCTGTGTTTTCAGGTGCACTACAATGTTGGCAAAAACCTGGCTGACAAAGGAAATCAAAGTGCTGCAATCAAATACTACAGAGAAGCTGTAAGGTATTGGAAATTTTACTGCTTTAATGATCTGTCCTAAAACTGCTTTCATGTTTAACATGAAGAAAATGCTTAGGTATTCATTTTCATGTTCTGCAGCATTGCAGAGCTAGCAATTTGCATATATTAATACATGTCCATACATAATAATAATCTGTTAAATTTTAAATTTTAGGTTGAATCCAAAATATGTACATGCCATGAACAACCTTGGAAATATTCTGAAAGAAAGAAATGAGCTCCATGAAGCAGAGGAGTTGCTGTCCTTAGCTGTACAAATACAGTATGTTTAGACCAATGCTAAGCAGTGTTTTGCACCAAGTGAGCAAAAATGATACAATAGGATTTTGTGTTTCAAATGCTTAATTGTCCTCTCTCTTGGTGTTTTTTTCCCAATTTGCCCAGACCTGATTTTGCTGCTGCATGGATGAATCTAGGAATAGTACAGAACAGTTTAAGAAGGTTTGAAGAGGCAGAGCAAAGCTACTGGACAGCAATTAAACACAGAAAAAAATATCCAGATTGTTACTACAATTTAGGGCGGTTGGTAAGTGCTTTTGAATAAATGATAGCTATGACTGGAATCTGTGTCCCCCTCTATGTGTGTATAGATAGATAGCTTTATTTATGTAATTCTGCTGTACTGTTAAAAGCTGGTAGTTATCCCAATTTGCTTGTATTGTAGTTTAGGCTGATTTCATGCTTTCGGTAGTTTTTCCTATTGCTTTCCTGGGATACTTCCTTCCATACAACCTTTGGTAATCCTACTTTATCATATAAAGAAGTATAAACAAAAGTACAGATTAAATTTTTTTTTTTTTTACAAAAGATACTATTAATCATTTCTCAATATTAGACTGTTTTGCAGTCATTAGTATATTGTTAGCTAGTAGAACTATGACGAAAAATTCCAATTAGATTCTTGGAAATACGTACATTAAATGTTTACTAATTCTCTTGTGTAGATTTCTAAGTTGTATGCTGTCTCTTCTCCTTATTCTATTGGTACATGCATATTTGAAGACAAGTCTCACTCCTAGAGAAAAGAAAAGGAAAATTAGTATATAGCACTCTCATCTTCCATACTACAAGAGTATTCCTTTTACATTTCTTATTTTTGTCTATAAAAAGAAATCCTACTAGAAAGGAGCGAGATGTTAATGACTCTTTAGTGCCTTTAGTGCCTGAGAGGAAAATAAAGCAAGTAATAACAAAATTAGTGGATTTTTCTTTTGTTTTAGTATGCAGATTTGAATCGCCATATAGATGCATTGAATGCATGGAGGAATGCTACAGTCCTAAAACCAGAGCACAGTTTGGCTTGGAACAATATGATAATATTGCTTGATAACACAGGTAAAAGTCTATTTGAATGTTTCAATGAATAATTCAGTGTCTAGAAAACTTAAAGCTTTATCTGTTTCTATCTAAAAGGATCTCTACTTCTTTGGCTACTCAGACACTCTTTAATAATATAAGAATGCCTTCTGACTCAGTGATTTTAAAGCATCACTTGAAATCCAGCCCATACATTGAATTTCTGATACCTACTTGAAATGCCATCATTGTGCAAGCTTGTTTGTATTATAGATTAAATTCCAGAACTTTTTCATCTGTGCTTTCTTGTTCTTCTGAAGGTGATACCTGTTGAAAACAAAACGAAGAACTTCTATTGCCTTAGTCTGCAGGATTTTACATTTGTGTGTGTGTGTGTGTGTGTGTGTGTGTGATACCTGGGTTTCTTTAAAAAATTATGCAATCAGCTGTTTGTAAAATACGTGTGCTTGCAGCATGAAAACTAATAAGGCTGTGTTGAAACATGCCTTCTCTATTTCTTCTACTTGGGCTCCCAGGCAATCTAGCTCAGGCAGAAGCAGTTGGAAGAGAAGCCCTGGAATTAATACCTAATGATCATTCCCTTATGTTTTCCTTGGCTAATGTACTGGGGAAATCACAAAAATATAAGGTATGTAACTAGAGCTTTTTGACTGTAGAGCTTTGGGTTGGTTTAGTTGGGGTTTTTCCCTTAATTAAACTCCATCTAAATTTTCTGTAGAAACTGTTCGAGGAGGTCATTGTGGACTATGACTTAGATAATCAGGTTTCAGTGCCCCTTTCTGTCACAGTGCTGGTATGTGATTCTGGCTTGGCTTATCTCTCCTCATTTTGGATGGCTGGGTTACAAATGTTGCTGCCCTACACTATGTCAGTGGTCAGTGGAGAGAAACAGGCTCTTAAGCACACTAGAGGGCAGTTAGGGTCTTGTCTTGCTTCACGGCCGAGGGAGAGAGCCTGCATTGAATTAGAGGCCTTGTTTCAGGAACTCAAATTAGATGGGACAGGCTAGTCTTTGTGCTTTTGCTATGTGTTCTGTGAATATAGATAGATAAGAATTCTAGCCTTTTTGCCTCAGACACTATCTAAAATATAATAATACAAGTTTGTTAATCCCAGATTGAGGATGGGATACCTAGGTGATCTCAGAATACTATGAGAGAAAGTCCATATATTGAGCAATGTATTGAACTTTCTCTTGGATGCAGTGGACCAGCCTGTGAGTGGTACCTCAGCATTAGCTTAATCACCTTAATTTGCAAGTAGTAAATGTAATGAAACTGATGAGATGGAATTGTATGAGCTGACAGAGAATAAATCATACACATTTAATATAGTTAGTTGTTTAAACTGACTCTATAGTCAGTGATTTATGTATATGATAGGGACAAATTAATAATCAAGTTCTGGTGTTCCTCAGAAAAATATCATTTACTGAAGCTTGGCTTTTAAGGGGTTTGATGTCTTTTTGATATCATAGCAAGTGTTATTTAATTAATAATTAAATATTAATGTTTAATTAATGATTAATGTTAGCAGCACTGAAGGAACATCCTCATTTATATACAAAGTAAGAAGATTTTATGATATGAAAGTTGACAAGAGGAAATGGCCTAAGTTGCACCAGGGAAGGTTTAGATTAGATATTAGGAATTTTTTTTTCATAAAAGGGGTTGTAAAACATTGGACCAGATTGCCTAGAGAAGTGGTGGAGTCACCATCCCTGGAAATGTTACAAAAATGTGTGGATATGGCACTTGAGGACATGGTTTAATGGTTAACATGCTGGTGATGCTGAGTTGACAGTTGGACCTCATGATCTTAAAGGTCTTTTCCAACTTTAATGATTCCATGATTCTCAAAATATATACATTTGTCCAGCAGTTACTGTGAACACTTAAATTTCTACAGTATTGTTCAGCTGTGGAGTCCCGACCTGTCCACTTGTGAAGCCAGGGCCTGTGACAGCCCAGCACTTGCTTTTGCTTGCATTAGTGATGCTGTTAAACTCCCTGTTGCTGTTTTTCTAGACTGGCTGGGTTTTTTTCCTGTACACTCGAATTCTTTTCTCTCTCCACCTGAGACTGTTATAAAATATATATTTTAGGGTAGTTTAACAAAGTTCCAGAAGGATACAAATTAACATCCAAAATGCATAAGGTATGAGATTACGGAGGAGGTAATTGCTAGAATTATTTTGGTGAGTCATGACTGTGGAAGAATAGAGGACTTTATAGTCATTCATCGGGAAGAATGTGTAGCATGACAGAATAAAGAGCATTTATAATGAAATAAAGTAGAAAAAATAAGTTGAAAACAAACTAGAAAACTTTTCCAGGTGTAGGAGAGTCAAGTCTCTCTTAGTGGATTTAAAAAATAAAAAAAAAATAGTGGTTTTGATTGCCAGCCCTGAAAGGTTATTATGCTGCAGGGAGAACATGTTGGAGACAAAGCAGAAATAAGAATAGGGGAAAGTGCAGCTTTTAAGTCCACATTCTGAAAAAAGCAAAAGGAATAGTAGAGCCCAGGAAAAAAATCAGCACCAGTGAGTGTTTTAATAGTTCAAAATGGAGTAGTAGGTTTGTGCAGAGCTTAACTAGTCGCTTAAAACTGATGGGTTATAACAGGGAGAGCAAATTAAGGGAATTGGAAAGTGGGCTTACTTACAAAGGTTATGATCTCAGCAGCTGTATTTTGCATTGCCTGGAAAGAGGAGATACAGATTTGTTTGTAATGGGAGAATGCTTACTGACAAAAAAAAAGCACGAAAAATTCAGATTTCTTGTCCACCCCCTCACCATGTAAAAACAGAGAAGTGGATGGCTCTTCAAGGATTTTTATTGAATGGAATTGGAGGGGAGGAACAGGGGATGGAGACTGTCAAGGTGATGGAGGTAATTTTCAGAGTGCTGCCTGGCTGTGCCTGATGTGTTGTATAACCTCAGGCATTTAATTTATTAGGTTACTCATTATGTGTCTGTATAAAAGTTGCTACTATATTAGCTTTGTTGCTGCAAAGGAAGATTTGTTCTGGGGTTTTTTGTTATCTCTTATTTTAAAGGACATCGAGTCAAAAAGGTTTTATGTTGTGAGAGATTTCCTTCCAATAAGCACACAACATTCTCCTCCTTCCAATAAGAACACAATATTTTCCTTCAGTTTCAAATGCACTTTGATTTTCAGCAGAAGATAGGTTTCCTACATCACAAAAAATAAAAAAATAGCCCTTTATTTTTTGTTTGCATCAACTGATGAATGATTTATTGTTCCAGAAAGAAAAGCACGTAAAGGATGAGCTGTTTCTGTGGTGTTGTTTGGGTTGTTTAACTTCTGTTATACCAAGTTAGATTCTCCCTTAAATGCTTGTTCTTATCTCAGTGGATGAAGAACCAAGTTATCTTTAGTTCTTTGAAAAAGATGTGTACTATATTTTTGTTACGTATACATCTATGCTTTTTCTGTAAAAAGTGCAATAAATTGAAACCATTCAGCATTTTTTGTATTTGAAATAAAGCCAGACTACAATTTTGTGGCCTTGGCAGCAGATGGGATGCAGTGTGCTTACCCCAAGCCTTTGCTATATGCAAGCTGCAAGTTTCTTGGCAACACTTAAAGATTTGGCAAGATGCAGCAATTTGAAATATCACTGATGTACTGGAATGTGTACTTACTCCATATATCTACAGTAATATGAATATGATGCACCTTAAATAGTCTTTAATCAACCACTATGCTTCTACTAGCTACTGAGAAAAGTAGTAGTGATAAAAATATTCTGAGCATGGAGCTGAAAATGTATGGTAATGGCAGCCAGCTCTTGAATATCTATTTCATTAAATTATCTGGAAGCACACTGCACTGTGCTTCAGCAGTGAAAGGATGCAAGTCTGTACATTAGGTGCTTCTGCTCTGTGTAGGTGGCAACTTTTAGGCATAAGAATGAATTAAATGGTTAGCATATCTTTCATTTTGATTGCTGTTAACCTGCCCAGTGAGGAAAAAAAGAGATTTACTTACTAGGCCAAAATACTAAAATTTGGAGTGGGAAAAAATACAGCTTTGTGGGACTTAAAATTGCTACATGCTTTCAAGTGCCAATCCACTGTTGATTTTTAAAACTACAGAGTTGTATGAAAAGAGGAGGTTATCTTGCACCACTTGCCAAGTTTTTGAGTCTCAGTATGTTTCTCAGGTGACTGAGAAACATGGAAATCATGGAATAAATTTGCCTGGAAATGACATCTAGAGGTCGTCTAATCCAACCCCTAACCCAAACCAGGGCCAGTTCCAGTTGAATCCTAAATATCTCTGTGGATAGAGATTCTGAAACCTCTCTGGACAGCATCTTTCAATGCTTGACCAACTTTATGATAAAAAAAAATTGATGTTTCTTTTATTGGTATTTCTTGTATGCCAGTGTGCATCCATTATCTCTCATCCCATCTCACAGACATGTGAGAAGAGTCTGTTTCCATATTCCTTCTACTATCTCATCAAGCAGTTGTAGACAGCACCTTCATGTTCTCTCCTGAAGGCTGAAAAGATCCGGTTCTCTCAGCTGTGCCTTGCATGTCCTGTGCTGCAGCCCTGTACCATCTTCATGGCTCTCTGCAAGAGTCACTGGAGTATGTCTGTGTCTTTCTTGTAATGGAAACCCCCAGCCTTAATACATACTCCAGGCGTGGTCTCAGAAGTGCTAATAGAGGAAATCACATGGCCAGAGGTCCATTCCAGCCTCAACCATTCTGTGATTCCTGCTAGTCTGTTTCTCTGCCCTGCCCAGGTCCCCCCAAGTAGCTGCTCTCCCCTCCAGTGTATTTCTCACACCCTCCTCTTAGGTGCTATCTGTAAAGTTTTGAAACCGCATTCAGTCCCATCATCCAAAACATGAATGAAGTCACTAAATAGTATGGGTTTCAAAGAGACCAATGCATCCAGGAACTTTAATAGTCTGGGTATGAGAATGCTGGAGCAACTGCTCGTGCCATAGGAAAGCAATGCTAAAATTTGCACTGTGGAGTCATATACTCTCTAAATTTGCAGACAACTTGTTCCCTTGTTAACTTCTGTCGAAGTATTCCTTCTCCTGAAACAAAATTAGAATCACACATTGGTTGGGGTTGGGAGGGACCTCTGGAGATTGTCTCATCCAACCACCTGCTAGAGCAGGTTCACCTAGAGCAGGTTGCACAGGATTGCATCCAAGCAGGTTTTGATAGATCTCCGGGGAAGGACTCTACAACCCCTCTGGTCAATCTGTTCCAGTGCTCTGTCACCTGAACAGTAAAGAAGTTCTTCCTCATGTTCTGGTGGAACTTCCTGTGCATCAGTTCCACTCATTGTCTGTTGTGCTGTTGCATGGCATGAATGAGAAGAGCCTGGATCCATCCTATTGGCACTCTCCCTTCAGATACTTAGGTACCGATGAGGTCCCCCTCAGGTCATCTCTTCTGGAGGCTTAACAGGCCCAGCTCCTTCTGCCTTTCCTCATAATAGAGATGCTCCAGTCCCCTCATCATCTTTGTGGCCCTCCACTGGAGTAGCTCTGAGAACCCTGAGGTTTGTAATTTCCTTGACCTGTGGAGATGAAGGCACTTTCCGCATGAGTCTCTCCTGCCTTGAGAATGGCAGCCTCAGCTGTGCTCAGCAATGCTTTTAGTTTGGGTTTGAATTTGGACATATGGGGAGGCTCTTAAGTCACTCAGAGCTGAGTGACTCAATCTTGACATCAGAAATTTCTTTTCCCCTGAAGGCACCCTTGCAGAGAGTTATTTCATGCTTGACATGAGAGGATGGTGGAACCAAAAATCTGGCTGACAGGTTTTCTTTTTCAGTAGAGCCTGTGTTATATTTTAAGCAGTAAAAGCTTAGCACAAAGGAAAGGACTTTTCTCCATGTTACTGTTCTCACATACCTCAGACAGCAAGTATGTGCATTCAGATGGAAGACTACCACATTGAGGTAATTTTATCTTCAAGTCATTTGCATTGAAACTGAATGAACAACTTTCTCTAAAGCACAGCGTAGAAATCTATGTAAAATGTGCTCTCAAGTATCTAAACTTGCATGTCAGCAAGTAAATATGCTCCGTTTGGATTGGGGGGTGTGACTTTTTAAACTTCTGCAGGAAATATGCTCTGGGAAAAAAGTATCTATATTAGCAGGTAATTTGGAAAAATAGAATTGTTTTAACTAGAGAATAAATTTAGCAGTAAATTATTCTCTGAATATTTGGTGAGGGAGCTGAGGTTTTCTAAGTACTCAGATATCGAGAGTCTTAAGAGTACACACTGCAGGTGGTAATACAGAGAAGATAACTGGTGAGGAAAATGTGAAGGATGTTGCATGGCATGATGTGATTTGGCATGATTTTTTAAATAAAAGGTACTCAGCTGCTCTTCATTGGGACCCACACTGAAATGTGTTTGAAAGGGATTTACTGCAATGCCCCTATTTTTAATGCTAAAACTATTGTAAAAGGAAAGGTGTCTAAAAGCAGTTCGCTTAGATACCAAATTACATTATCCTTAATTTGATTGCCTAAGTAGGGAAAACTTCAGCAGGTAATGTTTGAAAATACTATAACTATTAAAAAAAAAAAGTACTTTAGGTAAAGAGCAAACTTCACTAGTGCTTAATAACTTTCTGCTAAAATTACAGCAGCCTATCAAAGCATGACACTTATTTGTAGCATTATTACTGTTTTCGGGGGGCTGTAGCCACCTGAGCTATAGGATCAGGCAGGCTCAGTATATTTATATGGTGGTATCATATAGATATGGCATCGTTTTGGAGGGTTTTTAATTAAAATGCTGGATAAATTTGGCGTTGTTTTATATATATATGAGAATAGACTTTCCTGATGACTTGTTATTTTAAATTATTCAGGAATCTGAAGCTTTGTTCCTCAAGGCAATTAAAGCCAATCCAAATGCTGCCAGTTATCACGGTAATTTGGGTAAGAGCCTTTCTTACTCTTATCAGCTGTATTGTTTATTTGCTTCATATTCATTGTGTTTAAAAAGAAAAAGCAATCTTTTGAGCCTTCTTCCTGCTGGGCAGATTTCTATTTTACTTGCTAGAAGAACTGCCAGCCAGAAGAACAGGGCACTAAAACCAGAAAAGCTGTCACATGATATGACAGATCAAGAGGGCTGCACAATCCAGCCCAGAGGTAGCTGCACTTTAGTGTCTGCAAATTGGTTCATTTATGCTATGCTTGTAACCCGCAATGAGCTCACCAGATAAGAGCTGCCATTTATGGCTCCATTGTAATTCATTCCTTCATCATTCCCATGCCAGTTCTGCTCCCAGGCTTTGCTCCTGCATTTGGCAACAGAACAAGCAGCTACTGTGCCACCAGCCAGTGACAGACCCTCACTGGAAACAAATACTTCAATGTTGTTTTCCAAATGATTGGCAAGATTGTACATTATTCAACAATATTGCTAATGAAATTCCCCACTGATGTTCCAGCTGTGCTTTATCATCGCTGGGGAAACCTTGACTTAGCGAAGAAGCACTATGAAGTCTCTCTGAAGCTTGATCCTGTGGCACCTGGAACCAAGGAAAACTACAACCTCTTAAGAAGAAAACTGGAGCAGTTGCAAAAGAAAGGCGGTGCCTGATGTTCCTTTTCAGGTTGCCCGTGCATGCTGTTTACGACTACTGTTACATGGGTACTTCTGACCATGTACAGGATTCAGTCATCATTTCTCAAAAACACCACCACCAGCACCGCACACTTGAATGTCCAGTATTGCCCTCCTACAGATCCTAACATTTCAGTTTGAGGGATCATTTTATTTTTACTTGAACTGCTTTTAAAGTCCATTAGAACATTTTTATAGGTATATGAAAGCAATGCAGATGGAATTTCACAGCATACACTTGTAATTTGATATCTTCATCTGACTTTTTAGTAGCAGGATGAATAGCAGAAGGCAGTTTTATTTCTGAAAGTGATACTTAAAAGTGCAATTTCCTGTTTAAATCCTGATCTTTTCAAGTATGAAAAATATCTATCCACTTCAGTTTTATTACTGCCTTCCAGTGCCAGTCCTGCAGAGCCAGTGGAAGAATGAATTCTCTCCAGCACATCAGTCTACTCATATAATTTGAGTTAAGCCCTTATGCTCATTTCTGTCTCTAGGCTGTGAAGTGTCAGATTTGTACAGGAGTAAATAAGGGCAAGGATTTGACCGTAAATATCTCTCAGCCAGTGTACTGCTGAGGTATGCTTGTGTGTAGAAAATACTCTTAGATGGAGATGGAGATTTTAGCAAGCAGCTAATGAAAAGAAGGGGAGGCAACAGGAGTCAGGTAGAGTTTCTGTTCTTGCAGGCAGCCTCATCTAGCACAGACAACGCGGACAACAAGTCAGAATTGCTTTAGCTCCTGTGGCAGGTCAGTGGTCTAAATACAGTATAGTGTCTGTAGGAGCTAATTCCTGTGTTCTTGGGCAATTCAGTGCTTTCTGGTTAAGGACATTACACCTTTCAGCTCCTATACTGCTGGGGAATAAAGAGATCATTTCTGTGGAAGAGTAACTGTGCAGAAGACCTGACCTTGGCTGTTGATCTGTTACCTGGAAGAACTTGGCTTCACCTTTGTCTCTCACAGCTCATGTGTTTGCTGAAGGGACAGATAAATAAGCATAGCTGTTAATGCATAAACTGAGCACATCAATGTGGGGTGATTCAGAGGTGGTTTATGTTGATACCATGTTACCTCTCAAAAGGGGCTATGCTTTAATACATACTTGAACTCTGGCTGTCCAGAGTTTTTTGTCATGTACTAATATTTTCATTCCTGCTTCAGGAAGTAGTCACATGTCTGCTTATTGCTGGTGGTTGGGTTTTCCAGTTTGTTTGGGTTTTTTTGAGATGTTTGGGTTTGTTTGCTTGTTTAAGATTGGAAGTTTGCTATTGCATATGAAAACTGGGGAACTTTACGTGTCTTTTCATATTCCTTTATTCTTGCCAGCCATGCTCCCTGGGAGAAATTGATCAGTGCAGTATTTGCAGCTTTCCTAATCTGTCTATCGATTATTGTGAGACTGTTTAACATTCTCCACACACAATTCATCTATGTGTGGAACCACTTAAAAGTGTCGGGGAAATTCCTGCCACAGGACAGGATGTTGTGTGACCTTCTCATCTGACCACCATAGAACCATTCTACATCAATACCATGTTTAGAACCTCCCACAGGCTACTTTTACCTTACAAATTTGCTTGGAAATGATAGTTGTTTCAAGAACTAGGTGTGTCTACAGAGCACACTGCAATACTGCAGAACTACCAAAACATCCTCTGCCAAAGCTAGCTCGGGTACTACAAGTCATACAGGTACTTTAATGTAATATTTTTGCCAGACTAACTGTAGATCTAGCCAGTAAGGCTGTGGCAGTGTGGTGCTACCCATAGATTTGGCTTCGAACAAACTAACATGGCTTCATTATATAGAAGGTTGCGATACTGGTTTTAGTCACGGTGCCAGAGGCATGTATGTGTGCTCCTCTCCTGCAAATACAGCCCGTTTCTCAGCAGGACTAATTAGTTCACATAGGGTACAAAGCCATTGCAATTGTTTCCATTTCTTCTGGTTTCTGGACAAAATTTTCAGAAACCTTGTTTCTGAATATGATATAAGCATGCTCTTTGATAAGTATCTGGTAAGCAAAACACTGCACCAGTATGGCTAATCATCATCCAATGACCAGCATAGCTTAGTACCAACCTTTGTACCTGAAAGGTGCTGAAATAGATACACCCTTCAGTAAAAACAGCAGGCTCTTAAGGCCTTTCATATGTAGCTTACTATTCATCAGATAGAGAGAACACGTAGCTTCTTCAGTCATGAGGAATTAAAGAGTTGGGATCTGGCTGGATGAGCTAATTTATAGCAGAAGATAAATGTGTTTAATATAATCAGGTCTTTTCTGTATATTTGGAATATGACATCCTGAGTTTAAATTATTATTCTCATCATAAAGTCCACATATATAGCTTTCCCTGTTGCTTTCCATATCAGCTTTAAAGACATCCACTAGATCAATATTATGTATGAGGTATGAATTCTTTCTAGGTCATTATAAACCAAAGTTGTAGAAATTCCTTTGTGGAAGTCTTTCTACTCAAAAGTCTTGGATGGAAAAGAGACAAACAAATTGGATGTTTTGTTAGTATTTGAAAATGGTGTTTACTTTTCAGTACAGACAACATCATTTCTTCTTGATTAGCTTTCTGGCTACCTGTATATATTTTTGTGAGGGTTTATTTGTTTTATATAATATTCACTGCTATAGAAATTCAATGTGATTACTTGTATGATGGTAATATGAAGCGTACCCATATTTCTCAGTGTAATGTTGAGGCAGAATTGTGTTCAAAAGAAGCCACAAAGATGACTGCTTTTGTAATAAAAATTTCCATAAGACTTTTAAGAATACTAAATATTTTTTTACTTTATTTTCAGAAATATTTTGAAAGTGCAAACAGTACAGTGGCTTTTATTAAAATGGTTACAATGTTAACCTCTTTATTGGTTTTTCATACCTCAACTGACTCCTGGAATAGTGCAGAACACTCAACTTCAAAGAGAAAAAGGTGCAGAAAAAGTGGGCTTGTACATAACTGTAGTTACAAATATTGTCTGTCTTTGTAGTGTGCTGGATTTTTTTTTTCCCATTGCTAATTACAGAAGATTAAAGTTTCGTTATCAGCTGGCCTGTTTGATTCTCTAGGGAAATTAAGAAGCCTTTTTTCTTTTCTTTTTTTTTTTTTTTTTTGAGAAAGATTACTTGTTCAAATACAGTTCTGAGAAGTACAGAATGATTTAATGCACAGGATGGAGTCAGAAAAATAGTCACAATGACTGCTATGGATGGTAGTCTCTTTTCACCAAAAAACTTCCAGTGGAGTTCCCTAATTGTATGTTTCTCTTCTGTCTAGACCAATGCCATGTACATGAAGTTCCCTGTTATTTAATTTTATTTCATACTTAGTATTTAAACTTTAGAGATGTGGGTTGTGTGTGTGTTTATGGGCACTAAGAAATAAAAATCTACAATACTTTTGAATGGTTTGTTAAAAATATTGGGCCTATTCACTGGGAACTTTTTCCTTCACATTTCAGATACCTGTATCTGAGCCGTTCATCATNTGAACACCCACACGGCGATAACTGGGGGGAAAAAAAAATCTTTAGGATGTGTGAAGTTGTACTTGAAGGAGATACTCGTCTTCACTAACTTCAACGGGTAACTAAGGTGATCAGCTCATATACATGAAGAAAAATCTCACTGCTGCTTTCAGTTGAAGTAATCTGGTCCCATACACTTCTAGCATTCTCATACATTAAAAGACTGGCATTGAAGCAAACTGGCAGGTACTTGCCTTGAGAGTCAGAGAGTAGCTGGATGAGGGAATGGGAGAAAACAAATTAACTTTGGTAAATTTACATGACTGACAAAGCATTGAATATCAAATCCCTGTGTATGAAAACAACATTCATGTCCAGTTCGATTCATTGCTAGCTTGTTTATGTTTCTGTAATGAACAGTAACAACTTCTTATTGAATTGAATTTTCAACAGTGTCCTTCACTCCTATTTTAAAAAGCAATTCTAAAGCAACTGTAAATTTGCAACAGTGAGATTTAATTTTTTTTCTTTAAGTTCCAGTTGCTATTTTAAGCTGTAGCTGTTAGAACGTTAAATGTGATAGCATTGTATGTTTCAGTATGGTGAGCTTTTTTGTTTCAATATCTTTTGTTATTTATTTGCTGGTTCCTGCCTGTGTCCCATATTTCACATGAGCATTGGTACATTCACATACCTGTCATTGCGCCTAGATATCCATGTGCTTCTCGACTTGGCCCTTTCACTGAACAGTGCTTCCTTCCACAGCTCTTGGTGTGTCTCTACCAAATGTGTGTTTATGAGGGCACGTGTAACTCAAAAAGACTAAAATTTGCTAGAAACAAAAGAGAGATCACATGGCTGAATTTCTGTGACATGAAAGCTGAGAGAGCCAAACTTGTGTCATGGAACACCATAAGCAGCAGGTGCCACTAGTAAAGGGCACTTCAGACTCTATGCTGGGCTCCACAATAATGTGAAGTGGTTGTACATAGGTGTAATGTTATAAACACAGCAACTTGGACCCTGTGCTTTAAAGAAGAAGGACTATATAGCTGTCCAAGGAAGAGGATGTGCATAGCTGCATGGACTGTCGAGCACTGGAGGACTGATTACTTTGTATTAGGCAGTTGCACTGCAGTGTTGTGGCATGGGTGTTCAGTGTGTGTCAGTGATGATACATGTCAAGTGGTTCAGGGCTTTTTAAAATAAATATTTTTGTTAGGAAAAATCCCTACAGGTACTGAAACTGGTAGCTTGTGATTTCTGAGCTGAACTTTTTTTATGTAGTATTAATCATTTAGATTGCCAGTGGTACTTTCCAATTTATTTTCAGCTGAGCAGAAGTAAATACATTTGTAATGAAGCCATGAAATAAATCTGCATTTTGCTATCTTTTTTTGCATAGATTTTAATTGTGACAATGGTGTTTATTTTTGTAGTAAGTTTTTGATTCAGGGTTCTGCTACAAGCTGGGAAGAAAACCTAATGGGCCTGGCAGACTAGTACTGGGACATACAGGAAGGCGTTCTTCCTCTTAGAGTAACAATTCAAGATCTTGATTCAGCACGACTGTATTTATTTGAATGTGTGTGCCTAAACAAACAAAAACCAGCAGCACTTGAAGAAAGCGATGGAATACTTAACTAAGTAATTCAGCCTCTAAACCGATAAAATATAGAAAGCAGGAGCTACTGCCTCAAATGCTGAGCAATCTTCTCTGCCAAAATCAGATTTGTTACCCAATGTACAACAAGCCAGTAATGACACACTTAACAGACATTGATTATTTATTTCAGAGTTGCACAATCCTGGGCTGCTCAAAGGTATTGCACAGATCATGCACACCAATTGTCAAAACCTTTTACTCTTTATACATTTTAGCAAACAAAGGAATTAGTGTTCTCTTATTAATTGGTATTCTTTTATTGGTTAATGATTTTCTTGCTTCTCATGCTAATTAGTCCCAGGCTCAGTCTTTATCTTTGGGGTTGGTGGTCTATGAGCCAGTGGTCACAATCTCCCCCTGCTGGAATTATCATTTACCCAGTCAGTGCTGATTTCAGCACAGTTGCTGGGTTGGGTTTATTAGTTTTTTCTTTATCTTGGGAGTTCTGCCAGATGTCTTTGTGGCCTGTAAGTTCTGCATTCTTTGTGTCCAGTATCAGTGGTACATCCTTCTTACCAAGCTTTGTTAACCTTCCCCTGAGATCCTTGAAGCATGTCAAGCCAATCATAGAACATCCTGAGTTGGAAGGGATCCATAGGGATCGTCCAAGCCCAACTCCTGGCCCCACACAAGGCCATCCCCAAGAGTCACACCATGTGCCTGAGAGCATTGTCCATATGCTTCTTGAACTCTGTCAGGCTGGTGCTGTGACCACTTCTCTGGGGAGCCTGGGTTGTTCCAGTGCCCAACCACACTCTGGGTGAAGAACCTTTTTCTAATATCCAACCCAAACCTCCCCTGACACAGCTTCAGGCCATTCCTTCAGATCTTGGCACTGGTCACCACAGACAAGAGATCAGTGCCTGCCCCTCCCCTTCCCCTTGTGAGGAAGGTGCTGACCACTATGAGGTGTCCCCTCAGTCTCCTCCAGGCTGAACAGACCGCTCTTCATTTGGCTTTTCCTCTAGACCGTTCACCATCTTTGAAGCCCTCCTTTGGACATGCCCTATTAGTTTAATATCTTTCTTATACTGTGGCACCCAAAACTGCACACAATAGTCAAGGTGAGGTTGCCTCAGTGCAGAGCAGAGCAGGACAATCTTGCTGGTGATGCTGTGCCTGATGGTCCCCAGGACACGGCTGGCTCTCCTGGCTGCCAGGGCACTGCTGACTCAATTTGCCGTCAGCCAGGACCCCCGGGCCCCTTTCTACAGCACCAGTAAAAAGCGTATCTCACCCTTATTCCACCTATCAATGAATTCACTTTGAAGTCATTTTACTGTGTGGAACCTTCACATGCTTTGCTAAAGAGCAGACCGATCCCTACGGAGCCAGCTTGAGTGAGTCTTCGGCTGGGAACTGGAAGCTGCCTGCAAAGGTGGTAAACAGGAAGGCACTTAGCACCCCCCAAGTTTAAAACTCCTGCTTCAGCCGGCTCAAGACCAATCTCTGCCTGCAGCCAAAATCCCGTCCTATAGAGTAGTCAACAGCGTTTATAAAATAATAAGGGTTTTTCTAAAGGTTCTCTAAAAACCAGACTGGCTGCCAAATGTTGCACTGCTTGACGCACGGTAGTTACGGCCTCCAGGAGGCGAGGCCCTTCCCGGGAGCGCCGGGCGCTGCTCCTGCTTTGGCAGCGGGCGCGGGATGTCCCGCTCTCCCGGCCCCGGGCCCGGCTGGCCGCCCTGTCCGCGCTCCCGGCAGGCACGATCCGTCCCTCCGGCAGCCGGGGCGGCTCCGGCCAGCAACCCCGGCTCACCCCCGGCCCCGCGCCCAGACTCCCCGCGCTGCCCCGGCCGCAGGGGAGGGAGCGCAGGCAGGCACCGCCCCACGCCCCGCTCCGCCCCGCTGCCTATTCCCCGGAGAGGCGCCCCGGGACGGGCAGAAGTCGGAGGCCCCAGGTGCGAGTGGTGGTGCAGACGCAGCGGCAGCGCTGGCAAGTGAGTGGCCCGGAGAGCGCCGGGCAGAGCGGGGCGGGGCGGCCGGGCCGCGGCCGGTCCGCCCTCGCCACACGTGATGCCGCGGGGAAGCGCTGAGGGGAGGCGGAGGTACCGGCACGGGTTGCGGGAGGGCCGGCGGCGGCCAGGGGCTCTGCCGGCGGCGCGGCACTGCGGGGAGCACCCTGCGGCCGTGGGCCGGGCTCTGCCGGCGGTGCGGCACTGCGGGGAGCACCCTGCGGCCGCGGGTCGGGCTCCGAAAGCCGCGTGGGAGCCGGCCCGGCCCGGCCCGGCCC
>VZTE01005129.1:106593-123810 GCA_013397775.1 Eulacestoma nigropectus | reverse complement strand
CGGCGGGCGGCCCAGGACTCCCGGCCGGGACACGGGTGCCCGTGGGACAAGGGCACAGCAGCGCCTGACTGTGCGAGGGGCGGCCGCTCGGTGATAGAGCCGAGTGCAGGGAGAGCTGTCCCTGGCGCTGGACCGGCCAAGGGGGTGATCACCTTGCTCAGGCGCATCCTCCAAACAGAAGTGTACATTATGATCCAAATACTTCTTTTGGTAACATACCTATGCCCTTATAATGGGTTAATGACGTGTACTTGAAGAGCCAATGCCTAAACTAGAGGGAAAACAGAAAGGCAAGGAAATAATTCAGGTATCATAGATGCAGAGCTCAGCGGAAGGCGCCCCTGCTCACGGCAGGGGTTGAAAATAGATGATTTAAGGTCCCTTCCAACCCAGACCATTTCATGACTGTATATCCTCACAAGATAACATAACAAAAAGGTACTTACCTTTTTGCCTGCATTGCTTGGACCAGAATGTTTGGGGTTTGTTTTTTTTTTTAAACCTCCTCGACATTTCGTTTTGCTATAGTTTTGTTTCCCACCTTTTCTATATCCTTTTCCATTATTGAGTTACATAAGTCTTTTGCTTTGGTATTAAGGTTCCTTTAGTTATATCTGTGTTAATTCCAGACAATTAACTTCCTCATTTTTTGCTTCGGGAATTTTTTAAATTTGCTGCTTCTGTAATTTTTGCCACGCTTTGAAAATATCAAGGTAGCAACTTTTATAGAGCTTAACGTACAGAGGCACAGCTGTAAATGTCTCCATGACCAAGTTGTTTCATGTAGAAATCTTGTGAAGAGCGGACTTGTTTTATATACTCTATAGTTTAAGCAGGCAGTCAACCTGGAAAAGCAATTTCTCGACAATTAAAGTTGTTCATTGTGTGGCAAAGGCCATTAAGAGAGGCTTTAAATTTCACATCTCTGAACAAAAAATAGGCAAATTTTCATCATTCTTCTCCCCTCCTCTTGAAAAAAGCCTTAAAAACCTAGACTGTCTCTAAAGGATGTTTAGCTGGCACTCATCCCCTGCCCTGCCCTTTGACATAGCTGTCAAAGTCATATGAACAGTAACATGTCTTGTTATTTAAGTGTAGAACAGCTTTCTTCTGCCATGGTTAAATAAAAGCTAAACAGAACAGATGTCTCTTACTGTCTTTCTCAAAACCTGAATTTTCAAGGATGTTATGTGTTAAACAAAACCAAAAATGGTCTTTCCTTGCACTGCTAATGTTTTTAAATCTGCACCTGACTGCTGACAAATATTAACTACTTGATATGCGTGTCACACTTCATTTTCCTTGGGTTCTTGCAGCTTGTTTGCTCCTCACTTTCCAAATTAGTGTGGTTTTCTGCCATCAGCTTTGCAAGCAAGTTTCTTTGAGCTCATTCATGAGTTTGTTTTGAGACCACTGGAATATTGAACAGAGCTTTGCTCCATCATGGAAGAGAATGTGCCATGATGGTATGTGTCATGTCGGTATGTGTCATGTCATGTACTCCTTATACCTTTTCTTTTTGGTGACTTATACATGTGATTAGAGCTTTCTGTTGTTCATTTTCTCCTATCATTCAGAGCAGAAATATTGCTTGGACTGCTTTATTTACTTCAGCGTCTCCTTTTTATCCTTTAGAAAGACTCACCATGTCAGTTCACGCTTTCCTTGGCTGATGTTTGACATGGAAATCTAAGTGCCCCCAGAGAGTAGGGGGCACAAGCCAGGCCTGGTTTGCACCACACATCCTGCTGTCTCTGCCACCCACTGTTCTGCTAAGCACAGCCTCTTCCCTTGGAAAGTGTTGTCTAGCATTGGCTTTAGCCCTGCTCTGAGTGGGAGGCTGGGCTAGGTGACCTTCAAAGGTCCCATCCAACCAACATTCCTCCAAGTCTGTCTATACATTCTCTTAACTCCCAATAGTAACCCAACTGTCTGTTTTAAAGGAAGTTTCCTCTTGAAAATTGCTTTCATCTGACTGCTCATGTAACCACGGTTTTTGCCAGTTCTGCTTCTCTTGTTCCTGTGGTTGTTTGTTCTTGGGGAGCTTCAGGGAAATGGGGTTATGTGACTGCCTGAGCTGACTCTGCAGGAGTAGGTACAGGCACAAAGGTGTAGTCATGGGGGTGTCATGAAGTGAAAGAGTAAATTCCAGGGATACGTTGTGGCATTTGCCTTCTGCTACTAGCTCTAGTACACTTTAATGGATTAGCCAAATTATTTTTCTTTGTAATCATGAACGCTGTTAATAGTTGTTGTTGGTAGAAGAAAAAGACGCTACATTTTACTGTAGTTTTTTGTCATTTCAGTTTTGGAGCAACGCACTTTTCTATTCCTATTCAAGTCCTCTTGTATGTTTCTCAACACTCTAAAAGTTCTTTGAACTTGAAGCTGGTCAAATAATTTTTGTAACTCTTTTGATTTAAGTAGAATTGAATGTGAAACTTGAATGACATTTTAAGTGACGTGAACTGCTTAAGCAGAGAGCATGTGCTGTAACAGAACGCATTTTCTATATGAACTGATGCTACCTTTTGTTTTCTCATCTTTCATAGATTTTTTGCAGTATTCTGACAAAAAGGGTAAGTATTACATAGATAATTGAGTAGGAGACAGGGGAAATGAATGGGCCCAGTCATGTCATTGAGTTAGCAAATGTAATACCCTTTTCATTTTGTCTCTCTAAAGAGGGTGTTTAATACCTTTTTTCTTTGGAAATTGAACTATTCAGGCAGTAGTAAATCACTGTTCTTAACCCAAAATCCATAGCTATCCAGAATTTTCTGCTCTTTTTCACTCCAAAGGTTTAATTACATTTTATGGACCATGTCAGATACATGTCTCTTTTCCCCACTTCTAATTGATGTTAAAGAAGGGCAGACTACCAGGATAATATCATGCCCTATTGATTTACTATTACAGTGTTGTTCAAGAATGGCCTTTACATTAAGATTCTTGGCCACTGTGATTTCTTTAAGTGTGTCAGCTATTCGCTCTTAACATCTTGAGAAAACATATTCAATATCACTGTCACTCCTGATATCTCTGTCTTAAAAGACACTTCTTTTCCTTTGGAAATATCTACATAACCACCTCTCTCTGCAGCATTTTGACTGTAATTGCTCATGACCTTTACTAACAGCCAGAGTTACCATTGTATTGCTGACATGCTGACAGAAGTTCTTGGTTACATAGAATTGCTTTTTCTCATCCATTGAGAAAAATTTCTCTCAAGCGTTGCTTTTTTTCCAGTGCTGTGGGTTGCTGCTAACAGAAAGGGAGATCACCCTGCCTATGCCAGGCTTCAGCTGTGTGAGAGTATCTGTATTAAAACAATGCTACAATTTGAAAAATATGTGCTATCAAATAATACCAGAGTAACTGCAAATCTCTTTATCTTCTTTCTCTCCCTTCATTTTGTCTAGCCTGATGCAGCCCACAACTTTTATCACAGTAAAATTCAGGTTGAAAGGGACCTGGAGAGTCACTTGTCCAACCTCCTTACTCAAAGCAGGGTCATCTGTGTGGCCAGACCAGGTTGCTCAGCATTTTATCCAATGTGCCTTGAAAACCTGTAGAGATAGAGACTACACAACCACTCTGGGCAGCTTGCTTCAATTTTTGTCTGTATCATCAGAACCCTTTTCCTTGAATCAAGTTGGGGCCTCTGTTATTTTGGTTTATACCTACTGCTTTTTAACTCTGACATGCCCAGCTGTAAAGAGCCTGGCTGTTTTTGCTGGATAACCTCCTCACAGGTATGGGAAGACTGCTATTAGGTCAACTGAAAGCCATCTCTTCTCAAGTTGAACAGGCTGTTTCCTGAGCTGCTTTTTACAAGGCAATTACTGGCTAAGTCTTGGCTCCAACAGCAGTCAGGGTTGTAGCTTTCCTTTTAGTAAGGAAGCATATGCAGATAGTCATTTCTCATCACGTATCTAGAAGTCTTGCTGTTTACTTAGTATTCCACAAGTGTCTGGAATGTTTGTTGGCATTACGTTACTTTCTGGTAAAAGTATTGGGCACAATTTCAGTAGCGCTTTGGAATGTTTGTATAAAAGACTTCTCTCTTCTCCAAACCTGATCTGGACTCAAATCTTTTATATTTTCTCTTTTGTATCTCTCCATATCTGGGCCTGTTTAGCCTAGAGAAGAGACATCTAAGAGAGAGCTTCGTCAATGGCTGTAAGTATTGAAGGGAGGGTGCCAAAAGGATGGAGCCAGGCTCTGCTCGGTGGTGCCGAGCAATAGGACGAGAGGCAAAGGGCAGAGACTGATGCACAGGAAGTTCCACCTAAACATGAGGCAGAACTTCTTTACTGTGCAGCTCACAGAGCACTGGAACAGACTGACCAGAGGGGCTGTGGGGGTCTCCCTCACTGGGGACACCTGAAAACTATCAGGTTGCAATCCCTTAAAATGTGCCCTAGGATAACCCTCTTGAGCAGGGAGGTGAGACTTGGTAACCCAAGTGTGGTCCCTTCCAACTTGACCCATTCTGTGATATCCTGGGTTTCAATCTGTACCTCTGCTGCCACCTTTGCATCTCAGGGACTAAATGTTGTCTACACATCTAGTGAAATATGTCAATGAATACATTTTGCCTTCTGGTGAGCAGGCCAGTTTGTGTACAGGACTTCCAATAACTAAGGTTTTATTGTTTTTACAGATACACAGTACTGATAAGAATCATGAGTTTGTACCTCAGCACTGCCCTCTTCTTTAGTTTACTTTCTTAGATGACAGACTTGGCATTTGAAATGTGAGTTTCATTTGTAGTTGCTGACAAGAGATGCAGCTCACATCTCTTTACACCAACTGGTGAAGCCTGAGTGACCAGCCTAGATTCTGAACTGTAGGAAATTAAAGCAAGGTGAACGCTACCCACTGGCTCATCAGAGGCTATTAATAGCATTCTTTCTGAATTCTTTTAATTGAACCCAAGAGTTTGTTGTTTAATTTGCATGTTTAACTAGGTTAGGGTATGGACACTGAATTGTACCACTAAAATCGGTATGTGATTTTAATTGTCTGTGGACAATTCTATCCACTGCAAGTTCTATAAACAACAGTTTTATTCTTGGTTGGATCTCAGAATGTGTGAATTTCTCTAGAATTCAAAGGTAACAGGTTAGATTATTTCCCATCAGGAGAGGCACAGTCCACATATACAGTAATACTGAAAGCTTGAAGGAAAATAGAAACAAACCAATTTTCTTCAAAACATTGCTGAGAAAAATGATCTTGGAAGTGAGACTGTAAGTAGTGAGTGAGAAATAAGTGTCTTGTTCTGGTTTTCTGTTGGAGGAATGGTGTTTGCAGTGGTTCTGAATGACAGGTAGAGCTGATGATGTCCTCCTGCATAACTCTTGCCTCCCTTTTGTGATGACATTCTCTTGGCCTCTGTTTTTATGTATTTTCCTGTGCTCAAGGGATTACAAAAAGTGTATGATGGCAGTATGTGGAATGAGTGCTGGAATACGCACTCATTGTGGGTATTTATCCTACCCAGCTCACCTGGACTGAGATGACGTTATCATACAATGAGGCAGCAGGTTCTTGTTAGTGTTTCAGCTTGAGGAAAAATGGGAATTCCTTTGTGGGTTTTGTGAAAAGCTCATGGAAAAAGAGGAGAAATTTTAGGAGTCTAGGGACTAGAGAAGGAGCTTAATAACATAAGCATCCATAGTAACAAATTTAAGAGAAAATTGCTAGATTCAGATTTTTTATCTTTGAGATCAGATTTAAGATCACAATACGACATGTTGAGAGAGAAACTCACCAGAATATGTGGATGGAAGAACTGAAGACAACTGAAGAAAAGAGTTTTAAGCAATAGCAGTTGGGTGCAGATGATCAGATGAGGGATGAAAAAAAATATACTTGCAATGATTGTCAGCTGAGATGTGATGTTCTTGGATTTGCTGACAGGAATAGAAGGAGGATAATAGCTATTAGAGTTCCTTATTTCCCCAAATGCATACCTGCACAGGTGCTCAAGGGAAACTGTGGCTTGAAGGACACCTTAGGCCCACACTTATTTCTGGCAAAATAAGAACTCTGAAGAGGATGGTACAAGCCTACAGAGGCTAGGAAAGTGAGGGGAAAATATTACTAGAAATTACTGTGTAGAAAACATAATCTCAGAATGAATGTCATCTTTCAGATATGTTTGAGTGTATATCAGTTGCTATTGATCATCTTTGAAGCAGTTTTTAGTGAAGCCATCAAAACTTAAGATTTTCTGTAGAATGAGTAAGTAGGAATCTGCGCTCAGTGTTCCAGAATGTTTTCACTGAGAGAGATGGAGTACAGCACATGTATGGAGTGTGGCATCATGTACTGTGAAGCAGTGCTTCCAAAGTCCGGTGCTGCTTGTGAGGTGTGGAGATCATGCTTGGTAAGTATTAGGCTGGGATGTGGGCATAGGAAAACAACTAAATTAAATTTAGATGAGATTGCACTGAGCCTGTAGTATATTACTAAAATGTATAAATAGCTGAGAAACTATGTGAATGGAGAGGAATGTTTCAACACAGTTTATGGAGTGAAGCCCCAGGCTTGATTTTGCCTTAGCTGAAAATTACATAGGGAATAAATCCCAGCAGGATGCTTACCATGCACATACACATTTCACACATCAAACCACTAACCTGCTCCAAGGCTGCAGCCCTTGCTGTAATGTTGTTCAAACATACCTGCTATGAAAACTATGAATCCAGCCACAGGCCAAATCTTACTGAAGCTTTCTGAAGCTCATATCAAACATGATAAGTAACACAAAGTTACATACTTACGAACTGTCTGGTTGGGGAGAGTGCCCAAAGGGAAGGTGATATGAAGGGCTGAGAAAGAATCTATGCCTTCTGTTGACTCTGTAGATAGAAACAGTTCTCTTAACTGTTATCTCTAGCAGGGGTCAAATTCAAGAGAGAATGAGCATAAAAGAAAATCAACATATAAGAGATTTAAATTATATTACAGGTTAATGGTTTATTTCTTTTGATTAAACTGTCCTAAGGCAGTGGGCCTTATTTTGTGATTTGGGTTCCAGGCATAATAAATGTCTCAGTAATGTGAATATGTATGTGGTTATGGGAAGCTTCAGGTGACCTGCTTAACAGAAACAAAACATCTTTGAGAAGACAAGCAGGTGAGCAGAGAAAGAAAAGGATTTGATAGTGGTTGTTTAATCTTTCTAGTATGAGGTTCCTTACTGAGATATACTGATGGGCTGGTTGTTCCTCTCCCTCCTCTTCTTGTTTATATTTACCTTTATTTATCTTGTCAAAATATCAAGAAATTTAGGTCAAAATATATCTGGATCCATCTGTTCATCTAGTCTGTTCTTTTACTGCTAGTAGTTATTATGTCTTTTAATTAAGTGTGCTTAGTGACAGTTTATTAATGGAGGGCATCAAGTATCTTTAATTTTGTACAGGATGAACTTAAAATTTTTCCTCCTAATTTCTGTTTAACAAAACAATGATTTTATCTCTTTAATTTGTCAGATTGTAGTCTATACGTCTTATCTGTAACTTCTGCTTCAGTATTGGTTTAGGTGGAAACTCAGATCAAGCTCTGTATTTTAGCTGTCTTTAGCAGAGGTTTATTATTATTGCAGTCTTACTGTGAACACAGGAAGTGTTTATTCATTGACATGATGATCCATTTCAGTTTTGAATTTTGTTAACTGTAGTTACTCTTTTGATATAATAGCTTTGTGCTCTCAGTCTTATGACAGACTGAGAAAATTACTAAGTCCTCGACTGACCTTTCAGTTCTAGGTTTGTCAAACATTTTGTTTGGTTTTGGGGCGCTTTTTTGGGAGATTTTGAGATTGACCATCTGTTGTTGCAAACAGATTTTAAGCAGGGTCTGGAGAGTGGTGCAGCAGATGCCAGACCTGGTAGGTATGATACTAGAAGGAAGGAACAGATGATATGGCCTTTAGGATAATTTGTCTTTTGTGACCCTGCTGCCACATCAGGTAATTTGGTTTGATATTAGATAGGTCAAAACTTAATCTATTGGGCTATTTTTTGAGATAATACATGGGATGGATTATTTATTTGACATCTGCCCCACCCCTCTGTGGTTCTCTATGCCAGCCCATAAACCATCAGCACAACTACAGTATCAGCTGGATTTTTACTTTAGGTAGTGGTAATGCTTTGGGAGTTTAATTAGGGAAAAGTGTTAGGAAATATTTTTAGTGTCAGTGGAGCAGTCACTCTTAAGATTGATGATTTTTATCTCTTTAACGGGAATAAACTCCCCAGTAATCATCTATTTTTGTGATCTGTAAACACTCTGCAGTATTAACAGCACGCACAACTTTACTGTTTACTTAGACAGCTCTGCTTGGATCCCAGCTCTCATTATTTCTGTGTTGTGGGCAAAGCTGCTGCAGATGCAACTTTTATAGCATGTTTTCTAAGCTACCACAATACAATCACTTAGCTGTCTTGTTCTTTTTGATAAAAGCTTGACGCTGCTGTGGATTACGCTCATATGCATGTGCAGCAATTTACCTGTGAATCATATATGCAGTGGGTGAACAAATCTGTGTCTAAGATTGTTTACTTTATGTCTAGAAAAATATCAGTGTATCTTATCAGCAGCTTAGAGGAAAACTACATGAGGGTATAGATTTTTAATGGTTTCATATCAAAGTGATGTATCTCACCAGCATGCTATCAATAGAACAAATAAAACCTATATGCCTATAAGCAAAATATAATTTATATTTTTAAAATCTTTGTTAAATAACAGTTATTTCAGAACTACTTGCAATTAAAATGTCTCGTATCTGTGATCTTAAAACAGTTTTTGAGATGAAAAATAGACACAATAGAAGGGTTATTTTGTAGATTCAGATTTATAGTGGCCTTTATGTACAATATGTAAAGCAGGATGGCTGTCTTGGAAGCCTGAAGGGCACAAGTGTGCATAGCTTTCTACCTGGGGAGCAGAAGCTTCAGAGTGGGAATGGTACCAGTGAGCTGTGCACCTGTTCTTGAGGCCATGGTGTCAGAGGCTTTGGTTGTTCTTGCACTTTGCCTTCTTTCGGTGCTTTTATCAGCCAAAGATGTACAGCTGGGCTGGCACTGCTCTGCCTTTGAGCCAGTCATACCCTGCCTGTGCCAGACCCAACCAAAGCCAGCTGCAGGACTAACAACAGTCTTTGGCCTGAGTTCAAGAAGCATTTGGGCAAAGCTCTCAGGCACATGGTGTGATTCTTGGGGTGTCCTCTGCAGGGCCAGGAGTTGGACTCGAGGGTCCTGATCAGCCCCTTCCAACTCAGCATATTCTATGATTCTGTAATCTCCTAGGAGGCAGAAAACTTTGATTCATGCCCTTTGTCCCAAGGGCTCTAACCTGTGTCCCATTTGGTCTTGCTTGACCTTTTGCAGCTAGATTGCAGTGCAGAAAGCAATGCAAGATTTATGGGATCAGAAAGTGCTTAGTGTAGCACCTCAGGATTATATCTCTGGGTGTGTTGGGGAAGCACTCCTGGAGTAAGAATGGGTGGGAATCCAACATTTCATTTGCTTTTTATTACTGTTTGGGAAAGTTAATCTAAAAATTCAAGTAATTGCATAATGTACCACCTATAAAGAGGCAGGAAGTGGGATCTAGACTAGAAACATCTCCTTAAGGTAGTAGGAATCTAATGACCAGACTTCAGATTCAGTCTCTTGCAGTCTCCATGAGTCCAGTGTTCCTTTCCATGCATAGCATATGAATCAAACTGCCTTTTATGTTTACTTTTAAAGGAGAGCTAAGAGATTGTCTCATCTAGTTCTTGGTAAAACGTAAGTTTGGCAGCAGCAGTGTTATTTCTGATAGAGGTTTGCTGTCTTGCTGTTGAGGATAGACAGTGGCAAAGGATTCCTAACCTTCCTAGATACCTATGCACTTCCTAGGCACCCTGCTTATCAGGAGGTGGATAGTCTTTCTGATGTCCATCTTTGGAATTTGAGCTTATTGGATCTTCTGTCAAAGTAGATGTGGAAAGAAGCTTACAGCCTCTTTCTCTTCCAATATGCTTTCATATTCTTACAGGCAGGAGCCTGTTTTCTCTAAAAGAAGTGATCACAGTACAGGCTCTTTATTTTTGTTGTTTTCTTCTATAGGTTTTGGCTTCCTGACTTGTGATTGCTCTCTCTGTGCAGCTGATCACAGTTGTTTACATGCAGTGCTCAGTGCTGGGCATACTACTCAATTTCTGGCTGGATTAGAGCAGGGTATTTTTTCCAGCCCTACCACATTGTTGACTCATGTTGAGCTCATGATCATTTTAACTGTCACATTTCTTTCTGCAGAAATGCTGTTACACTGATCTTTCCCCAGATTTTGTTTATGAAGTTGATTATTCCTGGCTTAGTTTTAGAACTTTGTTCTGGCCTTACCTGAATGGCTGCTGCAGAGCAGCAATTATGCAGGGGCTTGTGACTGTCTCATTAGCCTTGAGCACAGCCCTGGGAGTCAGGGTGTTACCTGCATCTTTCACATCGTTCAGTATTTTCATTACTGGTGCTTTGGTGCTACTGGAATGAACATAACGAACTCTGAGCATATGTCCAGTTTGAGATGAACCTCTGATAAATATTGACTAGTCTTTCCAACAGTTTTGGGGTTTTTCTTCTTTGTCTAAATACCAGCAGTTCTTGTTAAATCACGGTTTTCTAGCTTGCTTGTGGGAATACCATGACTGATATCATTGCCAAAAGTTCTGCCAAGGTAAACTACAAAGTAACTAGTATGGATCAAGACAGATGGTTTCTTTACAGCACCTGCACATCGTACCAGTGGTAGAGATGGGAAACTGCCTCTGTGCGCATTCTAAATACTAGTTTTATTACTAAAAGGTCTGCATCCCTTCTTTCTTCCGTAGGAACTGACATTGGAAATAGTGGGTATCTCCATCCAAGTGATGTTCCCTAGGTCTGCTTGGGCAGTCTTTTGCTCATCAGCTTCACCCACTCACTGAGGAGGTGGTGGAGGACACATCAGGCCACTCTGCTGAGCAGCTCCAGATAAACCTTTGTGACCTGTGTGTTCCTTTACCAGTTGTCCTTCTGCTCCTGTGCATGTAAGCACATTCTGAGTCAGTGACCACTGAAAACTTGTATCTTTTGGGAGAAAATTCTATTTTTTTCCCCTTTTAAAATGGAATAAGGGCTAGGGAGTCCTAAAATAATTGATACCTTGTTTTACAGAAAACTACGGGTGTTTGGTTTTGGGGTTTTTTTTTTTGTTCTGGGGAGTTTTTGTTCTGAAATGCTGAAGAGAACAAGAGGTGGTGTTATAATAAACAAAACCTGCATGTAAAACCTGTCTAACTCTGTTAACCCACCAGACTTTAGCTGCCTCTTTTAAAAATCACTAATTTACATTAACATCTGCTTAAATCAAGCATTTAGAAGAAGAGCTGCCTTTTTGTAATGACTTGCATGCCTTTTCTCAGGCTTAAGCTTTTTTCCTGTTTTCCATGATTGTTTTATTTTTTATATGGGTTGATGTTATTTGATACCATTCAAGGCTGTATTGCTTGCCTATCTTCCTTTTAGGGGATTTGGAAGTCTGTCATCAAAAAGGTGACCGCACAGATCAGTTCAGAGGTAGTAAATGCCTTCCAGGCACATAGGGATCTCCTCCAAACATTGTCTATGGATCCTAGATATGCACTCACCTGAAAATAATTCAGGTATCAGGGTTAGCCTTTCTGTTCTAGCTTTAAAAGCCACAGTGATTGCACTAAAACCTGAAAACTTGTAGCTATGGAAGTGCTTCTGTCTTAACTGAAGAAATACTGAAAGACAATATGACTTCTGGAAAGTCTGCTGCAGGAAACCCATGGATAATTAGTGGAAAGGAAGTGTCAGTCTATGTTTTTATAAAATTAATTATAAATATCTTGATCACGTCTTCCCTTGTTTTCTGATTCAGAATTTTCTGCCAAAATAGAGACCCCTAAACCTTTTTATTCTGAAATACTGCATTTGTATGTTATAATACAGTATTTTCTCTCTTTCTTGTTTAACAAGCATAGGACTTTTTTTTTTCCCCCCAAGAGTTCAGGATTCTTTCACTGATTTATTTGAAATGCTATATTAAAAGAAAAACATAACACAAATCTTATACCAGTTAATCTAACTGCCAGCCATAACTCCATTTGGGCTTTGGAATAAGGATCAAAAGCTGAGAAAGTTTTCATTCTCTTATGCACAATATCTAAAGATTAGAGCAAATAAATGCATGTACTTTCTTGTTAAAAAAACACAAGGTCACCAGTTCTGATTCTTTTCATTTTCCTTTAATTTGTCAATTTTTATCGGCTCTGTTTTGCTGATAGAGTGGAAAGAAGGAGAGACTGAAATTAATTACATCTTCTTTGATATTTAACTTTTTATTTAGTGTCTTGGGGATCCAAGGACCTCCAAGCAATAATCAATCAAAATCATTCCCCTCTGTCTATTCTCAGTGGAACTGTAATAATAACCAATTAATACAGCCCTAGACTGGACAGAAAGGTGGTGATTAACCCCTACAAAAATTGATTGCAATTAGCAAAATTCTGGTGTAGCAGAAATCACCAGTTAAAGCCTTTCTGCAAAAACAGGTTTAGGATTTAGCTTGCTTGAAATACTGAAATACAGCAAAATTTTCACATTGTTCAGGCCTTTTTTAACCTTGCCTAAGGGTTGAAGGCTTTTAGACATCTTGAGCCTCATTTTTAAAATGACCTGCCATGGTCAGTTAACTGATAATGTATCAATTAACCGAAAAAATAATCTCTGTGCATTGCTTGCTGTAATTTTCTGTGTTTTCACTTCCTTTGAAGTATTGCTGCCCTAAAATCAAAGCACACACACACACACCACTGCAGAGCGTTTTAGAAATATATGGTGTTATTCTGGTGACACCAGGTGTTGAAAGTAAAAAATGTAATGCATTATGTATTCAGAAGCATGCCTTTACTAATTGATAGTTATTGTGGGGTAAATGGTGAGCTAGTGAGGGTTTGTAATTTGACAATAATTTATCTATTTTGAAAGAAATGTTCATGTACTGAAAGTCAGAAGTTATTTGATCATTACCTGTCTTTTTAAGTCATATCAAAAAGACAAAACATCGTATGGTTTTCTTCTTTCTGTGTTTTAAGTAATATACTGTTTCTTGATTTACATCTGGCTCTCTAATTATATTACTTAATTTTTCCTCAGTTAATTAGCATCACTAAGTGAGTGTTTGCTTAAGGAATGCAGAAGTGAAATTAACTGAGATTTCCAGATGTCCCTAGATACTGTCAAGTCTGGGAGAAATGCTGTTCAGAATAATAACAGAATTATTCCTGTGTGTGGGCATTGGGAGTTGCCCGTGTCTACTGTACTGCACATTATTTGGGTGGGGAGAGTGGCGCTGGGAGGGCAGTGATTGATTTGTTCAAGATTTGAAAAGTGACTTTCTATGGCCAAGTTGGACTAAGAAGTTATTTAATAATGTTTTGTGCATTTTCAGTATTGTGTGAATAATGCTTATCTTTAATATTTTTCAGGTAGCATCATTTTAACTCCAAAAATACGATATTTGGTTAATCTGTAAAATTGTCCCTTCTTATTTCAGCTTTTCATTCTCAAATGCATTTGGTGTGAGGGTGTACCAGTGTTCATCCAGAACTACTTGAAACTCCCAGGCTGTATTTGCTATGAGCCAAGACCTTTCAGTGGAAGCAAACTGTTTTTAAAAGTGTGGTGCTGATGGTATTTACTGGAGACTGTTCTCTTTAGTTGTGGCAGAAAAATAAATTATAAGTGGTGCTTGTAAATTTCTTTTAGTAGGAGCAAAGTTGCTGATAGGAAGATACTGTATATCAGTTTGTGCTGAGAGGTGTGTGTTGAAAATGTCTGCTGATCCCGGTGCAAGAGGAAACTTTTCACTTAGAAGGATAGAGAAGTCTTGAGACTCACTGTTCCTGTCCTACTTATCCTGTTCACTCCCACTGAAATTTGAAAAAGTAAAGCTTGAGGAAGTGAATTGGAGGATACTCTACATACTGCTGGATATTTGGGACCTATTTGGAAGGGTGGGAGCCCAATAAAATAGCAGCAGGTATGAATTGTTTTCTTATTTCCACAGCATACCCTGAGAAAGCAGGCATATAGCGATCCCATACAGTGATGGCAGTTCCCCTTTCCATGCTGAGATATGTGCATCCCCTTTGGTCTGCTCTGTTGACAGCCAATGTAGCCAGTTTAGCCATTCTCTTTTCTCATAATTTTGGCCCATGTTTGGGGTGTGCGAGGAGGCTGTTGTGGGGAGATACTAAAGCTAGTCAGAAGATATGCTAATTTATAACTGAGGCTTAATTACCTTTGCTTGGGACCTGCTCCAGTCCTAAATTGGCTACATCTCAAGATGTAGCTTGAGGCGTTCAGAACATTTTATATTGTAATATTGCCTAATTCATGCCGCTTTTCTCAGCACAAAGTCTAGATTGATGGATAGGTGTAGTTGGACACTCTCCTAGATATTTCAATGCTTTAAGGTATGTGAGTTTCCTCTGATGTGCACACAAAGTAACTTGGAAGACTCATGTCTCTAGAATGCTAGTTTTATTTAAAAAAATTTTTAGAAGTCCTTTTCAGCTGCCTATATGCTGTCATGATGCAGAAATGTATCACAGATGGAAACCACCTGGCTTGTAGAAGTAAAATCCTTCCCAAAAGCCATTAGAGTGCGTCCAGAGCAGGGTGACCAGAGTGGTGAAAGGCCTCAAGGGCAAGACTTACAACAAGTGGCTGAGGTCATTTGGCTCATTCAGCTTGGAGAAGAGAAGGCTGAGGGGGGACCTCATCACAGCTGACAGCTTCCTCAAGGAGGGCAGTGGAGGGCAGGTGCTGATCTCCTCTCTGGTCACCAGAGATAGGATATGAGGAAATGTGGTGAAGCAGGGGAAGTTCAGATTGGACATTAGGAGAAGGTTCTTCACTGAGAGGGTGCCTGGTCACTGGAACAGGCTCCCCAGGGAATTGGTCACGGCACCAAGCCTGTCAGAGATCGAGGAGAGTCTGGGCAACACTGTTCGTCATATGGGTTAGTTTTAGGCAGTCCTGTGAGGAGCAGGGAGTTGGACTTCTTGGTTCTTATGTGTCCCTTCCAACTTGAGAGATTCTGATTCTTTTATTGCCTTCAAATGATGAGTCTCCAGAAGCTCTTGTCTATGGTCCCCAAGCATATGTTCTTGCACTATTATTAAAAGCCATCTTACTTCAATTACACAATTCTTAGGCCATCTCATATGGCTGTAGCATGAACTGGTGCTCTGCTGGATACATCATACACAGATGTGGTAGGCACACAGCTACTTGCTGTAGTAAGATCACTGAGAAATAAAACAACATTGATTCCTGAGGAATATGACTGGTAAATTTTGTCTGTGCTTGTTACTTCTTATTTTAATATAGTCCATTATAATCTTGCCTTAAGTTGCTTCTTGTTCATAGATAGTTCTTCCATATGGCTTGGTCTGGAGATACTTTCACTGCTTATTAAATAATGGACTTTAAGTCCACTGTGTTATCCTTGTCAGAGTAGGTTGTTTAATGACACTGGCCTGGCTTTTTTTGCATTCGGAACCACATTGCATATTACTCCCCTTCTCTTTTATTTCCAGTGCTTAATTCTGTTCTTCTTTCTTTATCAAGTTACTAACAGAAATTCTTTCTCAAAGGTCACTGAAGAGAGGCTACAGAGCATGTATAAAGCTATTTTCATTTATGTAAATATTTTATTTGTAAATAATTGGCTCATATAAATTAAGAGGAATATTATGTAATGTCTTCCTGTTCCAGCCTTACCCCTGCTATAAGATGCCCTTCATTAAATCTTCCTTCCAGGTATTCTGGACACTGGCAAGGAGACCTTGAATTAGAGTAAATTCTACATGTCATAAAACCAAAAGAGCTTTTATCTGCAATTGCAGATGTATATGTAGAGATAGGGAATTACTTCCCTCAGTAATTCTTGTGAGACTCTTGTGGCTCCAGGAGAAGGTTTAAGGGCTTGTGTAGCTGATTTTCCTTGTTTTTCAATAAATACAGACCTTACAGACCTGTGTTTAATTTTGCATTAGACTATAGAACCTGTTTCTGCATTAGAGACCAAACCACTCTTTACCAAAAAGTAAACATTTAATTCCACACATCCTTTATAGGACACATGCAAATTGGAGATTTCTTGTCTTCCTATCTTTGACTCTACCAGGCAGGAGGATATTTGAGAGTTTGGTCAGTACATTTTCTGGATTTGAAAGCAATTACTCCAATGCCTTGCTAAGTGCAATTTCAGGCTTTTTTAGATGTCCCCAGACTATGTATTTGTTTCTTTTGTGTAGAAGAAAGAAGGCCAGTAAATGTATTTACTTTGGGATAAGGATGTATTCCCTGTTGCTGAAGAAGGATGTTATCTGTGTTTGAGACTTCATTGCAGGAATTTGCAAGTCATTCTTAGCAAAAATCAAGACCAGGACAGTCGAAATAACTCATTCTCTTTTCATGATGATCTGTGACTTATTTGTTCTGTAGTAAACTTGTTATTAATTTCTAAAGAGAAGTGATATGCCTTGGTGGGATTGAAGTTAATTATATGCTTCTGTTCATGGTTCTTTGTAGTTTTGATTTGATGTCCTATTTTGGTTTGTATTTTCTTGCCTTTTATTATATTAGAAAATGGTGGAAGAGATATATTGCTCAGATGTGGATTGGGTTTTTATTTCTGACTTGTATTAAGCTGCAAGCTGAAATTCACTTTAAAAATCTTTTTATTAAATAAAACTACCCACATAGCTTATCAGTGTAAGACTTGCATATACATTTAATCAGTAAGACAAATAAAAAAACTGTGGTGAATTAGAATAGAATCACAAAATCACTTAGTTTGGAAAAGGACCTTTAAGATCGAGTCCAACTATTAACCCAGCACTGTCAACTCCATTACTAAACCATGTGTCTGAGCACCACATCTGCACGTCTTTTAAATACCTCCAGGGATGGTGACTCCACCAGTTCCCTGGGCAACCTGTTGAGCTGATTTATTTTATTACCAGTATGTCCCATGTTAAATATTATGCTTTTGCACAAATTTGATTCATAGACTGAAAGGATGGTATAAGACTTCCTTCTTTTTAAAAAACAAAACAAAACAAAACAAAAA
>VZTE01005129.1:0-106569 GCA_013397775.1 Eulacestoma nigropectus | reverse complement strand
AAAGAAGGAGATAAAATTCCCTCTTTTTTAAAAAAAAAAAAAAAAAAAAAAAAAAAAAAAAAAAAAAAAAAACAAACAAAAAAAACCAAACAACAAAGGTACTCCACTTTTGCTTCTATGCACCTTTAGTAACCTCAGCTGTGGTCCTCTAAATGTGAAGGAGGGCCTCTCCTCCTTCCATTGCTGCCTACTGGCATATATGCAAATAAAGAAGCACTACTGTTAGTGTAACTTCTGTTATTGTTACTGTTTATTGTCCAGTACTTCTTCTGAACCGCACAAAATTTGTATGATCCTGCTTCAGAGCAAATGTTCTTGGCAATTACCCCACACTATCCATACCCTTTCTGGTGGAATATTTAAAATTGTGTTTGCTTTTAGATCTGGTGGCTCCTCCAGTACAGCTAGTTTTAACCTTCCTCTCTCCTTTTCTGTTGGCCACTAACACTTCACAAGCAAAGCATCACTCTGTGTAGAAAATCCTTGTGTGTGTATATGTGGATGCAGCAAATGCATATGAATTACCTTTCTTTGACCCTTTAAAGCAGCCCATAGTTTCCCAAGGAATCAAAGGTTGAAAAAAAACAGTCTGAGTTTTTCTGATGTTTCATTTCTGCCACGTTGGTCAAAGGTTTGTGTTTTAGTAGCTAGTCCATGCTGGAGTAGGTAGTGATTTCTGGAGGAAAAATACTGCAGTGCAATGTGACACTGTTCCCAGATTTATACCTGGATTTTTCTATTTGGCTCATTTAGCTGAACACGTTTTGTTCCCTGAACATCTGTGCTCTCATTTGGTTTTTAGCAAGGTTTGAGGAGCATTGTGTTGCAGTGACCTCTCCACATGGTGCTGTAGGGCTCTGGCACCTTGACTCATCCCAGGGAGACATCCTGCTACTGCCTATAGCGCTGCTGGCTGGAGCGGCCTCTGCTATTCCGTCGGGATGTCCAGCTGCTGGCCCTCCTAGCCAGCCACACAGTGAGACCCGATAGGCACCACTTGGTCTCGCCTGGGCAGAGCTCATCCCGCCTGCAGCCCCTGCCCTGGCACCTCCACGGAGCAGGAGCAAAGGCATAAGATGGCTTCCCGAGCCACAGGCCCCTGCCAGTGGGAGGATGCTTTCAACGATGGGGCTTTATAAACATCTCCCAGGCTCAGTCGCACTCCCAAGGGACGGTGCTGTGCCATGACCTGGGGACCTCTTCCCTTCTCACAGAGGATCATTGTGCAGCTGTTCCCTCATTTCCTTTGTGGAAAGGCACCTCACAATCCCACACAAGACCCCATCTTTTCTCTCTTCCCATTCTCTCTCTCACCATCCTTTCAGTGTAGAAAAACACATTCCCATGCTTAGGTACTCAAAGTGTTTGCCGTGTTCCACAGGCCGGGATGATCTTCTTGGTCCAAAACAGCGAACTGACCGCTCCGGGTATTGGCATGTAAATTAATGTGCTGACCTCGCAGGGAACCCATCCAAGCTGCGGGCTCTGTCCCGAGGTTCAGGATGTCGGCGGTTTGAAACTCTGGGCTCTGTTCTGCATCTCAATGATGGAAACCACTTCAAATTCACCATGGCATAGCACGGCTGCCCTATCAAAAGTTGTTTTTCTACTTTTTTCCTGTAACAGCAATCTGGCATTTAAAGCTTATGCTCCATTCTTGCGGGTTGTTTTTTTCTTCCTTTTGTGTAGATACAACACTATAAGCACCTATGCTAAAAGTGCAAAGATGAGATATTTTTGTATATATAATTTAAATTCATTGTCGTGTACTTAAAACTGCATCATAAGGAGCACCATGCTTGAGTGGGATTTGAGAAACCCTCTAGTCTCTTGCCTTTCTCCAAGGCAAGAATAACTGTAGCATCCATGATAGTTTGAACAAATTTTCAAGAGTTCCAGTTTTCAAGGCTTCCACACAGTTTATTGATTTTCAGTAAACACTTCACACCTCAGCTGGCACTCAAGACTAAGATGCTTGAGGTATTGCTGTGTTCTTCTGAAACATTAGTGTGTTGCTCAATAACACTCAAAAAGGCATGGGGAGAATGGTTTCTCTATTCTCAAATATTTCAGTTCTGGTTTCCCTATGTCATAAACCATAGGAGAACCAGTAAAGAGTGCATTTTGGTTTGTTAAATATATGTGGACTTGTCAGCCATCAAGAGAGTAAGCACTGGAAAAGTATCTGGTGGCACTGAGGAGGTGCACAGAGCCCCTTGACTCAGGAAGATGAAGCAAGCAGGCATCAGGGAAAGACCCCACAGTCATCTGGCCTCATGCACACGAGTGCAGTTACAGCCTGAGGCTGCCTTCTGTGCTGCTGCTGCTGCCATTGCTGACACAAAAACAGGAGTGAGAGCTCACAGGAAGAAAAGGCCTTTACACAGCACAATGTTCATCACTTTGACTGGGGGAGGGTCTGGACCCAAGTCTGGAAATGCAGCAGTGTTGCCTTGCCCTGTTCTTGCGCTCTGATGCTGAGGTATCTGTTCTTGACCGCCCTCAGACAGGGGGCACTGGACCCTCAGGCTTTTTTGGGGTCGTTTGTTATGGTTGTTCTTATGCCTGTCTGTTCTTACAATTAGAAAACTGTTCCTATCCATGTTAATGATTCTGTGCAAAAAATTTTGGCTGGCTTTGTGTTCATGTGTGCAGAGACTCAACTGTCTCTTCTTAAAACCTTTACCCATATTTGTAGGTGATTATGCCCCATCTCATCAGCTCCTATTTAAGCTCCTGCTGGTTCATTCTTGGCCCAAGTAAAACAGTCCTGGACTCAGTGCTCTGCCCAGAGCTCTTTCTAAATAGTTTTGTAGTCCACAGGTTCCTGAATTGAGGTCCCAAGACTTTAGTGAAACTCATACAACATGACTTAATATTAGGACAAAACAGTCAATACTTACTAAGATAATATTCTCTTGGGGTGATAGCTTTCTCCTCCTTCCCCTCAACTCAGTTTGTCCACATCCACTGACCTTCTGTTTTCTTCATCTGCCTTTTCTTGTCCTGATGCGCTGGCAATCCCCTTCTGTCTCTGCACTCTCTTTAGCCTGCTAATCAGTCTAATGTTGTGTCCAGTGTGTTTCTGCATTCCATCCCCAGCATCTTTTTGCATGTGGTGTTTTTATCTGATTGTCACTTTGAGACCTTTTAACAGACACTTTGGGAATTAAACTCTTTCTGTAAGTAATAAAAATTAATCTAATTAATTTTCTCTATGCAGTACAGTTGAAAGGGATTTGGAATGTTTTCAAACAGACGAAAGATAAATGTTTGCTGTGATGACAAAGGGGTATAAGGCTTGTGAGCAGTGCTGTGATTGATGCCTGTCCAAAGGAAGGGCATCCTCACTCTGCCTCCTGGCGGAGACTCACAAGATACTCCAGTTTAAGCGCAGGAGTATTTGTTGGTTTGGGGATGTGAACTATCCAAGGAAGAAATGAAAAGAATCTGCAAAGGGGGTTAAGTGGAGTTTCAGGTAGTGCCCGGTAGCATCCAGCATGGCCCTGCTTACTCCATTACTCTTGTTTGTTTTCACAAACCAGCACCTCACGGTTTCGGGGCGGGTGACCACTGCAAGGAGATCATAACCTCTTGATTTCAAAGGAGCCATCGTTTCACTGGTGCCTCTGTGGTTAATGTAAGAAAGGTGTCTTGCCATAAACTTCTTCCGAGGTATTCAGCAAGGTTGGGAAGGGGTCGGCCCGGGCAGGAAGCCCTTGTCTGTGCTATAAAGAAAATAGCAAGCAACAAAATGAAAGCATCAAAGGACCAACAGGATGCGGTCCCAGGAGTCCTCTCTGGCATGTTAGTCCTTCTTGAAAGTTAGCATTGAGTGAAGAGTGACCTTAAAACTCCCTTCATTCAAACAGACTGGGCTCAAGTTTAAAGTTCAAGGCATTTTGTTTTTTCACCTGTTTCCTACAGTTTTTAAGAAACTTCAGAAGAATTAATGTGTAACTATATCTGGTCACAGAGCCAATGCAGAGAATTTTTCTCAAGGGAAAATAATGTTACTGTATGGAGTGAGAGAAATGGATACTTTCTGAGTTGGGTTTTATTTTGTTGAAACTTTTTCTCCCAAAACCCACTGCGATCATGATTGCAAACAGCCCTGGAGCCAGCATAATGCATGGCTCCAGGGCCATGCTTTATTTTTGAAAGAAGCTGGTAGGGTCCTGTAATTGTCTGAATTGTGCTGAAAAAAGGTAGTTTTTGCCAACGCTGCTGCTGCCGCTTGGGAAGCAAGGTCTTGTTTTGGGCACAACCTGGGAGCAGGTTTGACTCGCAGTTTCAACTGCGAGTGCACGGTGAGTGAGCCCACGACTGGCCCCATGGCCACCCACCCCTCTCTCGCACTGCTGGAGCTGTTGGGCCTCCAGAGAGAAAACCAAAGCCCTGAGCCAGTACTCCTCTGGTGGGTGAGGGTGGATGTGGATACAGTGCTGCCGCCCTACCAGCGCTAATGCTGAGTGGCAACCCAGGCTCCTGGCTGGCACTGGTTGTGAGCCACTTTTCACCCAACAATGCCTACCTGTGTGATCCTGAAGTAGTTGCTATATTTTCTGGTCTTTGCATCTTGCCTGATGAAGCAACTAGTAACTGATCCCACAAGCGACTTGGCAGGACATCTTTCATAGCTAAAAGAAATAGTTCGCAGAGATGACATACAAATTTTACTTATGCTTCCCCATGCCATTAAATTTTAATGACTCAGGTATGAATATTTCATGAAAGTACTTTCTGAATGGGTTTGTTTTGTCCTGGCAGCTAATACTCAGTGTAAGTCTGGGCGGGTTTTGTTTGGTTTTTGGTGGGTTTTCTTTTCCTCTCAGGTGGTTTAGTGAAGGTAAGAAGTGTCAAACTGGATTAAGTGAGAAAAGGCAACTTCTTGTTTGTGGTTCAGCAAGGGGGTGCCATTGATAACTCTTTTCAGCTGCATAGTGGAAGCGTGTGAAATGACCCTCAAATACAATTCTGCTCTGTGCTCTCCTGCCACAAGGTGGCTAAAACTGTTTTAAAAGCCCAGGATTTGCTAGTGCTTTAAGTGATGCTGATACATCTACAGCCTTTCTGCAGCGCAACACACAGCACACTAGAGACCAGATTTATTGCGCAGAAAATTGTGTATGTCTTATTTATATGGAGCAGCAATCAGAAAACGTTATTACCAAGTTTATTTCAATCCCTCCTCGGCTGGAGGACTGGGCTTGGCTTTGTTGTTGGATTTTTTTAATAGAAGGAGAAGACAGTGTGCCCAGCCCATCCAGGGTGAGCAACAGGAGCACTGTGGGGCACAGCAGTGCCACAGGGAGCTCAGTGTCCACCTGCCCGCAAGCCATAGCTCCACAAGGACATCAGCCTCACATTTCACACAGACTGTGGCTGAAACTTCAGCTTCCCACTCCATCTCCATTTGTACTGCCTGCTGAATCCATCTACTTAAAGGCTAAATGAGAAACACTTGTCCAAACCTGGGTTAGCAAGTTCCTTTGTTGCTGTTGAATTCTGTGGACGCTGCACTGGGATGACGGGTGCCTTTCTTTAAATGGGTGATGTTTCCCAACAGCCAGCTGCTGTGCTATCAGAAACAGGGAAGTTGTTTTCACCAATTTCAGGAAATGGTGACAGTCTTCTCTGCAAACTTTTTGGAAGCTTATCTCCAGCTGTACAGTAGGGACAGGGCTTTTGTTTAATGGAAATGAAGCGTATCTTTTTCTTACAGATGCACCACTCACTATAGAGCTTTTCATGTGCGTTTTAGGTTTCCCTTTTTATTTTTTAACTTATTAACTCTGACAAGTAACCTCTTGGTTGTGAACAATTTAATTCACGATTCATTTTTCTGATTCAAAGTGAACACGAGTGCCCTAATCCCCTAATGGGAATTAATTGCATGTTTCAATGCTTAACTCTGATCCTTTCTCAATCCCCACTGGGACAAGTTTCTTCCTGAAGGATCTGTGTTTGTTATTCAAAACACAATCTGAAAGGTAATGATTTTTCTTATAAAAGAGACTCGGGCCGACTGAATATTAATGCTGTTTTTATTGTGAGGGAATGAGCTGCATCCAAGAAAAAACCTCGTTTATGTTATGAAGGATAAATTACTCTGAAGTATATCTGATAAAATACGGGGAAAAAAAATCAGTGTGTTCTTACTCCCCTAAGTGAAAGCAGTTTTCCAGTAAATAAAGGCACACACTGGTTTTGCTTGGAAAGCTGTATTTTGATACAGAGAAAAACTGTTTACTTTACCAAAGGGGAAATTGCTTGGCTACTGAGGATTTTTAAATGACACTGCTCTCGGCCAGCAACACACCCTTTTGGATAACTGACCTGACCTAACAGTTTACTAAAATAAGAGTAAATTACAGAAAATAGTTCAAATTTCTACCTCCAGTCTGTTTTTAAAGATTTCTCAAACTTGCAATACATTATTTAATGACTCTCTTTCCAAGAGGAGCTGCACGGGCTCCTCTGATGCTGGGTGTCAGGCCCAGCCAGATGACTGTGGATGAGGCAGGCTCTGCCCAGTCAGTGACCACAGGTAAAATGTGGGAAAACATCACAGTGCAAGAACTGCTTCTACCCTACAGAAATGATGGGGTATAAACACGGCACAGTGTGAAAAAATAATGCAGGAACTATGAAGGTACCTTTTCCCCCCATTACCTTTCAGTAAAGCCAGTCTTTTATCCCATTTAATCCAATTTTGAGTGTTTCATGCTCACAGATAAATGGTCGTTCAGGGTCTGTTTCAAGAGGGGGCGCGCATATGTGCAGACCAGCTACTTGAGGTGGTGCAGCATTCTGGGGTGTCTGTCTGGGGAAGAGAGGAGGAACACAGCCTTACCTGGTCTCTCTGCCAGCAGCCCCAGCTTCCAGTTTCTCTCCCTGGCCCCACAGCTTGCTGTTCAGCGTGCGTCTGTCACTCAGCAAGCAGGACCTCGGCACTGGTGTTATTGAAAATCCATCAGCACGTCCATGAGATGACTCAACATCAGGGTACGCTTGCTTTTGGGGCGTCACTGAGCATGACACCACACACTTGCTGCAGCACAGCTCCCATAACGGTGAGAGAGAGAAAAATTCCTTAAGAAAGATTTAGAGTTTTTCCTGAGAGTCAGGGATGTGTTGGCTGATGTTGGGGATTCCTTAGAGAATGTAATTTGGTTACAGCAAAGAACTGCAAAAGACTTTCTCCTGGTGTCTGTTTTTCACTGATGCAGTTTTTGTCTGGAAAGTTTCAAGATAATTGAATTGAGTATGTTACTTAAATGTGGTGTAGGACTACGAGACCACTTTTACATGTGCCCGAACAGCCTTTTGTGTAGGAGGTGCCTTGGCAGGGCTGTGGTTCTCCGGGGCATTGGCCCCGTGGATAACGTATCTCTTTGTCTTTCAGCTGCTTTTGCAAGTACAATGGCCCGTGTCTTCGTCTATGGCACACTCAAGAAGGGCCAGCCCAACTACAAGCACATGACCAACACGGCCAAAGGGCTAGCGAAATTCCAAGGAAGGGGCCGCACGGTGGAGAAGTACCCACTGGTGATTGCAGGGAAATACAATATTCCTTACATGCTGAACATCCCGGGGACAGGCCACCACGTTGCTGGGGAGATTTACTCTGTCGACGAGCAGATGCTGCAGTTCCTGGATGAGTTTGAAGGCTGCCCAGACATGTACCAGCGCACCCTGATGAGAATCCAAGTGGTGGAGTGGGAAGGGAAGGGCAGCACGAGTGAGGCGCGGGCAGCGGCCGACGGCGTCCTGGAGTGCTTCGTGTACAGCACAGCCACGTACCCACCCGAGTGGGTCGGGCTCCCCTACTATGACAGTTACGACTCCTCGGGGAAGCACGGCCTCTCCTACGTCCTACGGGAAAGCCGGGAATAGGAACGGGAGGTGACGCAGCCTGGCCGAAGATGTAGTGCTAAGCAGGTGTTGCTCGGTAACCTTTCCAGGAAAGCTGTAATACCTTTCTATTAAAATGCAGGATCTCTTGTAACCGTCCCAACCCAGGAGCCTTGGCGCTAGCATTGAAGTCCTGTAGGCCCAGAGCTGCAGACTCCTCCCCAGGCAGTCAGTGTCCTCCTGGCCCCCTCCAACCTGCTGCAACTAACTGGGTTTGCACCAGGTGTAAAATAACTGTATGTGCACATCGGGTCTGGGGTCTAAGTATTCCCTCAACTTCCTCCTTTGCCTTGGTGCATAATGGAGGTCAGTGAAAGGCAGAGGAACAGATTAGTTTGGTTTTTTCCCCTGAATTGACAAAATTTCTTGCACTAATATCTGAAACTGATTTAAATGTCTGCAAAGTAAAGCACAACTCATATTGAATATTGACTTGTAATGGTGTTTAGTAGGCTACTGCATGTAAACGGGGAAAGCTGATCATACAGATAACTCAGTGCTTCTAGACAAATAGGAAATTGCTGGAGAAAATGTGAAGAGTATTCTTACTCTGCATTGCAGTGGGTGTTTTTCTGAACTGGAAAGGTGTATTTTTAAACGATGTTTAGTTTTACAAGGTACTGTCAAGAAATATTGAGAAAATATAAGAGAGTTACATTTAAACTTGTATTTTTAATTTAACATTCTAAGCACTTTGAGTTCCACTTCTGTTCATTTGAGTGACTGTAGGATTTGGGGTGGGGGGGGGGGGGGGGTGTGTGTGTGTGTTGTGGGGGATGTTGGGGAGCAGGAAAGGCAGACCTACACTGGAGCCGTTGTGAGCACTTACTGTCAAGGTGACTTTTTGCCAAGCACTTTAATGCAGAACTTGCAACCATATGCAAACTGAGTTTCCTGCTGGGGGAAAATATTTTATATACATTATTAAAATATCCAAAGGACCTGTATTGTGATTATTGCAACATTTAAATTGGGGAAAAAAATACTTAAAGAAGACTGTTGTCCCCCTGACCCAACCTGTACAGTCTGGGAAAATCATGGCTTTCTGTTGTTACACTCCTGTGCCTTATATTTTCCTTCAACTGCAGTGTTTGGTACAGACAGACTGTACAGTAGCCAAAGCTGCCAAAGGGATGGGAGCAGGCATTGTATGCCTTGCAGTGAGCCAAGGTACCAGCAAGGATACCATTAAGAACAGTATTGTACTTTGCTTCAGTGCCAGTAGCCCTGTGATGGCCAGAGGAGAGCTGGGGTAGGGAATCAGCCTAAACTTTAGCAGTAGTAGGCACTGCTGCATCTCATTTAGGAAAGCTTTTATGTTGCTGCAATAAGCAAAACAAGTAACTTGATAGTAGAATACTTGTGTCTGTTCACAATATTTATCCGTTTAGGGCAACCTGCAGAGACTGAACTGTGCTCCTTTTGGAAGGGACAAGATGGCACTAAGACTTGTAAGGAGATCTGCAGGGTGTCTGCCTCAGTTTCTCAAACTGCAAAAACATTCATTTTCCTGGAAGGCAGGTACTATCCAAACATTCTCCTTTCTTATCTTGATGAGTTTTGTAAACTAATTCGCTAAACAGGTCCTTGGACTACATATTCCCCCTTGGCCGTGTGATGTAGTTAATTAGCAGTGTCTCAATAACATGAAGAATGCCTCTTCAGCCCAAAGTTTAAAGCAGAATCAAACATTTCTGGTTGAACATGAGTCACCAGCCCTGTCACAGACTGTTTTCATCCTTCACCTTCCAGTAAAGGGCCCAGGCACCTCTGGCCACAGGGTTTCTTTCTGGGAAGTAGCAGGACTCTGCACATCCTAGGCAAGAAAATGAGAGCAGGCCTGCTCCTCTCTGGGGCAGTAGTCAAGGTTTCTTTGTCTCCCTTTCCTGTAAGAATTTAGGAGGAGGCCTGGTCTGAGACACAACACGTGCTCTTAGCAGTATCTTGGGGCAGCTAAAGAGATCTGAGAATAGTGCCAGCTCCTTCTGTAAAGACTTGCATCCAGTAACCAGTATCAAGAAGATAAGGGTGGGGAAACTGAGTATGGAGTTTGAATAAAAAGAAGACAATTCCCTTACAACTTTAAATGAAAATACATGACAAATGTCTGCACTTGCAAAATAAAGCCTCTAACCTGTAATTTAAATCTAATCGATACAAATCATTCCAAATATAATATATAATTATTTTAAATATATAATAAATAATTCTATAATAATTTATTATTAGTTAATAAATAATAAATAAATATATTTCCTAATTCAAAATAAATCTGATCAGAATTTAAGCCACTGGTGGTACTTGTGCAGCACCTATACAGAGTAAAGGAAAACTGCTCAGTTTGCTCAGTGGTTAATTTTTCATTCTTGGGAACCATTCTGTACAGCCTGGCTGGGGCCTCAAACCAGGGACACTGCTGTGAAGAAGACAAATCAGATTTGGGCTTTTGTTGTGGTTTTTTTTTGTTTTTTTTTTTTAAAGAGGCTTTTCCTGTTTCAAAGCAGAAATGGTATTTTATTGATTTTATTTGATCCTGAAAAATCAAAGCATTACAAAGGTTATGTACAAGTATTTCTGGAAGTAAAAATCTGGGATCTGTTGCCAAGATTTAACATCTGTGTTTGCTGTCTTAACCACTGATACAGTAAATATGCCTGTATAAAATCTTGTGCGTAGTACTGTCCATTTTCTATGTTGAATTGTCTTAATGTTACTTTACAGATAAAAATAATAAAGGCTTAGTTAATTCAACAGTGTGGAGGCAACCAGTTCATTCCAGTTCCACCAGCACATCTTCTTCTCCAACGGTGTCACCAGCCTTGCAGTGCACAGCTTTCACCTAGGGTACAGAAACAGCAGAATTTAAACCCTTCCTCGACAGGCTGGTGAAATAAATGGCTTGGCTGGCATGGCTTGTATTGCACAGAGCACTGCGTCTGCATGCACGGGGTGATGGCCACGGTGCAGCATGAGGACACCCCAGGGACACAGATCCACCTGTGCTGCAAGGGCCTCAGGAGGCTGAGTGCTCGACCTCCAGTGCTTAGAGCCCAGCTGGGTTTTGAGTACCAGGGCTTGACAAATGGTGTCCATCCCCATCAGGGTATTCAGGCACCTACCATTAGCTGGTTTGCTTGCAACAAGAGGTGCTTGAAGACCTGAATGGCAGATAGAGATGCCATTTTTTAAAATTAAAAAGCACCTTTTTTCACCTGATTGTACTGCTATTTGTTTTAAATCAGAGGACAGGCTGACTCTAAAATACTCATGTTGGGACGTTGCAATGAAATATTCCACCATTTCTTTAATTACAGTTTTTAAATATAGCAGAATTCTGGAAGTGCAGCCATGAAGTGGGTTTCTCTCAATCTCCAGAGAGTTGGGATAGAAGACTCAAATCTGAATTGGGATCCTTTAACATAACTGAACTTGGCAAAGGGCTGCCACTGTCAAGTAAGTGCAAATACATCTGTAGATGAATTACCTACTCACATGCAGATTCCTGAATATGAAAACACAAACATCTTATACTAGTCCCTCACTTCCTCTATAAAAGACTGCAATGTGTTTGAATTCCCTTTCAGCACATGAAGCAACAGAAAATCCTTGAAGCTGTATAGGGTTTGCTTCTGGTATTAATTCAGAGCTCACACTTACACGCCCAAATCCTTGTTCAGCAGATAGCTCATTTTAATCCTCCAAACACTACCCTGGGATCCTGAAGGAAATGCACAGCATACCCCAAGTACCAGGCTATGATGGACACACTATTGCCCACATCCACGTTTGACAGTCCAAAGCCACGTGAGCTGCTGTAAGCAGATCTCTGCCTCTGTAGCACAGGCACATTCACAGCACTGCTCCAGAAATGATGCTGAGCACGGGCAAAGACAGCGTGATACATACAAAAAAGGGCTTTATTTCTAAATCAGTAGCTGGGCAGCGTACCCAATCGCTGAGCCTCAATCTTCTAGGAGATGAAAGCAGTGTGAAAAACATTCTACCCCTTGCTTTTCTTTTTCTACAAAGCCAAGGTTCAGCAAACATTGGAGCTAACCCGTGTTTCAAACTCCCCAGTGATTTCTGCTGTGCAGCGGGGCTGGCTCCTTGTGCTGACCCAGGCACAGCTGTCCTGTAGAAGACAGGAGGCTCGCCAGTTCCTCTCCAGCTTTCTCTCATTTTTAAACCACCTGCAGCTGGAGTAAACTCAAAGTAGATAAAAACAAGCCACTTTTCTCATAATTACAAACAGGAAGATGGGGTTTGATACAGAAAAGGAATTCAAGTCAGGAATGAAAATGGCAACGTTTTCCAGCTGAAGACAAATGAACTGAGTTTCAAAACAGTTTCAAAGCATCAAAACACGGACTAACAGCCTGTGCCAAACATCCCATTCCTGTGGAGAGGCCAAGTTATTTTAGCACTCAGAGCCATGACTTTGCACTGCAGAACAGGACGAATTCTGTTTAGCAGCTTAATTTCTACACAGCCCAAAACTTTTGTGCTTATTCAAATTCTTAACATTCTAAAGGTCAAATAATGTGCTTGCTGTTAAAATGGGCACACCGAGGGGACATTGCAAGGCACACATGAGGCCCCCTGAATGGCCTGTGCACCTTTCACATCCTACCTTGAAGGATTAATAAACCAAACACAGGTTTTATGTGGCATCTCTACTGAGTGAGTGGGAAATATTTATTAGTGGGAGAAGTACAAGCAAGATTGTAAGGAACAGGCCCATGGATTGCAGAACACCTTGGCGGGAAAGGGAAGGTTAAAGTGAAAAATAAGTGGGGCAGGTGGGAGAGGGAATGGCATTTTAATTACAAATACTCACTAGTTAAAACAAGTGGATGCAAAGAGCAGCAATAAGGAGCTAAACAAGCGCTGATGAAAAACTAAATGCTTGGAAATATTAATCAAGTGAGAAAATAAACTATATAGAAATTAATGCATGAAATAAAATAATAAAGTGGCAATGTTAGAGCAAAAGGAAAAGGAACATACTCCTTCTCTCAGTATTTTTTTCTCTTGAGACCCAATTTTGCACTGGATGCACTGGAAGAGGCAAGTCCTGGGACCCAGCCTCGGCGACAATTTTAGAGCTGTGCCAAATAAGCCTTTCTTGTAAACACACAAACAGTCCTTGGCATTGAGAGCCATCCTGAGATCTCAGCAAACCTTGCCAGTGACAAATCCTGTCCCTGCCTGCGGAGTCAGGTTCCCTGCTGCCTCCATGCGGGCTGAAGGGTCCTACCCTGGGGTTTGTGCTTCAGAGAGAGCAGAGGGGCTTGACCCCAGGCAGAGATGGGCTATGGCAGGTTAGGAAATATGCAATAGAGGAGAATATATAATCCAGATCCAGACTATGCTCTCCCATTGGGAAGGATGGATGTGGGGCCCATGTCCAGGTGATGCTCTGGCACAGGGATGCTCTGAAGTGCCAACCTGAGGTCTGACAGTCCCCAGACCAGCTGGGGTTTAGGGCATGCCCTTGTCACATAAGCTTAACCAGTTCCCTGCCCAGAGTGCTGGTTTTGGCACATCCTACACTGCAGGAAAGTCCCAGCTCCAGGGCTGCAACGTTTATCCCTCAGAAGCAAGACAGCACAATGCACATCCTTGCAAAACTTAACAAATGTGCAGATCTACGCTAGATATTTAACAGTCACAATAATAAAAAAATTGCTGTTTTCTCCCTCCTGCAAAAGCACTTTCTATGCCTTGTTCTGGGTGGGTTTTTTTAATGTCAAATTATTTGCCATTAAATAATTAACTGGCAAAGAGATCTCTCTTCAGTTGCTCTCTGGAAAGATGAAATTTGGAGAAATGGTCTGTATCACCTTTCAATTCAACTCGGCATTGTAACATCACAGAAAACAAATCATTTAGGAGAAAGAGAGTTGTATGAATTTCTGAAGCCAATAAAACTATTTCCTGCTGTGCTGTCTAAGGCTTGGAACTACTTAACAGCATTCACAGCAGATGCAAATGTTACAAAATTAAAGACACCTCACTTTGAAAGACTTACAACAATCAGACTTAATTCCTTAACAATCAGAATCCTCCTTTTTTCCTTTTTAAATTCTATCCTGTTTGACAAGTTGCATATGGTTTTAAGTGACCTAAGGTAGCTTACCTTGCCTGTTTTAGCAGCAATCATACTGTTCTGCATTTTCATTGCTTCAATTACACAAATCTCTTGACCTTCCGAAACCTGGTGAAATTCAAGCAGTACAAAATGAGGATAGAGGATTTGAAACGTTCCAAGTGTGATGATTCTTATGGAAAATAAAAGGATTATTTCATTAAAAGCTATAAAGACTTTTATGACACAAGTCAAGTCAGCCAGTTACACAGTCGCAATGGAAATGACAATCACAAAACTGACAGCAAAATAGGGGGAAAAAAATAACCTGCTTAAAACTATCACCCCAGGCAAACCTCTCCCATCCCATCCATTCAGCTCCAACTTCTACAGTTCACACCACCACAGTTCACCATCAATTAAATGCAGAGCAAAATTTAATTTGTACATTTTTGGCTGAGGAACTTTTGCTTTGCTTCCCTGGTGCAAGGCCCACAGATACTCATACTGATTCTGGCAGGTGTCCGGGGGAGCTTGGGCTGGAAGGTCCAGCAAAACCCAGTGGGCTAATTCTGAGGAGAATGTCACACCTCTGCACATGGCAGCATTTGATGGCAGCTGATGACTTTGGACTGACAGAAAGGAGGACATCGGTGAGGAGCCACCAGCTCTCATCCACAGGGGAGGCGCCACGGAGACAAACCCATCACTTTCACCACAGCTCAGAGCTCTTAAAAGGAAACACTGAGGTTTCCTCTTTCTGCTAGTTTGTGTCCTGCTAGCAGGCATGTGCAAGCTCAAAATCACCAGGAACCCACTGGGCTGCTCTGCTGGGCTCCCCGTGCCTCCCAGTCAGCTCCTCCCTCCAATGTCTCGGACCACCTTGCACACAGGAAAATGCCACTCAAGGCTTGACAGTGGCTGGGGGGGCTGCCTAAACGTAAGGGGCAAAACAGGGGATTGGGAATTTACCCAGTGTAACCCAGCGATCAGCCGGTCATCCCACAAAGATGAGGTATGCCAGAGAGGGAAGGGTGCCAGGCCCTACATGCCAGGATTTAGGACCTCTACACTCCTATGGGATGCCTGGTTCCGAGTGCCCACTGCAAGTCTTTTCATGGGCACTTCTGCAGATGGAGTCTGCTATTCCCTCATTATCCCAGCAAGTTTGGGATGCTTTCACTCTGATGTCGAAGTTTCATTAAAAAGGGCAATCTGAAACCTGCAGAAATCTGGTTTATGCACTGTTTTATGTGCCAGTGCCAACAAAATGTTTGTTTACGCACACACATATATACACATAGATGTATTTCTCTAATTATATGTAAAATGAATAATACCTATTTAAGGACAAGTGTGTACCACTTTGGAGGAATATATTAACAGACAGATGTGAAGTCAGAGATCAAATGCACGTTGCATGAAGAACATTCCAAAATTTAAGTAAAGCTATTTTTTCACTAACTGACTGAAATGCACTGATGTCTGCCTATGGATTCTGAACAAAACAAAACAAATAACATTACATTAAAAGGTGCTTACACACCCTTTCTCCAACAGACTGGCAACAACACTATGACAGGTTTTAGAGGGTAAATATGGAAAGCATTTGCTATGGGAATATGGTGTACTAACTGGATACAAAGAATAACCAAAACCCAGCACTTCACCTGCAGAAATTCCATCCTGAGCTTCAGGCAAGCATTTAAGTCATTAGCAGATGTCCAGTTCGGTGAATAGTATCAAAGACTTGTTCTTTGTCCCCAGTTATTTCCCCTCTATTCCCTTTCCCTGTCTTTTGTCTCCTTCCTTCCACACCTGCTGCTCTGCCCGTAGCCTTGTCCCAGCAGCTAACTCTTCCCTTCCTTTCTTCTTCTCCTCTCCTTCTCCCTACCTCAATGCTTTTCTTCCATCTGCTCTGAACTTTCCACACATTTCTGCGGTTAAGAGGAAGCAATGAGTATCTACTTTGGATTCAAAAAGAAGGGAAAAAAAACAGGCAAGAAAGTTTGTTGGGAAAGGATTTTGTTTTAATAATGCCATTATTAAAATATGCATTTCAGTAACAACTTTGCCACCCTCTGGTTAAGCTCAGCTATCAGAGAGCCAAGAACACAGGCCTCCAGAGGCTGCCGAAGATTGAAATGCTAAGGAGGACAGATCTGTTTACAAGGCCACAATAAACTCTTTCCTTGAGTTGTTACATTTAACTGTAACGTGGCTTCATCAGGAGGATGGTGTGCAAATGAACCAGTTAGCAATTATCCAAACAGAGTTCTGGAAACACATCTGCAGGAAAAGTACAGAATTGTCTCAGTACATCTACATTTTTAGTAGATCTGAAGTATGGTGCTAAAATGCCAGGAAGTATTAGTGACTGTGGGATGGAAATATCCCTTAATCTGAATTTCTTCTCAGTTTCCCCTCTTCCTCAAAAATAAAGTTTTTGTGTTTTATATAATACCTGCTGGGTTGATGACAAAGGAAGCAGTGTCTGGGAAGGAAATAAGCCCCTCAACTCACAGAATTTATAGTCAAAGTATCCAGTTAACATCTAGTCTTACTAATTTGAAAGGAAGGAGGCACTTTCAGCAGGTACCACGTGTGCAAATGCCGTGTCAGTACTTCTGATGATGTGCAATTTGTTGAAAATTATCTTGGCGCAAGTGTCACTTAAGCACAGAAGTTTAATTATTGTTCTTATGTTAAACCTTTACAGCTCCACTCATTGTGTTGAAAAGCGACAAATCCTAAAATTAGGCACTTGTATCTCTCTTTCCTCTTTTTCAGTCTTTTGGGCATTGTCCAATTTCTTTCATTCTATAATTGCACATATCCTTTTGCCTGTTATTTAGCCTGCAAATGAAAACTGCAGAGATGTGTACAACTTCTTGCTGTCTAACTTATTTAAGGATTTATCTGGACCATTTTTAATGCTGCATTTTCATCGTATAATTTATTTCTTTCAGTGGATGGTAAACCAGTGAAAACCACCATCTTTACATTTCCATTTAGAGAGGTCTCAGTGATGACCCAAATCTGTCAAAACAGGCAACTAAAATCAAACAAAAAATCTCATTTATTTGAACCAAGTAAAGTAAAAGGGCTCCTTTTCTTAAAAGAAATTAATCTCAGGTATCTTTTTCACAGAGTTACACTACAGACAAATCGACCTTTACATTGCTTGGTATATCAAAATAAATGAGTGATTAACTGCTAGACCTGCAGTCTGTATTTTAGCAGTTTATTTCTGCATGGTGCAGTTCAAAGTAGCTGTTCAGTTTTGTTCTCCATAGAGCGAAAAGGAAAAAGAAACAGAAAAGAGAAGAAAAAAGATCATTGAAGAGGAGGGTACTTAACATCTCAATGCTGCTAACAATTGTAATGTGAATTTTGGAAACAGTCAATGGTGCTGTTTGAATAACTCAGGGATTGCACGGTGGTTTTCTCTCTGCTGGCCGAAAGGTTACACACAGGACAGGGAACTGTCTCCGGTCATTTCCCAACCAAGCAACTCACGCCACAGGGTGGAAGCAGAATCTGAGGAGCAGCAACGCCGACCCGCTCTCATTGCACCTACTTGAGGACCATAAAGACTGTCCACGCTCAGAGATAGGGCTCTTTGAAGCTCAGAAGCACGAAAAGACAGCGCACACCCGAGGGCATTGCTACCACGGGACCTTTGTGAATATGGTACACTTTCTGCAGACTTTTGTGCATCATTGGATAAAGACTTAATGATTGTGACAGGACGTCTCCCATGTTAGGCTTACAAAATGGTCACAAGCCCCACAAGTCTTTCTGATAAACCCAGTGGGTACTGATGTATTTCCCCGCTCCCTGTCTAATTGGTGTAAAGTTTGCAGATCTGAATCACCGATCTTTTATCCAGCTTGCTGCGTCCTCTCCTTTGACATGAGGTCAGGGTTCACATTCGCATCCGATTATCGAAGTGGCACTCATTAACCGGCAGCCTGCCTCACACCAAAATGAGTTCGCTGGAAGGGGAACTTGGCCCATTTACTCAGCAGATTTCAGCATTTTAAGGAGGCCTGAATGTCACACAGTATTGCTACGTTTTGAGGAGCTTCAGACATCTCCAGCTGATGATTAATTGTGAGTGATGGGAAATAAAATCCAGTAAAGCCAGCTGCTTGCCATGGTCGGCAAAATTACTATAATGGATATAGGCTGCCAATTTTCCAGTTTTACTGGCAAGTCTTCCAAGTGTAATTAAGGGAAGTTATAAATGATATGGAAATCTATCAAGTCCCATTTATTTTCAGAGGACTCTTTCCCCTGAGACTTTTATCTTCAAGCTTATAGTTTGCTTTGTTGTGCTAATGATTTAAACCACTTCTTATTTCTGATTAAAGCCCCCAATATCCTTCACAAGAAGTTAGATCCACTTTATTCAGAAGGATTTAAAGAAACAGAAGCCTTCTTAAAGTTGTGTTTGTAAGCCATGCTGAGCTCCCGCTTCCTCTATGGAGGCATAACAGAGCATCCTCCATCTTAGGCACCTCACTACCATCTGGATTTCCACTTCTGACAAATTCTGGGGACAAGGAGAGATTTGGTGGGGAAGAAGAGAGAGAAAACAGTGAATTAAAAAAAATTAAATTAAAAAACCCACCATCAACAAAACCCCAACTTGCCTCCCAATCCAAAATCCTTCCAAAACAAAGATCATAAGGTCCTGCTTAGACACCAGGCATTTAGCACAGAGTGGTGTTGCTCACTAATGTCGTTTGATTTGGAATAAAAGCATGAAAATGATGTGCAAAGGCCTAAAATTGGAGATGTAAAGGATGACTGCACAGTATTCCATTTCTCAATTTCATCCTTCAGAGCCACAAAATGGGGGTGATACAGTTACTGGATGAGATTTACAGTAACAGCTGTGGTCTTCCCACACAAGGGAGGACCTTCTAATGGGCTAAGGTCTGTTTTGAACAGACGGGGAGTAGCAAAACAAGGTTCCCTATTAAGGGTGTGCAGTAATATTCCTGATAAAGAAAATGAGTAGTGGTAGTCAGATTGCTTTAAAAGACCTAAATCTCCTTTTGCTGTTAAAAAAAAAAAAAATAGAGCTATTTTAGAAAGTGCTAACTGCTAAATAAATGAAAGACAAGTAAATAAATGTGAGGGTTTGTTTTTTCCTTAATCTCCTCCCTACAAACTGTAAAGAATGCATAGGAACCAGTGCCAGGGGCATATGGCTTTCTCCTGTGCTGAACATTCATACAAAAGACAGGTTCATCAGTCATTGGAGTATCTGGATAAAAAATTAGCTCCTGATGGATGGTATTTAGAGCTTACCTGCTGCTAGTACATTACCAGAGAAGCACAGGTTTTGAAACCCACATGACATTAGAAACTGCAGACCATGAAATACCCCACGTGCAGGCGTGCTCATAATGTACGCCAGGTTACACAAAATAAGAAATAAGCTATTTAAACCCTCTGCCTAAAATTGGGCCCGCTGCAAGGAACCCTGGGTCAGCCCTACACAGGCCAATTAATGCACAGCATCTGCTGTATAGAAGCCGTGCATGAAGCACTTCCGAATGATTTCAGCAATTAAAAGAAAACTGTTTCCTGCCTGTTTTGACAGCAACTGTTTCAATGCAAGAGTGAGCACCAAATCATTGTGTGCAGCTGAAAAAATTAAGTCTCTTTTTTTTATCTTGTGAAAAGGAGGTGGGAGGGATGAAGATTTCTTACGGAATCGGATCGTTCTTTTGTTGTCCGACATTCTGTGTTTTTCTGCCAAATTAGACAGACGGCTCTGAGGGTTTACGGGGCCCTCTACAGTATCACCTTCTGGTGCACTGTGGCTCCCTAAAAAGACAGATCAATATCAACCCTGCTGATTTGCCTACAAAAGTGAAAATCCCTCAATTACATTTTAAGACCATTATATTTAGAACACAGGTGCTCTGATGCGTAACATTTTTAAGGCTCTTAGAGCTGAAGTGGAAAAAAACAATGACAGCCCTAAGCAAATATAAGCTTAGATTTGGTTAAAAGTGAAGCGAGAGTTGTATTTTATTGGTATCTCCTTTCTCATCTTTGGGAAGACACCAGTAAACATCACTCACAATTTCACTATGCTGCAGCTTAAGTCCCTGTTGAGCCTTGTAAGTAAAAAGAGACAATGCAAGATAGTGCCATATGAAAGAGAGCTGTTATGCTCTCTTGTAGCCCTCTGCAAAATAATTGCAAACATGCAACTTGTTTATGCTTGTGCAAAACCACTGAACAGTGAATTAAGTATGCATTCACTATTTATGAAGATACTGGGAATTTTGTTTGTTTATTTGTTGTTTACACTTAGTCCATGCTAGTATCATTCCCTTCCCAGATTTTTTTTCTCTCTGACTTGTTGGCAATCTGGCAGCCAGCATCCAACAATAAAACAAATCAAGAGGAATTGGATAAGCAACAATTGCAATTCCTTGGCATTGTCCATTACCATGTAAAATAATTAGTGCAAGTTTTCTCTTCTTTCCAAATTAACTTTGAAACCAGAGCTACAGAACTGCAAATATAATTAGCAGCAATTAATAGTACTTGACAAATCAATAATAAACTTATTTTGCCACACTCCTTTAACGAATGAATCTGAACATAGCACATCCCACATCTTCTGACCTCTGACTAAAGGTCACTGATGTCCCCCTGACAGCAATCAGCACTGGTCATTGCACTCCCACTTATCCAAAACACACTGCCCCAACTGCCTCTGCCATCCCAGGGTGCTGGGGAAGTGATATGCAGGCAGGGCACTTCTGGGGCTATTCTTCTGCTAACGCAGCCGTAACAGCTAAAAAGTTGTTTATTACTTGAAAAGGTAAAGCACACCAAAAGAATAATAATTTTAGAGTTGTATGAATTAATCTCAAAGGATTGGTAACATTTTTTCCTCTAGGAGGAAACTAATAATATTGAGTATTTCTAACTTATCATCATAATAGAATCTCAGACTGTGCAATTGCATAGAATATATAGTAGACTTTTTCAAGTCAAATATAAAAAAAATACAAAAATACATTATGAACTATTATTACAGTTAATTTCTTTTTGATGTAACCACAATTATTACTTGTGGCCCCATGTAATAAGAATGGTGAAATATTTGAATACTTTTGAAATGATACAACTGTAAAAAAGTTTTCATTTCCTGTTTACCAACAGGGTTTGTCCCCCCAAAAGATACACCCCAAGAAAATTGTCAAATTCACAGAATCATAAAAACTATGTGAGGTTTGTGACCATATTTTGTCAAGTTTGCAAATTCCCTTCAACTGACAAGTCGAGTTTATGTTTGCTCTGAAGAACACGAGCGAGGAAAGGAGGGAAAGGGAAAGAAAAAGGAAAGACAACTATAAGAAAAAAAGGTTCACACAAGAGAAAAGTACTATTTGAATTAAATAATATCTTACTAAATTATTGATACTGTATTCATCCAAAGAGAATGTGAAACTTAAGGAAATACATTTTTACTGTTTTAACCTGGATGTTGTTTCTCTGCTATAAATTCCAATTAGTATAAGATTAAAAAAAGAGAATTTTTTTTTTTTTAAGATTTTGAGGTCTGAATGGCAAATACAACTTTAAATAACACACAACTGCCTGATGGCAACAGGTAAGTTTAGAACTTCACCTTTTCTTTCACAAGAATGAATGAAATAGTGACAAACAGAATTTAGAAAGCTGTTTTGTTTTGGTCTTTAGTAGTGAGTATTTCAGCAGTAGAGGTCAAGCAAAACATCTTTTCCCATAGCAAAAACTTCCCAAGACTTGTGAGATGGAAAATTGTGAATAAAGATTTTTTTTTTTTAAATATTCTTCTAAAGAATAACAAGAGAAATTGAAATAAAATGCATGCAACTGAACTGAAAGAGGAATGCAGTTTATAACTTTTTCTTTAATCACTTTTAAAAGGTGGAAACACAGTAATGTCTTTTGTAAATTATACTACCAAAAAAGCAGCCTTCAAGTTACCCAATTTTGAAATTACTGAGACAATTAGCATCTACATTTAACAGCTGACATTTTGGTAGGAAAAAATTCATCCCATGCAGTATTAAAGCCCATGGCTACACTAGCATCAATCTGAAATCACAAGGAATTTTTATATGAGAAAAGTACATTTAAAGAATGGCTTGAATGATGATAGCTTCCAAAACTTGGTGTAATCTTTACCTACTGGAAAGAGAGGAAATTTAGAAACTTCAGTGAAAATAATTACTCGTCCTCTTTTGGCTGTAGTCCTACAAAGACGCAGTAACACCGGGGTGTTTACACAGAGGTGCTTTCCTTTTACATATTTATGTGGGGGGGAAATCATTAAAGTGATTTAGGCTGCCAGGTATTAGGTATTAGCCTATTGACCAATGCTTGGCTTAGTAATGACACCTGTCCTGGCTAATGTTAGTAAAAAAAGAAAAATGACCAACAGAAACATACAGCTAAAAGAAAAACACCTTCACATTCCTGACAGACAGAAAACTGAAAAAGCAAAAACTATTTTCATAGGTGAAAATATAGCAAAGACTGCAAGGCAATCAGGACAGCTAAGATCTTTGTTGCTGTGGACAGTTCAGACTACCAAAGTTGGAATCAGTGGTGGGAACACTTTGGGTGTGTTTGCTTTAGGAACAACAACATTGCTTTACCTGTGCAACCATTAGGATCTAGATCTGTCCCCACTCCTGCATTTGCAGTGCACAGAATCCTACATGCCCAAAAACCAAGCCAAACAACTCAACACAAAGAACAAATATTTTCAAGTGCCCGCCCATGTCCTGCCCTTTGAGTAAATAAAGGAATTTGTGCAGCTTTAGTAGTTTTTATGGTTCTTTGTGGTAGCTGTGGTGAGATTAGAACCACATGCAGTGCCATCTCCACACTCTGGCATAAAAATCCTGCTGTGTGCTAACAGGGCTGCCTTGTGCTGCCACCAGGGTCAGCAGAAAAAGAGTGAGTTCCTTGCCTGGACTCTTGAAGTCCAGTGGTTTCTCTGGCCCATGGCACCATGAGGAACCAAAAAGTAATTTTCCCAAAACCAAATTTCATCCTAATGCACATGATCATTAACAACCTATTTAGGAAACAAATACACAAACACCTTCATTCCCCAATAAGGGATGTATTTCCAATATTAATGTGACTGTGTTATCATGAGGAATGTAATCTAAATTTAAATCTTCTTTCCCTTAATAATATTAACCTTCTTTCTAGTCAGCCAGATTTCTGTTTCATTGTTTATGTTGCTTTCTGCTTCTGAGTGCCTTCATTGTGCTTCCAGGAATAACTGAGTGACAACTAATTACAGTCTTCTGATCACATGAAGGAAAATAAAGAAAGTAGAAAGTAACTAAAAACCTAAAGAAATTGGCAGCATCACAAGTTCTGCTTCTCTCTAAATGACAAACAGCACTTCCCCACTGTGTTACTAAAATCTACAGATCATCTTACAGACAAAAGAAAATAAATTTCTTGCATATGCAATATCTTTTGGCAAAAAATGAATTGAAAACTGCTTATCAGACCAGCTGGATAGAGGATGCTCACGCAATCTTCTATCAGGCTTCATCAGACCAAAGTATTTCTCAGCAACAGCAGCCGAAAGAGAACACTATATTTCAAGTAAAAACAATGACACATCGAGTGGGGAAAACTAACCCAGAGACCAGCACTGCTTTCTCATTTAGCTATGGAAACATGGAGAGGGACTAACAAACGCCATATGCTTTACCTGAGCAGGCACGATGCCCTGGAGCTGAACCGTAGGCAATAAACACGAGTTTGCCAGTGCGGCCAGTCAGACAAAGATGAGATGACCCTCTCTAGGTGCTTTTTCACCATTTGTAAAGTTACACCTGAAGGAGGGGGATGATAGCTCAGCTCCCTGTGCTACTGACTGCTCTGAGAGTGTCTCTGTGAGCACAGGGACTGTGCTGCACTAACACTGTAGAGCACAGCTCACAGCTTAGGGCAAACAGTCTCAGAGTAGCTATAACCAGACAGCTTTATTGCTAGCAGCAGCAACAACACCTGAGAGGAAGGATGGACAACTACCTAACGTTCTCCCATCTTTCAGCTGTGCTGTTTTCACACACCGTGCAAATTTGAGCTGCCAAACCCAGTGGCAAGCACACAGAATGGGAGTTACTTAAATTCCCATTTCTCCAGCGCGCTAAAGAAATTAGACTTTTCCCAAGCAGTGCAACAAAAAGAGCTGTATTTATCTAGGAGTACAGTTCCCTGCCCATCATGCCTTCAGCAGCTGTAGTGGGTGAGCTGGTTTCTGACAGACAGCCAGGACACGTAATCTGAATCCCACCATCCCACTGCTTATTCAGTGCCGATAGCTGATGTTACCCTCATTCTCTTGCTGGCTTGCTTTTTTTAACGTTTTGACATTAGTCCTGAAAAGAAAGGATTTAAGTTAAACCCTTTTCAATAACGCAAATGCGTTTTTTGCAATTAAAGCCACACAATTAGCAATGACAAGCTCAGGTCAGCAGAACATAGATTATGCTGTTCGAATGCTCTGCCACTCAGTGCCTCCAGCAAAAAGCTGCAGGAGAGGAGAAGAGAAAAAAAAATCTCACACACATTATTTAACAACTTGTGCTCTGATGCACAGCATCACTTGTGGATTTGTGGAGGGAGGTTCATTTATTTATTTACTTAAAATCCCTTAGGCTCTGGCCTGCTTCTCCACTGATTGTATTCCTTCAAAACAACAAGGACTATTCTTGAGGGCAAGAAGGCTGGTAACATTTACAATTAACTTCTCAAAAATAAATATTAAACAAATTTTTAAAGTCTCAAAATCCTTGACTTAAAAATGTTTCCTTTAGTTCTTCACAAAAAGAAAAGTATTTGTTTATGATCTCCCTCATTCAGCCACTTGTATTGCCTAGACAAAGAAAGCAGATTCCTCTGTCCATGTCATGACATAAAGAATAATTTTAATTGAATACTGTTCTTTTGTTTTAAAGTATCTAAACTGTGTGTGTGCATGTATAGATCACAAACCAGAAAGCTAAGTGTAGAAGCTAAAAGAATTTCTAATTTCTTATCATCTTAACTTAGATCTGTTTCCTCTGAAACGTCTTTATTTCATTACTACAAACATTGGCACCTACAGATCTTTCATATTAACATGATGATTTCGTTCTCACTGTACACAGACAGAAACAACCATATATTTTAAAACCAAAGGTGGTATCATAGCAAAATGTAAGCAAATATACCACTTTGCCAGCATCATCGATGACTGCTACCTAGTAAGTTCAATGCCGCTTTTGGATTTCAGATCTTGATCCCATTTCTGAATCATCTTTCAAGAAAACCTAGGTTTCATTGCCATAAATTATGAAGTCTGTGACTACAGTTTCTGTTTGTATCTACATGCCACATACATGTTTATGGCATCATTTAACCAACAATAGTACGTTAAAATTAATATGCATGATCTGATTCAAATATTCCTGTGCCTGCAATCACTCCCTTGTTTTCAATGGTTATGAGAGATAAGGGCCTCGACCTTAGAAATAACACATGATACAATGTGGTAGAATTTCATATAAAGCTAAATCAGTGTTTATACACAACTTTAAAACAAAAATTTGTTTCCAACTCCAGGTGAGGTAAGGAGCACTGGAAATCCCTGGACAGCAACAGCATAATCCCTTGCCCTTCTGTATGGCAAGTTTATTCCTTCTGCAAGACATGAAGACTACCACATGAGACTGGAAATTCCCACCACAGAATTCCCAACTCATGTATCTTGCAAAACAATAACACGGGGCTTCTTAAAAAAAAAAAAAAAGGGTAAAGTTAAATATCTGTCCCGTGTCCCTTTTTTTTCTAGTAATATTTTCATTACTTTAGGGCAGAAAATCAACAATCTCCTCTTGCTAGCACTAACAGCTATATATATATATACACACAGAGGCACACACTTACATGAATTTACACACCATTTCCTCCCTTGTACCTGGTCTTGCCCCTCAAGGTATTTGGGATACAAAACCAAGCTATCTCTCTGAGTTTCTGCTGTGGACTTGTACCAGGCTGAAAATTTTCCTTTTAAAGCCAGTTTAATTTGAATTGTTTTTCCTTATTAGTTTTTATAATTCAAACTAAATATAGCACACATCCTTCTGCACACTTTATTCTTCAAGTGATTTAAAAAAACAAAAAGAAACAAAACCAAAACAACAAAAAGCTTCCCACACCAAACCGTGTGACCTGTAGTTTCAGTTGCACCAAGGAGAAATGCCTGTGGGATATATAATGAAAATGCGGATACATAGATCACATTTCTTACCATGTCCCCAGGCTTGACAGAAACTGCCACCACTGTTCCAGGCATAGGAGATCTCAAAATGCTGGAGGTGTCCTCTGCTGCTTTCTCTGGCATGTACTTGCTCAGCTCCGCAGCAACCTTCGTCAGTATTTGCAATTTGTACTAAAGAATAGGAAGAGGAATGTTTTAGAAAACTGTACCTCGGTGAATTCCAGTCAATAACCTGCATTATTTTATGGCATGTTTTTATGTAATACATCTGTTAGCTGTTCTTCACAGGAGTGTCTAAAAAACACTGCTTGAAATCTTTATTCAGAGTTTCATTTTCAGGATGTAGAAAGAAAAATATGCAACCCCAGTCTGCAGCAAAGTGCACATAAAATGAAAGAATCAAGTACAGTAAAGAGATGTCAGACTCATTTTAAAATTGGTGGTAGAGAGGGGAGATGCAAATTTAAAAACAAAAATGCCCTTATGCTTGCTGCACGTTATCTTTGGTGGATAAGGAATATTGAGGGATATTCCAGTGCAGTGATGAATTGGAAATTGACCTTTTGGGAAAGTCTGCCAGACTTTCAATGACATGACGGATCTTAAACATTACGTTTACCTTTAAACATTTCTTTTTACCATGTATTTAATGTTTAAAGCTAGTAACTTGCTTAGATTCTGCAATTAAAACCTATTAACCAATTTCAATTCTGATTTTTCATGCATAAGCTGAACAATCAAACGTTGTTGTACTGATTATGCTTTATCTGCAATAAAACCTATTCAGCAGCCGTTACCTATCTCAAGAAAATAATGTTTTCTCTAGTATGTTTTATAGCAATTAAAACCGGAAGGGAATTTGATGACCCTCAGGTGAGAGCATCCCTTTAAACAAAACCTTTCTGAAGGCATATAAATGTTGCCTAAAATGATTTCGGCTCCAGGCTTTTAGTTTTTAAAAACCTGCCATCACTTGGCCAGCTCCCTGCCCTCAGACGGACGGACGGACGGACGGACGGCACCGGGGCACCCGGGAGGGAGCGCACGGAGCCAGTAGATGGCAGCAGGTCTCTGCGTGACACTCCCGCCTCGCCAGGGCACTCCGAGCGAAGGCCAGCACCGCACTTCATCAATAATTTAAACAAAGGTTTTAATAATAAGCATTCAACGGACGGCATTTACAATTCAAATGCGTATTTTGCTGATGTAAAGTTCAACACCTTGCTTGGAACAGTATGTTTTCCTCCAAAACAATTAGCTATTGTTTTATTAACAATAAAATGTCTTTACTTTTCATTTTTACATGGACAGAAAAAATCCGATATCCTTATGGTGAAGGTAAAGGGGGACTCTACCTTCTGCTTCAGTAGGAAGCAGAACAAGCTGTTAAGAAATACATGCAAAAGGTGATTAACTCTGCACTTAACATCTCTAAAATGCAGCTTTCGAAGCCGAATTAAAACAACGTAACAAAGGATTATCATCCTCCATAAAGGGTGTGTGGACACACAATATTTTGTAAGATGAACAGCGCAGCCATTCACTCAGAAATACTTGCTTCTAACCAGAAATAGAGGCAAATAGTTACATGAACTGATCCTGCCACCACATCCCAGTTAAGTGCAATAAAATGCCACAGCAATACTCCCTGAAGCTGTAAGTGGCACCCAAAGATTTGAGGACACATTCCCAGCCATGTGCCCTGGTTACAACTGACGTGGCACGGGGAAACCAGCACCATTTTGTATGCAGAAAGCAGCTTTAACTCCAAGCCTCCCGCAGGCATCATCACGGCAATTAAGACTGTGGCACTCACAATTTCCACCCCAAAACCCAGCTAGCTCTCTCCCAGCTCAAGCAACTGCGTTCAGTGCGCTGTCCTCGTCGCAGTTCTTTTTCCAGGAGCAAGGCGCACGCGTGCGAGCAGAGCGTGCACGGACACGCGCTCCCATGTGTAGGGAGAGGGCAGGCGATGCTTACAGGAGAATTGGTGACATAAGTTGCAAATAGAATTGCAGCAGTGTGACAAGTCAAATAATAACATCTTATGCATGTTTCTTTACTCTTGAGTGTCTGTTTTGCAATCAAGACATATAAGTGTCTGCCAGTTTCTGAAGGATATGATCCTTAAGTGAAATTACTGTGCAAATAAAAGCTTTTTACTCCTATTAAAATTCATCTGAGTCATAAGTGGCAAGGAAAAAAAGCTTGCAGAGTGTATTCTGCTGTCAATCTAATAAACATTCTGTGTAGAGGGACTATTTATCAAAGATAAATTGTACTTAAAAGTCCTTCATTAAATCTATGGGGGGGAATATAATTACACCAAATTGCACAGTTTCAGTATCCATGGTTGGTGTCTTCTTTGTACTCAGAGTTTGAAAATAAATTGTAAAAAAAGAAAGAAGAAAAGGAAGAACACAGAAATAAGTTATATTTGTGGACTGTATTGTTGCCTCTTGCAAGAGACTATTTTGATACGATTTCAAAGGATTAGGTTTAGATGCTGTTTAGTTTTTTAAGCCACATTAACACTCCTGAGCTGCCCAATTTCAAAATTTAAACTGAAGAGAAAGCCAGGCCTTCTGCATTCATCTAGGCTACAGTATTTCACAGGGGTTGAAATACAGAATTCCCTATGCACTTCACAACATTCAGCAGTGGGGGAAAAACACATTCCTCAGTATGCTGCACTTTAAAGCTCAGTTCTCCACACCAAGCTAAAATATCCCTACCAAACATTGTTTTTACTATCTTTATAATTTTCATATCTTTTAGATTCCTTTCTCTGCAGGACTCCTGCTTTGCTTGGAGTGAGATGTAAGAGTCAGTACTCTCAAAGCTTTAGAATGCAGGTCTTTGTTATTGATGAGCTGTTCCTTTTCCTTTTGTATTTGTTTATTGTTCTTTAGTCTGTTTGGGGGATAAGCAAGTTACTGTAATCAAAAAGTAAAAAATAACAACAGTAAACTTCTGGGGAAAGGCCTTTTTTGGCACAGTTGGTTCACAAATGACCTTTCAGAATACAAAAAGACAAAGCCGCAAAGAAAGGTTCCTTCTCTAAGATTACCTTTGATGTATTTCTGCTGCTGGCTGGACCCCACTAAATACCTGCATAAATATCCCTTTGTGATGCTGCTACTTATCCCTGGAGATGAGTTGTGGAGTGGGGTGCAGGGTGCTGTTCGACTAACCCGAGTGCCACAGGACTCTCTGGAAGCCCTCATCAAACAACGCCTGCCAGTGCTGCCACAACAAAGACAATTAAGAAAATACCACGTTTTTTCCTTATATGACAAATGCTGCTGCTATGCCTTTGATTTAGCGAGAACAATGCTGAACATAGGAAGCAGAAGTTTTGATATGCTATTAACCAAGTGCGGATGGGGTTCTGATTTTCTTCCTTTATCCTCAGGAGGAGGAGGAGATGGGAGAAAGAAGGGGGCGTAAATTGGGGAAGGCTGTTAGGTTTGGGTTATAAATAGAGACCAGGAGGTTTCCACTGGCCTAAACCAGAAGAAACATTTGTTAGAGTCATAAATAGATTGCAGGTGGACTCTGAGAGCAGGGAAATCTGCTAACCATCAGATCTGTGCTGATGAGTAGTTGTCACCAGCCACTGCTCCACTCCACAGGGTTTCAAAGCCTAATTCTGCCAGCCAAAGTAAAGTCAATAAAGCAGTACCAAAAGGAGCCATACGGCTTTTGATGGCAGAGAGAACAGGTGTTTCTTTTCCACCAGACCACTGGAGTCCACAGTCAACTGACAAAAATTATAGTAGGGAAAAGTGATGTTACTTAATAGTTTTGTAAGAGTAACAGCATCCTGTCCTACCTCTCCTACTAAATGAATTGGATGTTTATGTAATGCAAAACTACCTCTTAGAACCAAATCTCCATGACAAAAATAAGAACACAAAAAGGTGCAATAATAGCAGTACAGGGTGGGGGTGGGGGAGAAGAAAGCAAATACAGTGAAAATGATACCTAGGGTTTTGTGGATTTTTTTTGTCAGTACATACCCTACTGATCCCCCAAGTCAGTAGACAAGTAGACTGGCTGCTACAAAAAAGGTGGCCAGGGCATATCTGGCCCCATCTGCACTTAAAAACAAGTTCTGTAGTTTGCACAGATATGGTTCCCTTACCATATACATCAGAATATTGCAAATCTTCTCTAAAATGCTCAAAATTGCACTCTGTTACACCTCACATTAGTTTATTAAATATGATCTTCCCTGTACACTTGAAACTCATGTCCCCAGAAGCTGTAAATGTTCAAACTCCATTGGAGATTTTATAGAGCAATCACTACCCATATGTTACTTACGTTAGTGTTTGGACTGCTGACCAGATGTGGATTTTTAGTATGCTTTACCTAAATGTTCAACCATGCTTTTCAAATGTCTGTCATTCCTGTGGTCAGAAGGGTGAAAATCTTACGTAGCTCAGATTTCAGTAGAGAAACTGTCTGCTGTGTGTCTTCATTATTTTCACTAGCCTCACAGTCTCGGTTTTGGAACCAGTGAAATGTATTAACTGTGGTCACATAGTTTCTTTTTAGCATTCCTAATCCGCATCCTGCCTCAAGTCACTTTACTGTTGTCACCTGAGGTTTGACGTCATCGATTTGCACGGAGTAAATTATTCTGTATTCAATGAAAGCAATACCAAGCAATGTTCCAGTTCCAAACACAATGAGCACGCTGCCTTTCTTATTAACCATTACACACGGCAACAACATGGCCATACCCTCGCTTAGATTTCCACCACAGCATCTAAGCAGGAAAATAATGTATTTATTCCATATTACTCGACAATGTCAGACACCACCTTCTTTCAGAGTCAAGGATTCCTTACTGAACAAGGAGATAAATGACATTTTGCAAATCATGGAGGCTTTTTTCCCCGAGCTCTGAGTTCTAGAGCTAATTTGCTTCCACACGGTAGTGGTGAGGATTGGCATTAACACCTGCCCAAAATAACAGCACTTTTAGTCTGATGGAGGAGCAAACACTCAAACTGCTACAGAGACAGCTGATGAAAAAAATAACAATAATAAAAATAACAAAACAGTCACAAAAATCATGAGCCTCTAGTAGCAGCAAAAGGGAAAGAAAACGAGAGGAGCCTCACCACCACGTAGTACACACTCCAGCAGCAGAAACTTAATTAGACTTGTAATTCAGCCACATTTCCCACTTTCCGTTCCTTGTGTGATACATAATTAACACTCTAGAGAAACCTACCCAGGGTTAAAGCCATGCAAAAAATAGCTTCCCTCCGCTTCAGACGGAGGCTGAGCGGGCAGAGCCGAGAGCGGACAGACGGGAAGCCCGGCGATGTGCTCCCGGTCGGAGCGCGCCGGCGGCCGGGAGGCGCGGGGAGCCGGGAGCGGCCGCAGCTGCCGTCGCCGGAGCAGCGCGTTCGCACAATGCTTTGACAACTCCATCAGCGCAGTCTCAAGGTAGCTGTCAATCAGGATGCATCATTTAATACAACAGCACACTAAGGATTTTCTCCTACAACCCACATGACAGCGTATCTACAGCTCTATTTATATCAGCGCCCAGTTGTGTTTACAATGCTGTTGTAATTAGAAAAGACGCAACAGGCAGCAATATTATTCAGATTCTCATTTTGCCATGCTGCCGTGTAAAGTGCGATCTTGCTTCACAGAGTCATGCTAAATGACAAAAGCGCTATTTTCTTCAGTCTCTGTGCTCAGACAGCACTTCATTTGCAGCTATCTATAATTAGATTAATGGTGCAGTGCCGTACAAAGCAGGCCCACTTCACATCAGATAGCATATGAATTAGGACAAACACTTATTTCAATTCCAGGCAGAGAAAGCAGTGACTGGGGTATTTAGCATACCCTTTATGGTGGAATGAGATGTTAATTGTGTACCATTACCTCTAAACTGCTTGCTTGTTGTATAAATCACTGTGCTAATTGATGCAGAGATAGAAACGTAGCCACAGGCAAGAAAGCAACGGAATGAGAGCTGAAGATGGTGGATAAAGGATTATCGAGTAAAACCATATGGAGATGAGATTCCTTTGAAACCTGCCCACAAGCAGTACTGCTATGAACTACAGGGGGAAAAGTGCTGCACGGATGCTTAAGAAAAAAAATATATATAGTTTACATCATCGTTTCAGAACAGAATCTTAGAAGCAAATCCAAGCCAAGCAGAAAACTGAAGAATAAATGTGTGTAATGAACCTCAACACGTGCTTCCAAAAGACAAGTAGCAGGCTGAGCATGGCCTGGGAACAGTCACCACACTGCCCGGATTTGGCGGGCCTGAGTTAATAAGTAACACTTGCAAACTATGCAAAGCAGATGTTCCCCTGACCCAACTGAGGACTAGAAATGCAGTCTCTGCAAATAGAAAATGTCTTTGCAAAAATAAAATAAAATAGATTTTTAAAAAAACAAACAGAAAAACCAACCAAGACATTCACTAATAAGCTAAATGTCCTAATAAGGAGGAAGAAGGGAAGCAGCTTTACACACCTGTAGTAACAATTATTCATATTCTGGCCCATGTATATGTAGACAAGAAAACTCATATAAATCCCCCTCCATATACTGCACAAACAAGAGGAGAATCTCTCAGAAGTAACAAGTAGCTGTGTCAGCACCAGGACTATCAAAGACTGCTTTGTCTCAGATGGGGTTTGTAGTTGTTTGTCATGTAAAACACCATCACAGCCTCGGAGGCATTCCCAGCTGCACCCCGCTCGGTGTGCACTCTCTCACCTTAGAAAACCTGAGTTTAACCAAACCCTCTGACCACACTCCCCACCACAAAGAGTTGTAGCTTCCTCCTCCAACTGGACACATTTTATTCAAGAAACAGGTTGGATCATAATGCTTTTGGGATTCTTCCTTCTTTGATACGCTTGGCTGAAGTCACTCAGCTGAGTCAAAGGTACTGCAAAGCCAGGGAACAACCACACACACGGAGCCTTCGGCATGCCTGCCCCAGCCTTGGTTTCCTAGAAATAGCATTTAAAAAGGAAGATGAGCTACAACACCACCTTGAACACCACATTCAAGGACAAGCCAGCTTGGTGATGTGCTTACCTTTGAGCCACACTTATTCCCCTACAGACACTGCAAATCTGTTGGGCATCATTTTTATTCTGCAAAAGACTGGCTCTAGTACACCTGCTGGAGTCAACACCACTGCACTCTAAACCTAAATCCCCTCTTTCCCCTCTGCCCTCCAAACTATCGTATAAACTTTTTCTTCAAGTTTCTTGTTCAGAAAACTTGGTTGAACTTGTACACAGCTAAGACTTAGCTTCATGCTTTGATCACTAAAAAAAATGCTAGCAACTGAAATACTACACAAATGTCCTGTTCTAAGAAAATTTATTTCCTTCTCTTGCAACATGATACCTGAGAGCAAGTGCTGACTTTCAGCCACAAGCTCTAAGATCTCAGTACAGTGAAATAAATTTCCAAAAAGTACAAGGTATCTTCCCCTTGAGTGTTCAATCCCCACTACTCCAGTGTTTGATATTGCCTTAGCTTAAAAGAGCAAAGAGAATGCATTATGTCTGCTAGGCACCTCACTCTCCTAAGGTTCATTAAAAAGAATGAGATGCTAGGTTTTCCAACCTTGTTTTTAATTTTCTTTTGGCACTACTTGTTTTTCCTACTCATGGCACCTAATTATTACTTGGAGCAAGAGGGGTTAAAGTGTTAATTATTACTTGGAGTGGGAGGGTTAAAGTGTTGCAGCAGGGTCCACTGATCTCAGTTCCCAAAGAAACACACATAACAAATACATATGTAGATGTGTATCCATGTATATAAAGGGAGGGCTTAGGGGTGGACAGTTACCCATTACAAACAAGCAGTACTAATGTACAAATTACTGCTTGCCGCAAAAATCAAGTAAATAGCAGAAGAGAATCATGTACTGGTTGATGAAGTGCTTCAATTACTCTGAGAGGAACCTTTAGATTATTTCCAGCGCGATACACCAAACAGGAGTAAGCAGAGTGATGGTAAAGATATTTTGAAATGACAATGGAGTTCCACAGTTTTAGATTTTGGTCACCAGACATACTAGTCTGAAGATTATCCTCCTTTATCACTGATGCTTACAACTTTAAGGAAACACTAGCTATATCTGGACAACTAAAGGGACCTAAGAAATAGAAACAAATGGTAGTAAAAAAATGCCCGTGTTGACTACTTTGAAATAACACCTCCCAAGTGTGCGGCTAGTTGACATAAATGGAAATGCATTGAGGAAAAGAGCTGTGAAGCTGTGTAACAGTCCTGTTCCTAATCATTAATCACTTTTTTTAGGCCATTTAAACTAGCCCATTAGAGCCTGCAGCAAAATGCCAACACTCCTATCACCTGCATGTCAGCAGTGCTGGTGTTAACAGGAGAAAATATATGGTTTCTATGACTGTGCCCCAGTTCTACAGCATTTGCTACTTTTAATTGAAAGAGGCAGTTAAACACAAGGTAAATCATTCAGTTAGCTAAACTGTTTAAGAACACATAATTGATAATGTCAATATGTTACAGTGACATAATGCATCACTTTCATCACCCTTATGCTTCAAATACGGTAAACTTATACTTCAAACATTTACTTTAAATCTGCTATTTAATGACAAAACTCAATACCCTGAGTACCACATGTGGAACATACGTAAAACACTGCCTCAACTCATCTGCAGGTCGGTTAGAAACAGATTTCTGCCACAACACTTGAAACTTTGTGAAAATGGCTTGATTACATTATTAGTGACTTGCTTTGTATCTCAAAACACCAGAAGTTCCTACTGTAGTAATTTATATTTCTCTGATAAAATCTGTTGAAAAAGAGCATGAAAATATCTGCACAAGAAAAAGCAACTCCTTGTTTTCTGAAATGTGTGCCAATTCTGAAGGCTTTTGCCTAACTTTTCACACATTACCAGGCCAACAGCAGCCATCAGGACTTCCCTTTTAGTATAAGGCAGATCACCTGCTTAAGTGTTTACAAAATCATACCCCCTAAACATGGAATATGATCTAGAGTAGGAAAAAAATATATCTTATCAGCTATGTACAGACAGTGTGGTTAAACATGACTAACCTATTACACAATACTGAGGTTTTTAATATGTATTAATTTTTTAAAAAAAATTATTTCTACAGGTATTTAAAATGGGCAAGAACATTTGACCTGTTTATTTTATATAACAATAAAAATGTAACCACTGACAAGAACCATGCAATTGGTTCTGCATTGTGTAGCAGAGAACAAACAGATGGCTGCAAAATGGGATGGGGTTTTGGTTTTGTTTTTCAAAAAAATACACCCCCCTAAAAAAAACCAAACAGAACACAAAAAAACCAAACCAAACAAACAAAAAAAAAGCAAACAATTGAAGTGACCGCTGTTACAGGATGCATGCAGGAAAAGGTGAGAGGCAGACCCAGTGGTAGCAGGCAAGATTAAGTGTGCTGATACTCTGAACCTCCATGTAACTATACCTATTAAAGTTACCTGCATGTAACTATAATATTTGCTTGCCGTGAGATTTCAGTTGTACCACAGGCAACATGGCTAGGAAGGCTCAGTATTCCGAAAATAAAAATATGCTGCCTCATAAGTAGACACTTACCCTGCTCCTGTTCTTACTCTTGGAAAGTAGCTGTAGAGGTAGTGGTAATATCATTGCCTACGACTACGTCTTTAAATCTTTTAGAGAGAAGTTTGGTTCAGCTGTCCTGGATTCACTGTCCGAGGAATTACGCAGATGTTCCCAACTAATAAAGGCTGCCACGAGCTGCACTGGCCACAGGTGACTACGAACTCGGCTGTATGTCTTGACACGGTAACTTGTTAGAGTAAGCGATTCTCACAACAATAAAAAGCAAGTCCGTTGATAATAAATGGCACAAGGCTCACAAAAGCAACGTGTAGTCTGGTTTGACTAGAGACCAAGGTATTTACTTATAAAAAGAGAAAAGCCAAGGATGTGTAAAACTAAAGTACCAATTACATAGCAACTCGAAACCTGTAGGATACTTACTACTTTTCACCCTGCTTCCTTTTGGTTAACTACAAATTTGTAAGCTACTAAGTTAGTTTAGTATGGAAGTACTTTTTGAAAAGTACTGTCTGATTTGGGGCAAAACATATCCTCACTAGGAAAAAAACCAACCTATTGAGTAGAATTCATTTACAGAAAGGTCAAGCAAATGCTGCTCCATTTGTAGACACCAATGCTTTTCCTTCTCTGGGTGGCCAGGATTTAATAAATGTTTGACTCCTCTTCCCTTCAAGCTCAGTGCTACTTTTGGCACTCACTTAAATGGAGGAAAAAGCAGAGCAGAGAGAGGTCTTTCATTCACTGTGAGGATACCTACAACCACAGAGAACATTTAGATAGACCTTAATTTCCACTGACTGCAAAAATGGTTTTAGTCTGTACATTTAATAGGGAGAAAACTGCAGAACAAACTGCATTCTTTCACAGCTTACTAAGTTTTCTAATGGTTGGGCAAGCACTGGTTAGAGCTTGGTCTGTTAATTTGCCTTGGAACACTTCCAAATACTACTTGGTAAGCCACAGCATCTTTCTGTTTTGTACAGCAAGTAGCACAATGACATCTACAACTGGAGAAAAATGTGTGTAGGAGGCCAAGGCGTTTTTACAGACATTTGATTCAGTTTATTTTAATCCTCTCTGGATTGAAATACGGATTTAGGAATGTTTAAATATGAAGCCCCTTGAACCTGGGCAAGTCCAGATACATTTGTAAGCCTGTTACAAACTCAAAATTCCAAGCAGGAGTCTAGATGGTCATGAGGGGAAGCTGTGAGAAAGGGGTACATGTGTGAGAACTCAACGCATCCAATATGGTGCAATTTTACATAAATGGTGTGATAATCTCTTCCATATGTCTTCCTGACAGACACTGTTCTCACACCATGGCAATTACACAGCCTGACTACTGATTTAGGGGGTTTAGTAGCATTACTGACCATGTTAGAGATAGAGAGGCTTTAAACCCTGGGTGTGATCTTGTTCTGGATTTGTTTTCGTCACTAGTCTCACTGATTTCACTCAGTTCATGGTATCACCCAAGATACTTCAGTTAGAACTTTCAATTCAATAAGAACTAAGTCAATTACTACACTGTACATAAATAGGGACATATCTGCCTGGAAAAAAATTGTTTGAAAAATGAATCCCTCATTCTTACTGTCTTCTTCAGGAGGGGGCTGGTGAAAAACCACTAAATTGTGCTCTACTTTTTCATTCCACAGTTTAAAGAAATTTAGTTTTTATTTCACATGCAATAAAATAAAAGACTGACAGTAAAATTATGAAAATCCATAAAAAAATCTATAAATTTTATTTTATGTAATAAAACAGGGTGTAGTTATGTTTTTTTAATTATTCTGGATACTAAATCACCATGAAAGTCTCAGCCATAGCACAGCACTGGTGTAGTACCTGTTTCCTACCATTACATTTCCAATGATCATTTCATGGCATTAGGAAGGATATTTACATTAGCAACAGATGCACATTGTCTAACCATTGTAATTTAGAAATACGTGCTATTGCACCCATGATTACTAGCAGAACTATTCATGTAGGACTTAAAATTCTTTTATGTTACAGACTAGTGTTTTTGTAACTCAAAACTTTCATGACAATCTTTGCTACTACCTACGGGCTAGATTCAAAAAGACTTACATATCTAAAGTAGGACACTTAAGCAAAATAGAAGCACCTAAATCCAAACTGGCAATACAAACCCCTAACCATCTGTCACTTAGCGCTGAAGGTACTTGTATTCTATCTTCCTTCCTGGTTCAAAACACACATTTGGTGTTCTGCTGCTGTACCTCCTCAGTACCATGTGATACAGATACTTCCTTCTTCAAGTCCAAATGTGACACAAAAGTCAGGAGAAGAGGGTCCAGTTCTGCTCTAGGGGCCACTTCTACCTTCTAGCAGCCTTCCACTACATAAAGGTGTCTACAAGAGAGTTGGAGAGGGACCTTTTACAAGGGCCTCTAGTGACAAGAAGAAAGCGTGATGGCTTTAAAATGAAAGAGGGTAAATTTAAGTAAGATATTAGGAAGAAATTCTTTACTGTGAGGTTGGTGAGACACTGGAACAGGCTGCCCAGAGAGGCTACAAATGCCCCACCCCTGGCAGTGTTCAAGGCCAGGTTAGACAGGACATTGAGCAACATGGTCTTGTGGAAAGACCTTGTGCTATGTCCCTGCCCATAGCAGGAGGGCTGGAATGAGATGATGTTTAAGGTTCCTTCCAACCCAACCTACTATATGATTCTATGATTAGACAACTTATGACTGAGTTTAAAGAAATTTAGTTTTTATTTCACATGCAATAAAATAAAAGACTGACAGTAAAATTATGAAAATCCATAAAAAAATCTATAAATTTTATTTTATGTAATAAAACAGGGTGTAGTTATGTTTTTTTAATTATTCTGGATACTAAATCACCATGAAAGTCTCAGCCATAGCACAGCACTGGTGTAGTACCTGTTTCCTACCATTATATTTCAGCTCAGTAGCTGTCTTAGCCCAAACCATTAACACTCCTGTAAGAAGTGAGTCCTGGGACTCGTTTATCAGTGAGCAGCAACATTATTCAGTGGATTTGGGACTGGAGATGAAGTGATGAATGTTACTGTATGCAATACCTCAACATAAAGAAGAAGAACTTCTTTCCACGGGGGGTGGCAGAGCGCTGGGGCAGGCTGCCCAGGGAGGGCGGGAGGTCTCCCTCTCTGGACACATTCAAAACCCACCTGGACACGTTCCTGTGTCGCCTGCTCCGGGTGACCCTGCCTTGGCAGGGGGGTTGGACCAAACGATCTCCAGAGGTCCCATCCAACCCTAAGGATTCTGTGATCCTGTGAAATATGCTTGATAGGGCAGTAAAAGGCAACCACCCAAACTACCATCAGACTAGGGCACCTCAATTAACAACCCATAGCCACTCCCACCAAAGTTATTAGTGTGTGAGCTTTTGCCATTACTTCATAATTGATTTAACCTCTGTCCTCACAGCAACATTTTGAAGTTCTTGATTAAAGTGATTTAGTGTTTAATTTTTTAATTAAACTGAGTCTTCGTGAAGCATTCACAGAGTGTACTGATCTCTGTATTTCATCTCTGTTACTGACTCAGTTTTTGACACAATTCAAGGATCACATGAAACTCTCCAACTATCCTAATGAAAACAGTGCAGAAAGAAAGCTAGGAATATTTCTTTAAATGCAAATCAAAGTCAAAGATAATGAACTTTGAATAAATATTTTATCAGTTCTCCACTTCACTGAACAATCTTTTTTTTTAATGCCATGGGAAATATATTTGCAATTGCCATTATAGGATTTCTTTTAGAGATGCTTTTCCATAGCATCACAGAATGGTTTGGTTTAAAAGGGACCTTAAAGACCATCTAGTTCTGGCCCCCCTGCCACGGGCAGAGATTCCTCCCACCAGATCAGGTTGCTCAGATTTTACACATTCTATTCTATCTTATTATGTATCTAAACTATGTTTATTCCTGTTTATTCCTCATATCAGCATTTTTTGAGTGTAATCCATCAGAGTTATTGCTCAGACAATCTACAATAGATCTGCAGTATTACACTTGGAGCTACCACTGGTTTAAATCCAAAAGCTATTTTCCAGGGTCACCAGACTAATATCTCTGCTGGTTTAAAAGGTGAAATGCAACTTATACTGCACTTCTTTCAATCACTAGAAAACTTTGTTGGGGTTTTTTAACTGCGGTTCTTTGCTTCAAAAACACAAAAGCACTATTCACAAGACATTTGAACTCATTCTTAAGTCTGTTGTTAATCAGTGAATTTCTCCACTCTGAGAGAAGACTGGGAATTATTCACTGGCCACAAGGTAAAAACCAGTCAACTGGAAAGAATTTTAGCAGCAATAATATGGTATGGTAACATATCCATAGTTAGATATCTATTTTCAACATACCAGTTCATCACACTTGGCATAAATAGCAACCAGAGTGAGTCTGTGTATCAGTAATTACATAAACCTGGCCTGTGAACAGGAAAAGGAACTCAGAACAAGAAAGAATGCTGCTGAGAAATGCAAATTCCTGAGTATTGCTGTGTAGAGTAACATGAAGACGAAGACAAGGAAAGGGTTTTAAGACTAGAAATAATTAGCACTGATTTTATCCATCACAGTACTCTCACTACTCAGTATAATGTTAGGAAGAAACATGCTGGTTATCTGGATGTTTTAAAGCTTCCCAGTTTGTCTGTCAAATCTGCAAAGAACTGGAACTGAGAACATTTCACAGTGGGATAAGATCAAAGTTTAACAGATCACTCTTCTAATGTTATTTGCTAATAAAATTTTAAAGTGAGACACATTGCAAAAAATTTTCTTTTCTTTAAATTTTAACTATATTCAACATGGCTGAAATTTGGCTGACAATGCAATACTGGTCTGGCTAATAAAGGTGTGCTTTCATCAGCAGATGACTAAAATTGCAACACACCAAGCAGAGTAGATATACTGAAAGGGCAGTCAAGATGCAGCGCAGCACTCCATACTTCAAAATGGATTCAGTAATTGAAATATTTACAAATTTGACTACAAGGTGCTCAAAGAAGACCACTGCTGCTGGGTAAGGCAGGCAGTTATGCACTCCCGAGTGGAGAAACAAGACAAGGGAAGAACAAAACTAGTTATGTGCCTTAAAGGCTATGCAACTCAGCTAGGGAGAGGAGAAAACTGCATTCTGGGCTCTGCTCCAGTTGCCCAGCTACCTGGTCTGACATGGGGAAATGGTTCTGAAAACGAGGATCAAAATTTGCTTTCCCCATAGAATGTCTTAAGCACAAGGTTTCTCCCTGTACCTCTCTAAGTCTTGGAAATTACAACATACTGCAGGGACAGAGCAAATTCTAGTTCTGTCATGTGGAAGTTAGCACAGAACTCCCACCCCCAGTCTTTTAGGCAAGCACTCTCAGCAGCTGCAAGGGGAGCTGCAAAAAGTGACCACCTCTACCTTCTCCTGCTATCAATTTTCATCAGTGTGGTCACAGCTGCTAGGCTTCAGGTTGAACTCAATTCTGCCCATCCATGCTAGATGTTTTCCAAAGACTATTCTCTCAGGAGACTTGGGTTGTAATCAAGTACTTTGTTTCAGCAGCGCAGGGAGGATAAGTGATTTGATACCCAGGTCTCCAAAGCAGAATTGCTGAGAAGACACGGGTACTTTTTAGTTAGACAGCTGTGAAACCTATTTTAGGTGTCCTGAGGACACTCAGAAGGTTACTGGATCTTAAGCTTCCTGGATCACTTTCTTGGACTCTCAAGCACATAAATTGTACTTGAATCTTGCTGTTAGTGCCAAAAAAGCACTTGAGCCACTCTGGACCTTTAAGCCTGATGCCTAAAGACATCTACATACATGATACTGAAATGCTGTTGTCAAAGAAGTGTATCACACAGATGTTTTTGTTGATTTCTGTAACACTGATTAGTGATAATTGTTCATCTACCTACATTTCTCTATGTATTACTTTCTACAGATGAATTTCACTCATGATGAACTTGTATCCACCAATTATCACCTGGCTCACATTCTCTGCTCCTTTTTTCACATACAGACAACTCTTTTTATTCCTCCAGCTCCTTTGATCTTACTACTGTTTCCAAACATGGAATTCTAGATACCTGTTCAACCAGCTACAGCTTGGTTGCAAGTTATTTGTTATTAAATACCTGAAATGAGACAAGGGTCACAGGGCGCTGGCAGAATTCTGAGTGTCTCTTGCTCTCTTCATATGGTATGTGATAATCAGTAACTTATTTGCTAATATACGAAGACTTCAAGATCAACCACGCAGATTATGAAGACAATGTGTGAGGTACATGATCAATGACTAAATCTCAGTTGTACGGTCACCTGCAATCCAAAAAGGATTCTATGTCGCACAGTTTCAGTAGCTTTAGCTACTGCTCTTTAACAAGTTTTCTGTGAGACAGTTCATTGCCATTATAAGGGAATAGATGCAAGAGCAATCCAAAGCCATCTTCATGGTTTACTCATGTTTGTGGTAGTTGCACTTATTGCACTTGTCCTTCCTTGCTACTCTTTCATGGAGCCAACAGCTTCAAAGATGATCAATCAACACAACTCCCTTCTCCCATTTCTGATTATTTGCTTATTTTGGAAGATAAGGACTTTTGACTGCAGAGTCCATAGTCACAATAATATTTGAAGCTTCAAAGTCTGCTGACCTAAAACATAACCAAGGGCCTGGTTTGCTGCAGTCAGTTAAGCATGTAGTTCCACTTAAGGAGTGTCAGAGGACTTGGTACCAGTTGGGATCCTACCTTAAGATCGATTATAGGCATTGGATCTCTCTTTCTCCTTTAATACAAAACAAAACTAAAATGTCTCTGCTGCAACTATGGAGGGGAAACCTTACCAAAACTTGCAGCTGTAGCTTGCCTTGTGATATCATAATACAACATGCCCTTCATTGTTTATATAGTTGATAGAACATAATTTAATGACTTAGAAGAATCAAATTAATTTCTCCTATGCTGTATTCATTTTAAAATACAATCAATATTATTTACCTTACCTGACAATAATGCCCCGTGTTTCACATACAATTGATTCAATACCAGCAGGTAGTTATCAATGAATGCACTTTGCTGTGGTAAATGAACACAATCAATACCCAGAAATGTGAGTTTTCTGGTGTATGACTGAATTATAACTGAAGTGAAAGGTGAGTTTTGCCTTTTTACTTCTTCTTTTAGGTTTCATATAAGGAGAATCTGACTCTCATAGTCAGCACCAGTACGGTAACAATCTGACAAATTACCAGGCAACACCACTGCACATTAAACATCACTGAACCTCTGACAAGGTTATGTCACACAAGGTAGCAGCAGAAAAAAAAGAAACCTCAAGAAAGAAATGTTTAAAATTCTCAGCATTTCTTGAAAAATATGACTGTTCGAACTCTTAAGCATCATATGAGTATCATGTGAAAGATAACTCTGTATTTTGAAGGGCACATTGCATAAATTTTGTTTTGTTCAAAACAGAGTAAGAAAGAAATGTTTAGTTCTTGGGACGACAACCAAAGACAGCATTTTTTATTTAGACAAAAAAAGTATGAATGTAGTATCAGTTAATATCAGCTAAGACTAATTTTAAGTCATATTACATACATTGAAAACAAAGCTAATGTCAATGAGATTGACAAAACTTCTCTCTTAACTTCAAAATGAACTAAAAATAGAGACTGGCAAAGTAATTTCATTTACAGCTACTTTAAAGTAAAATGTGAGATAAGATTTTAGAAGACATTAGAGATCAGGGTGTCCATGACCACTCCCTTTCAGTGGGAGTTGGTCTTCTGGTTGCTCTTTCTCCCTTATAGACCATGTCTTTGAACCCCCACCATCCTTCAGCTTCTAATCTTTTTAAGGCAGCCCCCATTTTTCCTAGAGTAACTCAGCCTAGCTTGCACCATTCTGAAGTCACGATGCACCAGTCATTTTCCCAGCTACCAAGGTATCACTTCTTTCTAGCCAGTTCCTCAGCTTTTATACATATTGAGCAATCCTGTTCTTACTTCGTAGAAAAGTACGCTGAAGAAAAGCACTTCCATAGCACACTTGAGCACATGCCTTATTACTGATTTAATATTCAGATATTCTTTGCATAAGAGCCAGGAAAACAAAAGCAGAATGCTTTAGAATAACACTGGAACATTTATATATATTTATGGAGAGATAGAAATATAAACAATCTTTACAGCTCACATCTTTCAGAAATCAACTACAACTTCACAGCTTTTTTTATACATATGTTCTAAGACTTAAGTTGACTTTCTTGAAAAAAACTGAGAGTTCCCAAAAATCTAGAGTAGCTCCTTTCCTTAAAAAAAAATCTGCTCATACATTACATCTATCATTGTTTTGGTATTTGCTTGCAAAAACTACAGCAAGCCGGTACGTGTCATCCGTGTTTCCTCCCTTTTACATGTGTTTCATAAAAACATCCTTGTGACAACCATAATCTCCCACAACTCCCACAACAATAGACTAAGTGCTATATCTAGCTTCACAGAATAAATATAAAACTGAACTGCAATTAACAATCTATGCCTTATATTATTTCCCATATAACATTAAACCACAAGCAGAGGAGAAGTTTCCATAATTTACTTTCAATGCCATGATGACGAACAATACTCAGTACAGCATGTGTAAAATGCAGACAGCTACTGCAACTGCTGGAGTCCACAACACTGAAGGTTTGCCAGTGGGGCAGTAAGGCAATTTAGTGTAGGAGTCAGCAACCACCACCAAAGAATACTTTATCTTTGCTGGTTTTCCTTTTTGTTCCTATTCCTCCCAGACTCATCTTCCCAGTGTTTGACTTTTCAATTTGAAGTACCAGTTATTAACCGGCTTCATAATTTCACTAATTCATTTAACATTCACTTCAACAAAGTTACAGACGGGGGCAGGGAGGGTAGGGGCGGAACTAATTAAGCTCCTTTATCACATGCAGAACCTTACTACCTGAACACAGAAAGTGCAAACATCTGATTCATTCATATCTACATTAAACTGTTTCCTTTTTACCTAAGTTCAATCTGTATAAACAACATTATATATAGCATAAGCACAGATATCCACAGTGTGTATGTACAAATTATATATAGGCATTTACCTAAGTAGATAGACATGCAAGAATTTATTTCTGTTTTGAGGTTTATAAAACTTTTTCTCTTATAGCTGTAAGTCTTCCTCTTGCACAGGAAAGAATGTATGGGGGGGGTTAAGTGGAAGGGAGTTTATTATGATCATCAACATGAAACAAAACAAGGCTTTCTCTTGTTCTCATACATTTGAAAGGCATTCTAAAGGAAGCTTAATTATTCAGTTAAGGTAGTAGATAGTACATCACACAGTAAAAAGAAATTCTGCCAGTTAATTCTCCCAGTAAATTCCAGACTTGAAGAGAAACTTTCCGTAACATCTCAGCTTTAGGGGTGAAGTTCAAGTGCCATTGCCATTTGGGATGCTTTAAGGTGTCCCATCTGCTTTCTGCATGTTGCTCTAGAAAACCACGAGGCACCTGTAGGTCCTGCATTAGGGCTGTTGGATTCCTGTAAGTGTCTTGGATACATTTCAGGGATACATGAAAGTTAGATACCAAAGTTTGAACAAGGGAAATTCCACCCCTTTACAGACCAAACAGAGAAGCACATGGAAGAGAATCATTCCTGCAAGTACCCGATTCTCTCTATTGACCAAGTAATCTCCAATTGGCAATGTCTAATATTTGGTCATTTCCATAAGGACAGGTCAAAATCAGACTTATTTTTCTCAGATCTGAAAAATGCTGTCCCTTAGTCAGGAAACAGTAGCAAAAGATCACAGGACAGAAAAACACAACTATACTCTAATTGAAGAGAAAGCACAGGTATACAGGTTTTTTCATAGTGGGATAATGGGAACAACCTTTTCACGAAAGGCTCTTCTGTAAAAGAAAATAAAATTGAGGCAAGTCACTGTGTCATAAATTTGCTGGTGGATGGTTGGGAAGGAGTTTCACGTCTTCCCTCCATAGCAGTTGAGTTTGCTTAAGACAAAAGACAAACAGCTTCTGATTTTTCTACAGGCAATTTATCTAATCAGAATAAATAATCTAATCTAATAATCTAAACAGAATCTGGAGATGTGGAAAGGACCCAGGACTGTGGAGGCAGCAGATAAGGGTTCATTCACAAGGCATACACCAAAAACTTCAACATAGCCTTTGAGTAAGGAAGAGCCTGTAGAAGCAGGACAGGAACTAGGCAGAATGTAAGCATATGCACAGGTAGTGAAGAAGAACAAGGCTGAAAGCGCCCCTGGTGATAAAAGACACAATCCTTGAACTTTTTGGCAGCCCTGGCTGCCAAACACAACACAGTGCGTGTCCTCTCCCATCAAACTACTGTTTGTACTGCAGAGGATTTGTCCAAGTGACATAAACACACAAGTGAACCTTACATGATTTCTGATTCATCATTTACTCACTGCTCAACATAGAATACCAAACAGGCAAATTCAATCATTTTAATTTCCCGTTATTTTACCCGCTTTACTAATTACCATTATAGCACTGATTAGTCTGTAATAGTTATTCATTAGCTCTAAGTTGAGCAAGGGATGATTTGAAGCAATTACACTCACTCAACATGTTCTGAGGACTAATTACTTCACAGTCATCAGATGATGACTGACAGAATACACGACCAACAGTAAAGATCCAAAAGAATCAGGGGTGAAATGCTAAAATATCCTCAGAATCACTTCTGGTTTCTGTGTGTGGATTATTTGGTAAAACCAACTTTCCTCCAGCCAGAGTAACCAAGGATGTTACTGTAGATCACACAATACTGAATAGAAAAACAGACTTTGAGACAGCTCAGTGTTACACCTTACATACTTGGTCTTGGTGAAAGACTGTGTTTTGCCTATCTGAAGCTCTCCTTACAGTTGATTATGGTACCTTGTTTCTGGAACACTCATTTGTCCTTGCACTCAGACTTCTCCTCCTCACCCTATCAATCCTTAGTGACAAAAACTTCTTCCCCACAAAATTCACATAAGGAGAGTATCTCTTGCTTCATTGGCTTGGAGTTGTCATGGCTGGAAATACAGGATATTTCATAGGGACAACATTGAAATCTGGGCCAGAGAATGTGTCTCTGAAACATCCTCAGGCAAGTGCCTCATCCCCATGAGGCTTTAGAAGGATGATAGCAACATACTACTACTCCCTCAAATGATTTAAAACAACTCAGAATTAAAAACAATGGAAGAAAACAGCAGCTTAGTTCATATGCCCAGAACTAGAAAGATTAAGATGTTATTATTTGGGAAACACCCAAGCCTTTTCCTTTAAACCTTGAGTCATTTCTTTACTTGATGGAACAAAAACACAAAGTACAACATTTAGCAGAAATAAAACAATACAGAAATACTGAAATGGATACAAAACATGTCAAAAAAACTTCAAATGAGAATGGGTTTTGTTATAGCTAATCATGACACTCAGAACAGATCAAATGACCTCCCAATATATCTTGTACTCTACAAAAAGCCTAACAATGCTTGAAAAAAAAGTATGTGGTGGGGGCAGATGAAAGTGAAGAACCTATTTTGGATGCCTGTATTAGCAACTTCTATTTTTACATTATCTGATCAGTCGCCTTTGCTCATCACCCAAAATAATACCAAGACCCCTCCTCCCCTGCCAAAGTCACCCCGCCAAGTTCCACAATGAGTTCCATTGATTTTCAAGACATATTGTCAACTACCTAATAATTTAACTGGTAGGCACAGCTCTTTCGGTTGAAGCTTCAGTTTCCCAAACAAAAGCTAACCACCTGAGACCACAGAGGACAGGATATAAGCTACTTATAGCAACACTGGACCAGTGAACAAGAATAGCAGGAAAGCTGCTTATTTTATTTTTTTTTCTCCAGCAAAGGCCTTTGAAGTAAACTATTTATTAAACATTATAATACTCGAAACAAAAATCTTTGAAGGCAGGTTATCCTCCTCTGCACCATGTCCCGTTGTGAATGAATTGCTTCCTTTTCCTTTTTGGATTTTTTTCACTTGTGAAACTGACACTCAAATTGTTCTCTTAAGATACTTGGGTAAGCCTTCTCCTTTGCCGAGAGGAATAATCCATCCATCAACAACAGGATCATTAAAAATATTTATAGCTCAAACCACTTCAATATCACTGCACTGTAAGCAGCTACTCTGTTCATCAGGCAATGTTATATAAATACAATAAATAAGTTCTTTGTGCACAGAAAAATAGTATTGATTAATAAGTAATGATGCAAACAGATCATCTGAAACAGAAACAAGCTAACAGTAAGACTTAACTTTTCACTTTTTTAATTAAAAAAAAGTAAATTCTCCCCATTAACCCTGTTATTGATGAATACATGTGGTTTTTCTTTGTTCTTCTGATTAAAACATTCATCTCTCCCCCTCTCTGTTGCTGAAATAACTAATTTTTCTCTACAGCATCACCATAGTATCATTGGAAGTTTCAAAACCAGACACAGAGAACTGCCTTTTCAAATACATGTATTTGGGCTGCAGAGACAGAACTGTCACACACTGTGCTGTATTTGCATCTTTGAAACTCTGGCACTGATGTGCAGTGAAGAACTGGAGTGCTCTGAAACGACTGCTCAGAACTGTCTGAGCCTGAGAAATTCCCTGGCCAAAGCCTGGGAAATAATCGGAAGTGAACTGAAACTCCCACTGGGCCACCATGCATGCCTGCATAGTAAAGATGTCACTGGCAAGCTGCAGGCAAAATCATATTAGAAAAGGTTTTAACAGTCCTCTATTGAGAGAAATAACTTTCTCCAACTAAGAGACAGTAGAGACCTAGCAATACCCTGATTCCTGAAAGATGGGAAGAATTTGCCATTTCCACAGATTTGCATACATGCAAGAGTGATCTATCACATCTGAAAATCTAATCACAAAAACACAACACACGATTCCTGACTAATTTTTTACCTAAGGAGTAGATCCAGCCTTTTTTCATGCAAAACACGCCACTTCTCTTTGAGTAGGCATAGTTTCTCAATTTGTTCTGCCTTGTGATTTCAGGTACAACCTGGCACACCCAAACACTAAGAATTTTGAATAATCTTCTTCTCCATCTCTTAGACATTTGTCCATCTGACAAGGTATTTCTATTACGTATCATATTTTTGCATTTCACAGAATCACAGAATAATTCTGAGTTGGAAGAAGCCTGCAAGGATCATTAAGTCCAACCCTCACATGGTGACTGAACCCACGACCTTGGTGTTATTAGCACCATGCTTTAACCAACTTCACATTCCAGAAATACCTACAGAGAATTTTTAAAGCACATGTAAGATCTTCCAGTGGGTTTTTTTAGTCTCCAATAAAATGCTTTCTTGACTATGGAAGTGGTCTAGATGCCTCTCACTTGAAGTCTGTCACCACCAACCAGCCTTAATTTATCTGTGCTGCATATAAATCTAATAGATTTATACAAGCAAGTGATTCATTTTGTATTCCCATCAGCCTAAGTTAGTGGACTTACTCAATGCCACAGTCCCGACTTTTGAAGAATAAAGAATCCATTCTTTAACCACTTTTCTTGCTATTGGAAGACATCAACATGCCTGTAGCCATGTTACTGCCTCTACCACAAGGACATAGCAGCAAGAAGATGGACAAATGACACACACTTGTAAAATCTGTACCTGTGGCAACCACAGAAGTACTGGAGAACTTGGAGAAGGATTCTCTCTGGTGAGAAAACCAGAGTGTAAACTCATTATATGCTGGAGATTTTACAGACTTTCTATAGAACTGAAGTGCTCTGAATATAAACTGTTACAAATGAAGAAAGATTCCTTGGGCATTCATAATTCTATTACTTACGAACCCTTAGTCACATGCAAACTACTTAGAAAAGCAGTGCATAAACTTGAAGGTATGTCCTATTTTCCTCTACATGAGCTCATTCAAAGAGGCTATGAGTAGGCAAAAAAAAGCTATAATGAATGAAGCTAAATGATGGACGAAAGTAAAAATGTCTATACAGATTTCAGTTCATAAAAGCATATCAGTATTTAAAGTGCTTTCAAGGATAAGGCCATGATGAATGTAGCACTTTCCTAAGGGCCTTAAATGTGTCAGAAACCTCTCTACCAGCTCTAAGGTGAAGTTGACAGTCTGGGGTCACTCTTCAGAATGGACAACTTTAGTGGTTCCATTCCCAAATCTTTTTAAAAGCCTTCTAAGTTATTTGGAGGAATTGCAGATTTATTTTGAGTGATCTCAAAAACAGCCATAAGTTAAAACTCTGCAGTTCCCCTGAAATTGCTTCACTTCAAAATTCACTAAGACTGAATCAAAGGGAGAAGGAGGTGGTTGTAGGCTCTTGCCTCTCCAGGACTTTTCCTATCTGAAAGTCTTTCCACTGTTTGTCTTCACACCTCCAAGTAGAACTGAATCTCATTCACAAGTTCCCCCATAATATGCCTCATTTATACCAATCGTTTAAATCTGAGCCTGAATTTCAACTCCCCATCTGGCAGCACAGGCACAAATCGAGTAAGGAACTTGATGGTTAAGACGAAGGTATTAATAAAAGGTTTCCATTATTTCTCCAAGATCATTCAATTAAGTTTCACAACAAGTTAACTAAACTTGGTATTTACATAGCAGATTTTAATATATTTTTCATTTACAATGCTGAATTAATTTTTACTTTTGTGTTTCCAGATTTGTTATAAAAAAAAACATTTTTTACTGTTACTTTAAAAAGCATTTTTCCAGCCATGCAGGGAACTGCCAACAAGAGCTGCAGTTTACGTAGTCCATATACTGTATTCCTCACTACTGCACATTCTACACTTCAGCACCACAATCAGTGGTACGTGTCCTCATGTGTCAAAACTCTAAATCAAGTTTTGCTCATCTTTACAACTTTTTTGCAGTCCTCACTAAATCAGCTGCAAAGCCACTGCACATTCAATAACCACAGTCTGAACTGTGGTGGGGAGGAGGCAGGCATCCAGGGAAAATCAGAAGGCAAACTGGGGACCAGGCAAAAATAATTTGCAATTAATGCAGTAGCAACTGGAAAGAAGTTTCATTCATGCATTTAGCACTGTTGGTTAGATCAATTAGAGATACCTTCCTAATAATGTAAGCAGACTCTGATCCTTAATATGCATACACCTTTGCAAAATCCTTTCAAGTGTAGGAAAAAGAACCTTGAAATAAAGGCAAAACTAGCTCATTACATCATTTTTGGACACCATTTATACCAGCTAGTGCCATCTCCAAGGTCCATAATAGCATTATTTTATTAATTCTCAAAGTAATTTTGCATTCAGGCAGTCAACATGATTCTAAGTGACAATATCTCAACTTGAAAGTCAGCAAAACATAAAATAACATCAGTAGAATATTAAAAACTCCCACTGAGATAAATAGAAATATGAAGGTTCAGACAGAGCCAAATAGATTAGTGCTCACTTTCTACTCATTATGTGCTTTCAGCGAGCACAGTACAGTTTTATAATTTGATGGGGAAAAGATTATACTTTTTAGCTATTTTCCAGCCTGACTCTCTAAGGCTGCTCCTTCCTTTAAAGACAGCATAGTATTATTACCCATAAAACTATGACTACACAGCAAGTTCAGTACAATGATGTCCATGTTGCTGGGATATGTATTGCTCTCTCAAAATAAGTCTTGGGAGGAACACTGAAACCCGGGAGAAAAAGAAAAAGTGGGCGAGAGGAAAGGGGAAATTGTTCTTTGACATCCTCCTTACTTCAGAACTTACTTGTAGATCAGAATGGAGTCAAATGTCGCATCAGCAATTAAACTTTGACTTCTACTAGAGCAATATTAATGTAGAGTGAGTCCCAGAGCAGCACTGCCCAGCCCTGTGCTTGGGGTTAGCTCCAGTGCTAAACAGCACGTTGCTGACCGACACAGGAAATCCCTCTCCTGTTCCTTGAGTTGAACCGAAGGGCTGGCATAAAGAAATGTCCAAAGTATTAACAGCAACAAAAACTATGGGCTCAGAGCCAGATTTCAAAGGCATTTAGGTGCCTAGCATGCATTAATTTTAGTGAGACTAAGCTGCCCCTGAAAATCTGGCCTGCGGTCTTCACTATTCTTAAGCCTCTCCAGATCCTGTGGCTCTGCCAGGATGTAAAAGCAATTACATTTCACAACTTTGAATCCAACAATATATTTTGGATATCATTCAAAGTACATGTTTTTTTAACATAAAGCTTCCTTGTCCAATAAAATACACTGGAATTTTATATGCTTAGTATTTACAGGTCTCCCTCCTTTTCTTTAGATTGAGGCCAGAAGATAGCAGTCTGGTGAAACCTCTGGCATCCAAATAAACTCTGCTTTCTTCCTTTAAGTGGAAGAAGTGTTTAATGGATAATCCTTTGACAAATATTTTATAAATAGTAAAATATACAATCTCAAGTTTACTGAACACTAATGTAATCGCTCCTGAAGAAAACCACTGCCCACAGATTCCTAATCCCCACAAAAACTAGTGCAGATATTATAGTGTGTATAAAAAAAAATATTAGCATTTGAGGTGTCCATTCCCATACAACTCCAAGATGAATTCAGCCAAACAAATACCAGCTTGGCTTGTAAAGGAATCCAGTGTAATGAAACACACAGAAAATGAGAAAACCAAATCCTCACTTTTATTCATGAGGCAGGCATGCATACAGTTGAGTGCACAAAATCGATCTGAGAATATTTTAATAAAAGGAAACACAGGTAGCTGTAATATCTAAACACGGGTAGCTGTAATATCTGTTAATGCCAGGTCATTTCATGAAACAATGCTCACACTGCACTGACAGATCACAGTACACCAACTCTTCAGAGCAGAAAGTCCTCGCCTCACCCGTACCCATGTTCGATTTGTCTCTTTCTCTGGTTCCAGCTTCCCAACATCAAAGTACAGGGATGAAGCCTGTGAAAACATCTCAGACAAATCTTTATCCCCCTTCCCCACTAAAGCTGCAGGAGGGAACTTAGGTGCTGCCTTTTTTCCTCACAACATCATTGGCTGGTCTAATAAAAGACGCTGGTTTTTCCCTGCAAAACTTGCCTCAGCAGTCTATACCAGTTGTTTTCCTTTCAGCAAGTCTTGCTTTTAATATCTACTGATAGTATACAAAGAAATCACACTGAAAATATGTATATTAGCTCTTTAAACTCTCCTTTTTCGCCACTGGAAAAGGTCAGTGGGCCAGCACGTTAACCTTCTTCATAGAACAACGCACATTGCCTCTCAGGGAAGAACAGAAATCTTGGTATCTTGCAGGAGTACACTGCTTTCTGACCCTATGAGGCAGTATCCTTCTTTTCCCCAATGGAGTTTTTTCCTCGATGGCCTCTCAGACCTGCTTGTAGCTGGCTCACACACTCCTGAAAAATCACTCCTTAAGAGAATGACCCACCTCCCTTTAAGCACCTGCTTGAGTAATTTCAGGAAATTTGTTCCTGACTCAGGCTAATCCTCTCTGGCTAGTCATCTTCCTTTTCCTTCCCAATTCACTATTATCCTTTAATTGTTGATCTGATCTCTCATGTTCCAAGTCATCAGGGCTCCTTCCTCACTCCTGTGCACAACTGGTTCAGCAGGAATCCCTAAGATGGTTAACATATGATCAGCCTCATGTCATTTTATGAGGAAACCTCATTTCAAGATGAAACCAAAGGCAGTAGTTTTGGCTTAGAGAAAACAAGGTTTTATTCTTCTTTTATTAAGGTACAAAACTGAAGAATTTATTGCTGCTTGTGTAACCTGAAAGTTATTCAGCGTTTTTACCCTCATTACCCTGTGCCCTCATTTAACCTTAGACATGAAACTTGTTGAGGGATGGAAGTAAGAAAAATGTAGAGTAGCCACATTTTCTTTCATCTTTCTTGTGGAACTCAGACAAAACTACCATGTGATGAACGGCCATTTGTGCCACAGATGTTAATGCAATACTAAATGAGACAAAAATCACCAATGCAGTTTGCAAGGCTCCCTGTGATGTATGGTCATCAGGCAACACAGACTGGTACAAACCTAAACTGGTTTTGCATATGCATCCAATATATGTTTCAATTATTCATGTCAATGTTCTCATCACACACAGTTGGGTTAATTGAATGCAACCACAACCATGTTCCACCAACCTTTACAAAAAGTATAAATGGACTCTGAAGCAAGTACTAGCAACATACAAAGGAAACATTTGAGATGAGTTCACAGATAATTTTACAATTTTTACTTGCAAGGTGGAGTACCTGCTACTGGCAGAACATAGGGAGAGGCCATCCAGCATATTAAAAAGAACAGTTTAAGCCATCATTTGGCTCAAGTCACAGCACATTCCAAGAACCCCATAAACAAAGACATGTGCAACATTAACTTTCTCTTTTATGCTGACAGCTTTTTTCTCCCATATAATGACCTTCCTGCACAGTGTGTGTTACCATAAAAAGAAACAGAGCCCAGTAAAATTAGAGGAACTGCTTAATATCAAAACGTTTTATCTGAGGAAGACACCACTGCCAATGTAAATATAAAAAGCACAAGAATTAAAAAGTATTTGTTTTGCTGTCTCTTCTTTAAGTTTAGATTGTTCAAACAAACCTAGCTCGAGTTTTCAGTTACTCTGCACTAGACAGTCCTCCCAAAGGCTGAAACAGTACTCCAGAGAATGTGAACTTGGCTCCAATTTCAGAGAATTTTCATCTTCTTTTTCTGACAAAAAGTATTTGAGTGCTTTGTCTGTAGCCAAGAATTTGGATATGAAAGGCACACCAGTAAACAAGTCACCAAAACATGCCACTGCTATACAGACTGTAGTGCATGCTTGTTTTGAAAAAAAAAAACCTCCTCTGGCCCAAAGGACATTGTTTTACTTTAAAAGCAGAATGCTAATGTGAAATTTTAGTTTGATTTTATCTGTCTCATCTAAGTATAAAAGAAAAGCTATATGCATTTTTGATAGACAGCCTATGTTTGCTATTTTGTTTGTACAAAGAAAAGTGAAAAGGAGGAGAACATAAGAACCTCACAGCTAGTTGGCTTGGTAAAATGCTGCACCAAACCAAATTACTTTTTTACAGTTTTATTTGAACTACTACAGAGAACCAACAACCCTTATTCATAGCATTCATCTTTCTATCAGCATTCTCAGAATGAAAATTGAAACTTTAAGAATGTTATTGCTTTGTACCAAATGTTCACTAGCTTCTACCATGGCAACTAGCCCACAAAACCCTAGCAAGGCTAATCGCAGTTCCCAAAGGTTTATTATCTTTTGTATCAGGGAGGCATTCAAATGCACTGGGCTGCCTAGCAGCTAAGGCAGATATTGTCTTCACCCAAAAGAATTTTAATTTTAGCCTTGTACATTTCGTAAAAATACATTTCTGAAAATCAGAGAACACGCCAGCCAAAAGCTCACACCAGCTCCAGTGTGGAGCTTCTTGCTCCACAAAAAAGCACATATGAGAATTGAGCAATAGCCCAGCAATGCCAGGGAGACTTCACTAAGCACGTCAGTATAGTCTCCCTAAGCTGGCCAGAAACCCAAGGGAAGGAAATGAGAGTGATTATGTACAGCTGAGCAAGCACAGTGCAGAGACTCCTAAATCAGTGATATAGTGTTCACTGCTGGTGTTCCGTGGTAAAAATGTTTACCATCTGTGTTACTCTCTCTTTGTTATGGACACTAATGGAGCCTTCAAACATAAAAGCATGGGCGTGAGGAACAAAAGCCCAATTAAGCCAAAGTACTTCAAAATCACTTTTAGCTGTATATTACATAAGGAAATTCTGACACTAAATGAAAAATGGATCGAAACCAAAACACGAGCAGTTCCAGGCTGAGTTCAGGAGGGCTGCACAGCGCTGGCTTACTCTGCCCTGCAGGTCTAGTTCTGAGCTATCAGGCACAGACAAACCTTTTAGGTACTGAGAGGTGGCTCTAGTTTGGACACAAGCGAGTGACATATACTCCAAAAACTGCTAAGGCTGTTAGGCCTACACTGAACATGCCTGTGGCAGTGAGTTCCCTAGGAAAAAACTGCGTTTGTACAAAGTTTTTCTGCAGGAGAACTTCTCTGCTGCTGTCTCCTGCTGTTGAGAAGCCACAATGGCCTGGAGAGTATTACAGTCTGTAGTGAAGCCAAAAAGTAATATATGCCATTCAGTTTGCAGTCTGTGCATAAAACCAAGCATCTGACTTGCTCATGCTAGACATCTCACACTGTCATACATGACAATTGGTGGAAATCACAGCCCTCAGCCTGACTTCCATCTCAGATGCTTTTTAACTCTGCTCATCGAAATTTATATAAGGAAAATTAATTCCAACAACCTGATATCTCCATTACAATCTCAAGTAGTTGCCTTAAAACATCTTCTCACAGTTCCTCCCTCCCTCACTACCCATAACGACACTGTAGGGAATCTATGGTAACAGGAGTCCACCCTGCTTCCTTCAAGCCCAAGGAAGCCAGCTCGGCTCAGACTCCCCTACCTCCATTCAACAGCTAGCTATTGGGGTGCCTACTCTCCAACCCCAGTACATCTAAATTCTTTGGCAGCCAGTTCCCAGTTTCAACAGAGTTGTCAGTAATTTGAGGCTAACGACACAAACCAGCACACACACACAAGATGCACAAACAACACAAGATCATCTGTCAGTGAGAATAATCCTTTTTCAGATGAGGTGTTTCAGGCAAATTGTTACATCTCTCATGTTGCTAATGCCACTTCAAATACAATTCTAGCAGAACAGGAGTGGACTCTGTGAACCACAAACCAAGCCAGCAAGAAGAAAATCTGAAGTAGAATAGCAGTTTGTTTTCTCTACAGCTGGAGGGGCCTCCCAACAGCCTCATGCTGCTGAAAATTGTTTTGGAACACCAATTGGTGCCAACTGCCACATGACCAAAACTGAAACACCACATGGGTTTGAAAAATGCTTCAAGAACTGGCGCAAAGGTGGAGGAGCTTCTGCAGCGCTGACAGACACCTGAAAAGAACACAAATGGATCCGTCTTGGACTCAAAATTCACCACTGCTAATGCAGGGTTCTCAGCAGATGAACCACTGAGGGTGGATCATTCAGTGATGAGCTTTTGAAAACTCCTCCTGAATATAATACCACTCAAGCATTCTGCTACGTACCTATGTCTCCTCCACAAGTGTTCAGTCTTTTTCAGATTAGAAATGCAACTTCTGACCACTCCTCAACTGGATACTTCTCAGTGCAGTCACACAAGCTCTGGCAAAGAATGATTATTCTCTTTTACGCTCAGCATTACCACAGACCTGGAATTGTTTGTCCTCATTTTCTTCATCTACATCACTTCTGTGTCACTGCCTGGTGCCCTGGGGACACCCAAGAATTTGCAAATTACTGAACACATTGTCAGGATGTGGAGTTCATAGAGATATTCAAAAGCCAATTGGACACAGCCCTGACGAGTCTGCTCTCACTGACCCTGCTTTGAAGGAGTGGGGGCTTTGCTTCAACCTCAAACATTCTATGACTATAAGAGTCATCCCTGGCCTCTCTGAACGTAAGCATGTTTGTACAGTTACTCCACATGTAACATTGCAATTCTATTTGGCTACTGAAGATAAATTAGGAAACATTAATGTTCTGGGTTTTCACCTTGCCTACAGCATGATGAGAAACATTTTAAAGGTGGAGAAACTCTCTGCCTCTCTAGCATCTTGAGATGCTTCATAATTTTGCAAAAGTTATATTTTGCTTTACAGGACACCTGAGTACAGTTTGTGCCTCACAAAAGCCACCATTTGATACCATAAACAAGGCTATTTCCATTATCATGTATGCTTGTTCTCAGTCAATATGTCAAAATCAGGCTGTGGAACAAATGCCTGTCAGAATGTAGCTGGGATCTCCTTAATGCAGTGTCCAGATCTGGCTTAGGTACAGCAAGCACATTGGGTTGTTCTGCTTGCTGAGTGTTAAATATTAACAGTGGGCTTGGAACTTGCAAGGCTAAGGGAGGGCTTCCCTGCAGCTCTTTTATAACTAAAAGACAAACCAAGGGAGGAAAAAAAGAACCAAAATAACAGAAAATCCTCACAAAAAAACAAGGAACGCCCAAAGACTTGTAACAGAACACTAATGTAAGTATTTTAAAACTCAAACATCTTTGTTTTTCCTCAAAAAAAGGCTGACGTCAAAGAAAGCAGCAAGTGAAAATTGCTTCTGAGGGCATGTCGCTCTAAGGCAGGGAGGAGAAGGAGTTATAGTGGAAACACAGGACATTACCACAGCTTTCCTACCCACGGGGCTTTTTGGCCTCAACTGAATATTCCTGTGGCCCACTCAGCACTGCTCTGTCACATACGTTGAAGTCTCTGGCACAGGGGCAGTTTGTTTTCAGTGTCCTTACAATAGTGTGGGCCCTTTCTTTTCATCCACATTGCCCTGACCTCCCTTTTCTCTCTCCCTCCCCCCAATCAAACGCCATTAGATGCAGGAAGAACCTTGTTGTGATTCTGCTGCTCATAACACAATTTGCCATGCGAATACTTCCTGTGCACCCTGCCAACATGGCACCTCTCCAAGACATAAGACTGGTGTTTGGGAGATGGTCACACAAAGCATGATACTTCCTACTACCACTGCTCTGTCCTTCACCTTCCTTTGCCTTGCTGTGGGCAAGGACTGTAAACATCGAATAGCATGAATGAAATGAAGATAGAGACTGCCTGCTTGTACCAGGTGAGTGCTTCCAGCAGCATGGATTGCTGTCCTTCACATGAGCAGGGATGCACAGAATCTTTTTTAAAACATCATTCACATAATTTTCAGTGTACTTTACATAGAAGAGAATTTATGTGAAACTTTAGTTTCACAAAAAAATTAAGTAGACTCTGTGTTCCTGCATGATAAATTCCCCTGTTATTTGCAGAGAGCTTTAAATAAACACCGAGGAAAATTTTAAGTGCTTCAAAATACAGATTTTACATGCTATGAAGAAAATGAATAAACAAAGAAACAACTTTTGTGTTACAAAAGTCCCTGGTATTCCCCATCTGTAATACTTATATAATAACTCCAGTAGCTATATGACTTGCTGATGCACAGCAATTTTTCTAAAGTTTATTCTTCTCCTAAATGCTACTTAGAGAAAGACATGAAAGTTAATGTGAGAATAACACTATCTTTCTTCTCAACTCCAAAATACAAGTATGTCTAAAAGAATCTGACACAAGAAATACACAAGAGAAGCAATCTGAGAAAAGATGGAGCAGATAAATATGGCAGAAGAAACAAAGAAAGGATTACTAGAAAGAGGAAATGGAACTATCAGGAAAAAAGATTTGACATGGCATACAACACAGTAACATAACGCTTTAGTGATGAAGGCACTAACTTCAAGCAGAAGGCAATAAATTCTATCAAACGAGACAACACAGAAGTGGACCATTTTAAAGACAGCATGGTTGAACATACATTCTGGGGTTCATGAAAGCATGCAGAAAGAGGAACTGAAACCAGTTTTAGTTAAGAGACAAATACAGTCTCAGCTGTGGGAACAAAAAAGTATGAAATCCACATAAAAGTCAACTGAGCGCACGACAACAGCACTTAGAGCCCATACTGATTTCTGACCTGCTTCAAAGAACCATGCAGTGTGTTAAGTTTGACCTCTGACATGGTCTGAGAGTTGGTCTTTCCCTCAGTGATGGTCCTAGCAGTAGAGATACTTTAGCTCAGAGACAGACAAAATGCAGTGAAACAGAATAGCCAAAAAATTAGTTATTCCATCAGTTTGCGGATTTAATTTATATCCTACTGTTTACTCATCTTTTGTCACATATTCTGTTGTTTTAACAATGGGAACACAAAATTCACTAAGTAATTTCTTTATTTGAACCAAGGCTATAACCCACAGTAATTATGAGCAGTGTGTAGCAATATTTTCACTATTTAGGACAGGAAGTGAAAAATACCAAACACATCTAAAATTGCATTAGGGATTTGTGCAGACAGAAGGTAATTACACAAAGTGGACTTTGGCCAAGACTCTCAGAATATGAAGCAATCTCAGAACCTTGTGGAAATTACCTTGGGATCTTTAATGATAAGTGGGCTAAATCTTCACTTAAATTGTCCTAAAAGCATGCCTTCTCTGGCAGCATATTGCTACAGAGTGACAGGACCATTGTATTCCAAAATTAGATGGCATGTCCAACACTACAGCACACAAGTGGAAAATCAAAAACAAACAAAAAAAAAAAACCCCAAAGCACAATCATTTAAAAAACAGACCACGAGAAGACATCTCAAGTGTTTCACATGCACAGAATTACTTGCTTCCCCCACTAATTTATTTCAGATTAGTAAGAGATCCCTTATTTTAGGTCAGTGTTATGACAATGGAAGTATGCCAACTTAACCTTCATTTTCTTAATTAGCATTTAACATGAAGCTTGTCCTCCTCTAGAAATATTTCGTTCCATAAGGAAGAATAACCTTGAACAGAAGACAAAGATAAGCCAAGGAGAAGAGAAAAATGAAACTGAAGCTCCAAATATATTTACATGTCTTTAAAATATATTTATTTACCTACCCTTAAAATGCAAATAAAATAGATCTCAGTGAAAAATTACTTAATCTCCCAGAAACAAGCAAAGCACTGTATCTGTATTCATAAGTACTCTTGGGAAAACCAATCACAAAAAAAGTCCCTCTTTTACACATGCTCCCTACCATGGGCCATGTGCTCATGTAACTCATTGTTTATCTAGTCTGGAGACAAAAATGCCATGAAAAAGCAATCACAAGGCAGATGGCTGGTTTCACTAATCTGACCCTACTTCTTCCAAGTAAATCTAGTCTACAACAGTGATGCCCCAAATAATCCACCATTCCTATAATACTTAGATTTGCATATTTAGGTTAGAAATGCCTGGCATTGCTGGTTTAAGATTTTCCCCCAGTGAAACAATGCTTTGTCATAAATTCTCCCCCAGAGACCATGCAGATTCTTAAACCAGACATGTCCACACACTGAAAACCTGTGTGAAAGCACACTCACAAAACATTCTCACCAATGCTCACCTCTATAGGTGCAATGCCTTTTACTCTGCCTTAACCTGACCGTATAGAGTGACAAATGCAGAGATTCCCTCTGTAGCCGCCCCCATGATAACAGATGACAAGATGCAGCACAGGCTTCATCTCTTGCTAATTAAACGAATCAATTAAGAGACTATTGTTGCAACTGTGTAACTGCTGTTCTATAGTGGCAATAACAACCCCACGGGGAGGTCTTTTACTACATTAAAATGCTGTCCTCCACAACTCCATTTGATATTATTAGAAACAGTTATTTGCGTCTTGCTGTCATATTAGTAGCAAAGGCAAATGATGGAAATATGCAGACCAGAATGGTCCCAGTATGAGATCAGGTTTGGTTTTCAACCTCCAAGGGAACAATTGCTGAAATTCCAAAGTTCCCTAAAGTTCTTTAATGGAACTGATAAATCTATCAGCGCAGCATCCATTTAGATTCTAGGTAAGGGTCACATATTAGCATACTTTCCTGCTAAGCTGATACAATTCAACTAGATAAATTATCATATTAAGTTTACCCTCCTGAGTTAAACTGATGGAGTTCAAAATTGTTTTCGATGGTTGTCATTAATCGCTGTTACATCCTAAATGCTCACTTTGAAATCTAATTGTGCTGGTGTACCAAGGGTCATATTAATAGCATTTTTAATGTTAAATCTTTGTAAAACATGTTTATTTTACTGATATTACCACTGAAGCCTAGAAGACTAATGAGTAACAAAGTATATTTATTATCAATAAAAATTTCATTTAAAATTTACATTCAGAGACTTAAATTAGCTTTACTAACTTCATCATGACTTTGTTTGATTAAGATTCCTGGTTAAGCTTCAAAGTCGTATAAATTAATACCTCCTAAACAGTTCTTCGGTATATGCTAAAGTTGCAGACATCAAAAGGCTGTTTAAAAACATGGGCTACATGTATGTTCAGTACATGGCAGTAAACGTCTCCATAAGAAAATGCTCATCTTCACTATGAGGTAGCAGTCTTGATACAGTTAACAAAACCCCACCAACACTTCTTTGGCCAAATAAAGCAATTAATAAATATTTCAGTGGTAAATCATAGTCTACCAAAGTAAATCACTTGAGTTACACCTTTGGGTAAGTTGTCCACTTATGTTCCAAGAAGTAACAGGCTAACTAACCAAGTTCAGTCCTTGTCCTTAAAGTGTTACTGAGCTCAATAAGAAAGAAACTCATCAAATGAAGTATGGAAAATCAAAAATCCCAGTTTTTCCATTTGCTTATTTCTGAGAGATGAGTGGTCTCACTTATTATAAACAAAGACCACTATACTACAGATAGCACACACACTACAGAATCCACCAACATTAAGCACATTCATGGAAATCCTGACCTACTTGTGATGTTATCAAACCTTTTTTGCCCTGCAAATTAAAACTCTAATTGAAAATAGAATAAAATACCAAGATAAAAAATGAATAAATAAAAAGAAAACATTAGAATTTAAATGCAATAGCCTACTTCCACCCCGGTTTTATAAGAAAGCAATGCTTGCAATGCAGATTTCTGACTCTCAATCCCCATTCCCAACTCCTTATCCAACTTGCACCCACATACACTATTTAAATTGCTGATCAATTTCAGCCAAATTGATTCAAAGAAAAGGTAAGTCCATCTACCTACAAGTATCACAGCTATGTTTTCACAAGTCTTCTGAGGAGCACTGGCTCTGTTACGGAAACAAGACCAAAATCCATAGTCCTGCTGAGGGAAATTTGGCAGCAGCCAATTAGGTATCCATCAAGCACCTATGCATCTTCAGCTTCACCTTAGCACCACCACCTCTTGTTCAGGGAGATCTCAGGCAAAGACTACAAGACATTGTTCTGTGGGAACTTGTGGCACTTCTTGTTTCTTTTAAGTCACAGGAGCAAAATTCAGAAAGAACTCCAAACACTTTATTTCTCTTTCCAAAGGATTCCTGAGCAAGCTTTCCAAAATAATCTGATTATTTTGGTTTTAGGGACATGGCTTTTGGTAACACCAGTATTTCTAAATCTCTCAGGTGTTTTTGAGTTTGGCCCCAGCAGAGAGTTTTAATATAGTCACTATACCTTCTGTTTTAAAACATGCAAATATGTAAGAGAATTGAAATGTGAACAGCATATGTAGCTGTGTAGACTGCACCTGATCATGCACACCTCATGAACTGGAACAATTCTCACTGCTGAGTCCTAATGATGGTCACTACTTTCAAAAGTGAAATCCTTGTTGCATGAGTTACCCACTTCCCACAGAATACTGCAGCACCTTGCTGCCAGTCTCAGGATTATCATCATCCACTTTCAAAGGAGATTTGAGGCAGTTATTGTTTTCAGAAACAACTGCATGTTTTTTCTGTTGACACCTTTTGCACTACTGAAATGCCACTGATGATAGCTCTACTACCAGAAGCACTGTGGTTCACAGTGCCTCTGAAAATGGATGAAAAGGAAAAAAAAAAACCTATACAACAGTACAATTCCCTTTAGATCAGCAGGGACCCTAATCTTAAGGCTTGTGAATAGGAAGAGTAAAAAAAACATTTTAAAAAAGGCATTAGCTTGCTAAATAAACACCTACTGGCCTATATTTATTTTCTTGTGGTTAGTACTCTACATATTCCAATAAATACCACCTTTGTAACCTCTGCAGGTCTTCAACCAATGTTTGAAAGTCTGCATAAATCTTCAGTGTTTAATTTCAGAAGTGTCACGTATAGAAAGAAAAGCATAAAGAAGAACTCCAACAATTTCTAAGGGTGAAAGAAGCAGGTTGTTAAACATTTGTCATTGTGAGCTGAATCAGACTCATACAGCCACAGCTTTATAAGAATGCAGGGAGAAGGAAAAAAGGAGGAGGAAGCTGTCTGCTGATGAGATTATAGCCAGACTGCAGGGTTGCAGCACAATTTGTAAGCCTCAGTAATGGGACAAAAAGTTGGAAGTTGGCTCTTGAACCAAAAGCAGATAAGCCATGGCAAGAGGAAGCAGAAGGGAGAATCAGCAGTGAGAAAAGTTAGTATATTGTCCTGTAGCTCCTAAGATTAGCTTAGATCCATAACTGAAGAAAATACAGCAAGACGGGACGCAAAGACAAAGATTTTGAGGAATGCTTTTATGTAAAGCTCTCCATTTCTGACTGCCATGCAGGATACAGAACTAATAAACCTGACTGTGTATGGAATATCCCTTTGCCAATCTACCTGGAAGTAGCTAAAACCCAAAACTCATTAATACTAACTGTGATTACTACTGCACCAGAATATATGCCAGGTATGCTAAAAAGCATGGCCAGCATGACTGTCCCAGTTTGAGAGACTAGTTTTCCTAAATCCAGTATTCTCGGCCTGGAATTTGCAGATGTAGTTGCAGTGATGGGTCTCAGGACTATTTTAAATGGGTCTGCAAAAAGGCTGAAGAAAAGGATGTGTAGTATCAACAGGCTAATAGTAATCATAAGAGAGCATAAGCTACCACACCAAAACTTCAAATATTTTGTAAATCAAAGGTGGCAAAAAGCACTCCATTGGTGATCAGACTGAAGCAATGGAAAAACCTCCAGTGAGATGGATGAACCAAGAAAACAGTGCTAGGAAACTCAGAAAGCACCTAAACATGGCTTGACTCTTAAGCTAGAGTAATTCCAATCTGCTCCACGTGGGTTCCTATATTGTGTTCCCCTACATTGTTAAGTAATATACTGAGCAGTATGTCATGTATATCTTCTTTCATCATTCCTCAGGAAAAAAAATAACTGCTTATATTTCTGCTATGATGTTAGAGAAGATCAGAGAAACAGCATAAATGATGAGCAGAGGATAGGGACCATCTCTTTAGAGGAAAGTGATCCACTGGGTCAGCAGAGCATCGCTGTCAAACGTGGCCTGCAGCCCAAAGCTGACAATGACATTACAGACGTGATAGAGTCAGGCTGCTCATTATCTGAACATAGACAACTTCCTTATTTCAAATTCTACACGCAGTCTAGAATACATTTGATGCTTGCACAACAATCTGCAGTTCTCTATATACTTGCAGCTTTCTTAGTGTTAAAGGCTGCCTGCCCAGACGTATTTCATTGCTGAAGTCCAGCTGAGAGGCCTGAATAACCAACAAATGACCGGGGCCAGCAGTGGGCCAGCCAGAAACATTCCTCTCACGTAAGAGAACAGAAGGTGGAACGAAAAGACAAAAGACACAACAGAAACTGGAGGGTAATTAGAAAGACAGGAATGAAGGGTGGACTTTGGTCCTCTGAGTACTCAAACATCCAGTTTTTTGAATTCCAGAGGCTGAAGCAGAAGCTCTATGCATAAATCTTAGTGTTTTTCTATAGATTTTCTGTATCTATTTCATATGATCTTTACATCTAGAGAACAAGTCCTGTGAGGAGCAGCTGAAGGAGCTGAGTGTGTTTAGCCCAGACAAAAGGAGGCTCAGGGGGAACTTTCTCACTCTCTACAAATGCCTGAAAGGAGGTTGTAGCCAAGTGGGGACTGGGCTCTTCTCTCAGGTAACAAGTGATGAGAGGAAACTCCCTCAAGCTGCACCAGGGAATGTTTAGATTGGATATTTGGAAAAATTTCTTCATGGAAAAGGTTGTCAAACATTGAACAGGCTGCCCAGGAAAAGTGGTGCAGCCACTGTCTCAGAAGGTATTTTAAAAGACATGTAGACGTGGCACTTGGGGACATGGTTTGGCGGTGGATTTGACAATGCTGGGTAAATGGTTGGAATTTATCATCTTGGAGGTCTTTTTACAATCTAAACAATTCTGTGATTCTACGTTTTTGACAAACCTACTTCTGTGAGCTGCCTACATACAGGAGACAGCCCATAAATGACTGCTTCCTTATTTCCTGCACTCTTGCTTTTGGGCACAGTTTTGGACATTAATCTGAATTATATACTGTCTTGTTTCCTTTTTCTTTGTACAGTATATAGCACAACCAGATTACTTGTTGTTATGGTAATGCTATTAATAAATACACTATCTGAATAAATCTAGCGTGAAGTGGCAAAATAGCAGGACTCCATCAGCACACCACATCTAGTGACATTCATCAGAGGGGACAAATGAGCAAAAACTCATGTAAAACCTCAATTACAGCGATAACCCAGGACCTCCTCTGCAATAATTTAATGAGGACTCAAAATGCTATCCCCACAAGAAAATTAAACCAAAGCAGTGCAATTTCCCATTCAACAACTATTTCTTACAGCTACAAGTTGCTTGCTCCTCAGGCAGAAACATCCTCGTACATCTTCCAAAAGCATGAGTCCCTATCAGATCTGAGACTCACAACCCTCTATCAAAAAACAATTTGGAGAAAATAAGCTATGTAATGCCACTGCAATTTGGAGAGAAGAGAAATGCTCAAGTAGCAATGAATTTCTACACACGATCGGAAACAAACAAAAACATTATTACTAATCCATGTAGACCCCCAAGTGATGCTAACAGTATGCACTCAAAGATATGATATCACTGGAGAAAGCAACATGATTTGTCATTTTCTCCTCTAAAATAACAGAAATATACTGCTACACTAACAGGAACATTCGTCTTACTGTCCAGATGCTTACCATATGTTATGCAGCAAAATTCATATTATACTGTTGTCTTTCATCTGCAACGCAGTCCTCCACCTAACTAACTGGAACAGCCAGGATATTCCTAATAGAGAAGCACAGCTTTCACTTCCCCTCAGTGTCAGTTGCCTTCCTGAAGCAGGGGCTTGTGTTTTGTCAAAATCCAGCAGCAGAGTTGCTTCTACCGCCCAATGTCAAAAAATCAAGTGAAGCCATTTATTGAAGCTGATGCCTTCCTGACAAGCCAGGCAAGCTGTGCTCCTTACAAGCTGGTTCTAAAAGTATGTTCTGCTGGACAGGCCAGTGGTCTGTACACTCCATAGCATCATGCTGCCTGGTACCACTGGAGTGCCATCAACATTTGCCCTGATTAAAAGGAACGCAGAATGCTCAGAGCTATCCTTTATGTCTGCTACTGAAAAAAACAAAAGTGGAGAAGTAACTTTGCAAGCTGTTTATTATGTTGATAACAATACAATATAATAATAATAATGAGCAATCAAGACTCTTTTGCTGCTAAATATTCCTTTCAAACACTTCCTAAGTCGACTGCACTTAGCAAGGGTTTAATAAGAGCTATGTAATGGTGAACTCAAAATATATTTCTAGGGCCTTCATTAAGATAACATTTTCTTTGTTTGAACATTTACATTTGTGTATGTGCACATGTACACACATACAGACTGTGTATCTATATGTGCAGCAATCTGTAGTAGATATCATTGCATATTCTCCCCCATTACCTAAACTGAGTACATTAAATTTAAATCAGAAGAGTACAAGGATGTTAAACAAGCAAAGGACAAATGAAAGAGCAGGATTTAGGGGAAAGGAGAACAGTAGGCTAGAGGAACTGAGCACAGGTACACACACTGCGTTGGATTCTATAGGAAAACTGTTATTGGAGCAAACCCTGGGAAGCAGACTTCACTACTGTTTCTCTACTCTGATTGCTGAAGTTCTCTCTCTGGGTTTGATCAGCAAGACGTGCATAATTTATATTAAATCAAAAAATCTCAGAGTACTAAAGGCTTTTCTGTTTAGTCCTCCTGAGAATTTTAGTTGTAATCACATACTTCATTTCCTCAAATAACTAGGATTCAATAAACACACATGAGCTAGTCAGTAAGATCTAACATATATTACAATCCATTAGCTGTTTCATCATCTTTTTTTTTTAAAGCTAAAAGCACATCAATTCTCTTCCCTATTTTATAATCTTTTCCTGTTGCACAAGGCCCAGAACCTGAGCTCTGGTCTGTAAGTGAGACTTTGGGGGCACTTCTAACAAATGAATACAAAATATTTTCATATCTAATCTGAACAACAGATTTCATATTTAATGTCACTAAATACACAATCAGAATTTTCCCTGCTACAGCACCCACTTACAGAGATATCAATTAAAATCTAGTCAGATTATCAAGTTGCACTTGTGTTTATATCTTATCTACTTGGAGTAATTATTTTCTTCTCACACAAAGACTATCCAGTCAGTCACCCAGCAGCAATCTCACATACACAAGTTGCAACTCCGGAGCTGAAGCATCATCATAAATACAATAGTGCAGAACAAAACTTCATTTTTATGTCTTTAGGTTACTGCTACTCTGCTTGTGACTAAGATAAATAAATAAATATGCATACACAGAGATGTATCTACAGAAGTAAAAAATATTAGGGGCACTTTTCATTTCTAAAAACAAACATGTAAGGTAAAAACATAAATGCAAGGCATTCTTGTTAAGTTTACCCTTACCATGTTACACCTTACAAACAATGGCTTCATAGGACTTGTAGTAGAACTAATCACAAGTAAGTAGAATGAAAGCATGATCATACACAATCCTAATCCACTTGTGTCCAAAATAGTGCACAAAGATGTTAGGACTAAATTCTAAATGGAATGTTTCATTCTTAGGCTTTTCACTGTGAACATCACTACAGTGAAATCTGTTGGCAGCAAGCAGGACAACTTACTTTAGAGGATACTTCAATTTTATTTCATTTTCAGAACTATTTTTAGACACATATGGAACTTGGAAAAATTCACTGACTGCATTTTAATCATGCAAATCACAGAACTGGAAGTTGCTTCAATCACATATATGTTTATAAGCATCCATAACTTAACACAAAACTTGTATATTATACATGACTGCTCCACAGAATAATTTTATTGAGTAAATTCTGTCTAATGGTATAAAATCTGATTAGGATTTTAAGCATACTTCTATCCAGCAAACAAAATCTGAAAGCTACCAAATCTGGTTAGAATGAGAAAAGAACAGAACACTTTGCATTACTAAATAGTCTTTTCCTAAGACAGCTACTGACCCACTCTGGGATATAGGGGTATGTGATACAGTGAAGCAACAGAGATCAGAAAGTTGATGGGGTGAAGAAGAGTGAGATTGATCCTGATGTGTATCAAACCTCAGTATATTGCAATAAGCTTACAACTCTACAACCAGTTACCTTTAAATCCCTTCTAAATGAAAGAGATGCAGACTTGAATCAATAGAAAGGTAGAACACAGATACTGGGCCTTGGAAGTTAGCTTCAGTTGGCCTACATTCACCTGTTAAACTCAGAATATTTACACATAATAGTGACCCCCATAACTACAAGTGTAAATGTACTAAAAGTGTAATTTACCTACTTTCTGTTTACATTATATTCTTCTACCAACTTAATTCTTTGCAATACAATTATTACATGCTTACCACTGTGCCTAGAAACTGAATGCTTGTCTCTCCAGAGGCATTCCGAGAAATCCGCTGAAAAACACAAATGTAAGAATTGATTACAGCAACTCAAAATTTGTAACCATTCCATTTGCCTTGTCACATCACTGTAAAGTAATCAAAAATAATTGAATACATAAATCTATACATAAAACAGATAAAATAATTTCCTTCAACAGAAGTACTAGAAGTCTAAATTATACTTCATCTCACATTTTGGTTTTAGTTCAGTCAACTCAATAAAATTTATTTTTGAAGGACAATGAAGGTAAATATGGCCAAGTATAACACAGAGCAACCTTGTGCTCGAATGTCATGAATAATGAGGCTTCTGCCATCTCTGTGATTCTATATTCTTGTTACTCACATTTAGAATTATCTTCATTCTCTCTTAATGAGAGACATTTTAATCTCTTTTTAAAATGCAAACCTCCAATGATGCTACTTTGAAAATAGAAAAAAAAATGACCTTATAAAAACGTCTGGTCACCTACTGTGGTTCAGGAGTTGATTGAAGTTATTAAACAGTCTTCAAATACTACATTGTCAGTAAGCCGCAAGACAATGTAAGAGAAAATATATTACTGGTTTAAAACAGTATTAAACATAATTTAAATTGCAAAACACATAAAGAATTCTTTTTTCCTGTGAATTGTTTTCTCCTTCAATGTAAAAAGTTTTTTTTCACATTTAGTTCCTACTGTTTAAACTATGGCCCACATAGGTCCCGAGTCATGGAACACAGCCCTGATTTTACACAATGCCAAGTGTACATAAAAGTACTAAAGCACAGGTCTGAGAAGATGAGTATTATTGCGAAGAACTGCACAGAAATCTTCAGCATTTTTAAAAACAAAAAATCCTAAGAAGAGGGCTGCAAATAATCTTGAGAGAACTTCTAGTCTAAGACTCCCAGCACAATCAAAACACACCAGTGTCACTCCCAAATGATGTGTTTCTAACTCATTCTCAAAATCTTTCAATTGCAGAATTTCACAGTCTCCCTAAGCAATTTATCCCCGTATTCTGCATCTTTACCATTAGGAAGTTTTTTCCTAGTATTTGATTAAAATAACCCTTACTTCAACTTTATTACACATATTAATTCTCCTCTTTTTCATTACACACAGGAAACACAGATTATTCCCTTCCTTTCTACAGCTACCTACAGGTATATGAAGAGCCCTTATCATGGCTCCCCTAAGTCTTGTCTTCTCTAGACCAAATGAGAAAGCGCTACACAACAAGAGCTAGATATCCCCCAAAACAATTTTAATAGCAATAAATTAAATCCTGGTCCCTTTTCACTAATGGTTCATGTTCCTCGGCTACGCTTTATGAAGTAATAATTACTATAGCCCAAACATGGTTATTTTTTGACTTAACAGGTCACACACTGACATTGCAATCTGTACAATCATATGAAAACAAAGGGTGATGTGCCAGAGCCTGACATAATTCAACAATAATGATTAATGGAATGGAAAATATGGGAAATAAAATTTCATACAAACCCTGACATTTACTTTTATAAAGGAAACAGGAATATACACTTTTCCCACAGTCTAGGATAAACACAATCAGGTTTTGGAAACCACAAAGAAGAACAAAGTACCGGCTGCCTACAATGAATGAACCGCATGCCAAAACAAACAAGTCCCAACCACTTGATAAGCTGTCAGAAAATGGCAAGCTGAAAAAAATTAAAGGATTTAATTTCTTTTTTTCCTGGAATGCCCTCCACCCTCGTTAGAGTTCTGTCACTTATTGTGCTACCCTTTTGTCCACTTTCAAGGGTCATTAGAGACCTTTTCAAGTCCTAATAAAAATTCCATTTTTTTGGCTAATCTCCCTGTCACACAGAAAAACAGAACTTAAAAAACAAAACAAAATGAAAAATAGAGCCCTTTTGTCATTTTCTTTAAAGGCTTTCTGAGTAAAGCCAGGTATCTTGACAACTTGACTTACTTTTCACAACTGAAAAGCAAATCATTAAGGTATTTCCTCACACAGATTTTCTTTACTCACAGCCAAATAAGCTAGCATAGCAAAAACCAAGCTCTTTCAAAAATAATTTAATAACTTCTTTAATAAAGCCAAATAAATATGTATTTAAAGAAGGCACCTTCTAAAGCCTCAGTCTGAAGACAAGACAAAGATAGCAGCAGCATTTTTCCTGTTCTGACACTGTTGGAGCACCCTGGTATCACAGTATACCAATTCCTCAGTGCTACTGTTCGCTGTGTCCAAAATACAAAGCATTACATTCAGTGTTGATCACATTTAAAGTCAGTATAATCACTAAAATCCATCTCTTAAATTAAAATCCAAGAAAGGGGGAATAATGGGGAAGGTGAGGAAAACAGTTAAGAAAGAAGAGGAGAAAAAGAAATTTCCCTCATGGGTATATGTAAGAAACAAAAAGAAGAAAGAAAGGTAGAGAAATTCTCCAAGTCACAAAACATATGTTACAGCAAGACCAAAAAGAGAACTGCCAGGCTTTTGAAAATTGTATTACAAAAGAAGTCAGAACATTATCATAATTAATGTTTAAAATTACAGTTGTAAATAAATTTCAGCTATTAGATGTGATTAGATTTTTCTGAAAAGAGTTATTTCTGTTCCACTGGCAGGCTTGTGTTTCTGGGATTTGTAAATGTAATTGATGTTTTCGAGAAAATGAAAGGACATGGTTAACAATTATTCTTTTATTTCCCACCTCTTTAGAAAAAGGACCAGTCTCCAGTTTCTCTTGTAAAGTTAGATATTTACATATTCTATACCTCATAATAGATGGTTTCATATTGCATGTGATAGCAGGAAAGTAATCAAATAGAGGTAACAATAGAAAATAGCTAATTATATGCATTGTCATTGCTTTCCTAATAAATTGCAAATTATTTGCTAGGAGGTTTACACCAAAAAGGCAAGGGAAATTTATCATTTGTTCAAAGACAAAACATCCCCATGTGTTTACCTGCCAATACAGTAAAATTACGTTGTTGACATAAATTATGCAATCTTAGACATAGCCAATGCTTTTCTGGTTGATTCAGTGGACAAAGCTTCAGACTAACTTAATTAGTATCATATGAATTAAAAGTATATTTTTCTTTCCTTATGAGAAAGTAACAAGCTAAATCAAATCTAAAAAAAAAAATCACAACTTCAAAAATCCATCTGCAGTCTCAAAGCTGTCAAATGGGTGTGAGTGTTACATAAATATTATATGTATTTTTACATACACAGGTTACAGTATGTTATACTGCATATGCTATGTATATACAAACAAAATGCTTATGCACACATGTAAAAATAGAAAAGTGTATACAATCATACAAAATGTGTTCGATTCTCCTTCTCTATCTTGTGTATGCTATACCACAGTCATTTCACAAATTACCATTTTAATCTGTAAATCCCACTAAATTACAAGAGGTTCTGTTTTGCCATAGAAAATTATTTCCACTTAGTTGGGTATCAATGATGTATTCATCATAAGATGCAGTAGGGTTACAATCAGCTTTGCATTAAGCCTGCAATGGATGAGCACTCGCAGATAAGAATGATAACAACCTTTACATGAAGAAAGAAAAAACAGCTCAAGAAAACATAAAATATATATTACTGAAAGACATTCTTAACTGACATAGACATCATTAGACAACAACACGATCTTAGAATATTTTCCACAAATCTTCTGGTCTCTAAGACTCTCCAAGCTACTGGAAGGGAACAGCTGCAGAGAAGGAACAATATAAAAACAAAGAAACTCCAACAGACCAAAAGCAGTATTTTTTCTTTGCTTACAAATGAAAAAGTAATGATATCCCCCAAAGTCAGAATTAACATGATCTGGCAAAGGGAATCAGATAAATAGACAGATAGATCTACACACACACACTTCTCAAACACATTTATCTTGAACTACTATATGCTGGCTTTATTTGCTGAAAGTAAAAGCTGGAGACCATTTCTTACAGGAAACGCACAGCATGTCATTCGGCCAACACTTTTTGCAATTTTTTCAAGCTATGGCATGACTATATTACCAGTCGGACAACATGTAACAAACTACCAAACCAAAAACAAAATTACAAGCCCAGAAAATTTATGGATAGGCTACAGATAAAATTTTGAGTGAAACACTGGTAGTTTCCCAGCATGATGCTGGTTTTCAGAACAGAGAATTTCTTGCAGCCCAGCCCCTATTGCTTCATTTCAACTGCTCACTAACTGAAATTCTGAACATCTTACTCCAGGAATTTCAAACGGAGGATGCTATCCACTTTTTGGCCAATATTTATAAATTCTTGAAAATTCCACCTAGCAAAACACAGGCCAGAATCATCCCCAGATGGGTTTAATAAAAAACCAAATCATTCCCACGATAGGGAAGTCAGGGAAAAAACTCAAGCAGTATTTTACCTTGTAAAGTTAGAACAGATTAATCTGCTAGTCTAATCTTAATCTGTGAGATTTTGTGTACATGAGGGTGCTTGGACATCTGGAAAGTTCCATCTTCCACCTAAGTCACTCCTACCTTTGGAGTCCCATGGTTGGGTCAGAAAGGAGGAAAAAGCTGCAGAAGTAGCTGTGAAACCTTTAAATCACCCTCTCGTCAAAAGGGGGTGATTGATTTGATCTTATCAGTCTCCTTTCCCCTCTCCTTCTAGAAAACAGAACTTCATTTCAGCATTGCCTCTCCCCCGTGCAAAATCCCGCTCGAGGGATGCAATCCCAGACTAGCAATGTGACCAAGATTTCTTGTATGCTGTAGACTGTCAACATTGCACTGTATGTTCAGACTCGTTCAGCCTCACAAGCCTTTCCACTTTGGCAATCGCCCTACTTTTTCACAATTTAACATTCTGCAGTGGTGGTGCCATCATTCTCTTCTCTTAGAGCATTAAACTATAGATGGGAATTTAGCCTGGTTTTGAGCACTGCTCTATCCCTAGCCATTACCAGTTTCAGTTCACACAGTTTATAGTAAATGAAGCCTCAGTGAGTTGCTCTTCCTCAGGGCATGTCTGCATTTTCCAGGTTCTTACAAGGGCAGCAGTTATCCAGTGGGGAAACAGATGATCAAGTCCTGCTGTGTGTGAAGCGTTTTGACTCGTGAAAGGTGTCTAAGACTGATGTTAGTGGCCCTGTGCTGAAGTGGTCTTTCCCATTGAGAGGAATCTTGCCAGAATGCTGAAATACTGGCCTTCCCTGGCACCTCAGCAAGCTACCTCAGTCCCTTTCCAGGGACTAAATGGAATCTGATCCCAAACAGTACAAATATAGATGTTAAACACAGGGTGAGTGGCTTACAGGGCATCAATCCACACAGATAATTGTACAGGTGCAGTTTCTAAGAGGGTGAGGCACCATATCACTACTTTTTAAAAGTTCTCTTAATGCCTGGGATGCAATTGCAGTAGATGACTTAGGAATTTCTGTCCTCCCATAAACAGAAAAATAGAAACACAGATCCTGCCCAACATTTCTTTATGTGATATCCAATGTGACTGTTACTTGTTACTTCTTTTTGCAATTTTTTTTTTAATATTAAAACTACTGCAGTAGTGCTATTACATACACAGAGAGTGCCTTCCAAGTATGTTCACGTGTTCCTTTAATCCTCTGAGGTAGGCAGATGTTACAAAAAAGTAGATGACAGGCTTTAAAACTAACCAAAAAAAAAAATCAAAACAAAATGAACAAACACACAAAGAAACCCCCACAAACAACAACCAAATAAACCTCCACAGGAAATACTGTTTATTTGGTATTGGTAAAGAATTAATCTAAGGGATGTTTACTTCAGCCCAAAATTCACAACAGTACAATAATTATGAGTTTAGTCTCCTCTGTGAACCTCTAAATTTTTGCTGTTACTACATTAAATCACAAAATGACTAGAACTTCTGGAAGCTTTACCCTTGTTTTGGCATGCCGTGATATGTCTTGCTCCTATAAGGGGGGAATTATGCAATCAAAATGCTGCCAAGTGATTCTAGATCTGATAATGTCTGTGACTACCCTGAGACAAATTCTTTACAGGATCCATAGTCCTTTCTCACTCTTATGCCTCTCCTCTTCCTTCCCCTTTTTCTCTCTGCATGTGTTACCATATTCAAGAGAACCATTTCTTGTCTTTCAGGGTTTAGATATCATAAAATTACAATGTCTGTGAGCAATTGAATACAATGCTTTGGTCTTTGGACACATACAGAATCCTTATAGTTATTCATCTTGAATATTTTTTGTCTTGGAAATTTATGGCTCCAAGAAAAAAAAAATATGGCATAAGGTACCATGACAACTAATGTTATTTGATTAACATCTTGAGTAAGACAGGATAAAACCAATCCCATTTCAGAGGGATTGATTTCATGTATCAGTTGATCACTCATTTTTCCTGAATGGAAAAAAAGAAAATATATTCATTTTCATGAAAGAATCAGTAAAGGTAATCATGTGTGCTTTTAGTTCTGCTGCTGTAGTTTCATGACATTTTATTTCCTTTAGTTTTCCCCTTCCCTTCACATGTTCTCCCTTTGAACCACAGACAAGAAATCTGTACCAGATTTGGCTAGGTTAGCCATAACTGGAATAGGCTGAAAAAAAATAGGGAGTGGGCTACAGGTTAATCGATGTGGGCCATCAGGAATTCAGTGCTGGGGCTCACACTGGCTTTTCTCTACTCAAAAGTACAGCTATGTGGGTATAGGACGACGAAGTGTCTGCCTGTCTGCAGGTCATTCTGAGTCCCTCTTCTGGAGACAACCTAGCAAGAATAATTTTGAAATCATTGTTAAAGGACATCAGCAGAGTATGTGCAGTAATTGCACAGCACTAAAAAATGGACTGGCAAGCAGTCACGAACACTGCTCACTAAACCTTCCCAAAATAATTTTCAGGGGTTAAGGAAATGAGTGTTCTGAGGTAACAGTACTTTAGATTGAAAACCTACATAATGTATCGTATCATTATCACAGATCACATCTGAGATCTCAAAACAGCAAAACAAAAAAAGGTAATTTTTCTTAAAAAGAGTAAAAAAATTACACATATGAAAAAAGTCTCTAAAGAGTTGTAGGAAATGAATACTTGTGCATAGTATTTATATATACATATACATAGGCTTTGTTCTCCTGTCACACATTTCCCTGCAACAAAGACTTCATAACTTACAGCATTCTCATTTTTGCTGTTATTATAGACCAAAATAATAATCTAAAGAAACATTGTATCAGAGAAGCACTTACATTTGTCATACCCCAGGATGCAGAATATACTACTCCTGCTGCAATTGTTGATGCAATAAATAAATTAAATGAAAAAATAAGTGATGCCATCACAGAATTCCCTTTAACACTAAGCAGAGAAAGCTCTCCTGATAAATCTTCATCTATTTCATTCACAAAAACACTTGAAGCTTGAGACTGATGATTTCAGCTTTACAGGATCATGTTCTTGTTTAGTAACTCCATTACTCTCTTAACTACACCTTGCTGTGACTGATAAAGGGGTTTTTACTGTAGAGTTTGGGATGCCCAACAGAAAGGCTGGAAGGGACCTCTAGAAATCAGGTACTCATATTCCCTGTTCAAAGCAAGGCTAATGTCAAAGAGATATTGAACTGCTCAGGACCTTGTCCAGTTGAGCTCTGTCTACACCCTACAGAGCTTCAGTTCATCAGAGACTAACTCTCTGAAAGCCAGGAAATACAAAAAAGAAGGTATCACCAATGCCATTGTAAAAATGCTTTGCTGAAGGTGCCAAAGGCAATGAAAGGCTTTCCAGGATCCAGGCAAAATGCTTACACTACCTTTAGAGGGTAGGAGGTTTCATAACAGCAAGATAGCAGAGCTGTGGGCCTGACAGTTTGGCAGTGAAAAGGCTGGGTGAATTGTATTGGCAAAGACGGTGACAATTCAAACCAAACCATTCTTTGGTTCTGGCTCAGTATCCTTTAGCTATAGGGAACTATCTGCAAGTAAAAGGTAATTAAGGATGAGTTAAGTGTTTGATGATGGGATCAATGAAGGTACAACATTCAACAACACTAAGCAGTTGTAAAATTTGTCCATGTAGCATTGCCATAGAGCAGCCTCAAAATCTGAATGGTCGGTGGGGTGGTTTTTGAGAACTTGCCCAAACACAAGTAGTTGTTGGTTTGAGGATCTCCTCCTACATGCATTTTTTCCTTGAGCAACCTGCTCGCTCTGCAGATACTTGATCTTCCTGTGCAGTGTCCCAGCAGAAGGAACCTACTTGCAACCTGACTGTAGTACGGACAGAGCTGCAGTTAGGTTCAAGCCCATCTGCTGGACTTCATGGATTCCTTGATTTATCTTGAGGTCCCCTCAGATTCTAGTTCCCAGGAGGAATAAAAGTTGTTCAAATTCTATGGACAAAGACATCTTATTCCTTCTTTCCTTCTACCTGCTCCCCAGCCCATATGGACTGGAAGACAGAAGAGGTCATAGACCACTTCTGCAGGCACAGGGCTCACTGAAATACTTGTATGTCATGAGGACATGACAGAGGAGTAAAAATGCCCTCATTGTCCCAAAATATGCCTGTTGTCATTCTTCCAACTGTCATTACTTTCCAAGACACCATACTGAGCCACCACTCTCCCTTCCAGTTTCCACCGGAGTTCTCGTTTTTCTTTTCCACAACTCAAATCAACGTCCCCTTTTCCACTCACTCTTCATAGGAATCATTGAGACCCTCATTTATTCATTTATTTTTATTCTAAATATTGTCTAAAAGGTTATATCATATTCAAATCCTGTCTTACATATATAAGTATTTTAAATATGCATTGGCAATTAAATAAAACCCAATCCCTTCAAATCAGAGGAAGGTGTATTGTAACTACATTCCTATAGTTCTTTGATTTTCAGCAAAGGCAAAGTCCAAATTCATAATACCTAGGTGTAAGTTAAATTCTGAGTCATTAATATCTTTGAAACAAGTACAGAAAACCATTTTGGTGAAGTATTTCTGTACAAAAAAAATGTAATTTGCTTGGTGAACAAAATCCTACGCTTCAGGACGTGTTAAATTCAGCTTCACCAAATGAGAGGTAGAGTCTAGTCAAAAGCAGAGAAAATGCTGAGAAACTGGGATTAGCTGAGGAACTACTAAAAAGAGCCACAAAAAAAACCCCATGAAGAAATCTGAGTACTACAAGAAATGCCATGGGGTCTGCCCACACCCTCATCCCTGGAGACTATCTCAGAAATCTCTCCTTCAAATGATCCCAAGTTTTCATCACTTCATCACTTTGTAAAACATCCTATGGATTTCACAGTAAGCCAAAGCAGCACAAAGATTTCAGAGCCCGTATGCTGCAGCCACAGGACCTGCAGTCTACCCCAGGGTTCTGGTCCCACTCTCATCTGGGGACCTGGCCAGGCACTCCGCAGCTCCCATCTGCTGCACACAGATGGGCTTCCTCACACAGGAAACAAAAGCAGGAGGAGGGGGGCTGCCACACATCCTTGTTGTGCCCTGGTATGCCCTAGACAGGCTGTGACCAGGGCATATACTTCTCCTCAAGCACTTAGGTCCCATACTCTAGAAACTGTCCTAGAAAATGTGGGTTTTAAACTCAAAGGCCCTTCATAACTCTGCAGCAGAGTTGGTGCTCTGCTTTGCTCTAATTGTCATTGAGCCTTTAGCAGAGGAGTGAAAATACAGAAGCATGCTTAATTACTTATTTTAAACATGCAAAAGATATGTCACAATTTGAATGCCTAGACTATAATTTACACAAATATATTTCAAACCAAAACATTTTTAAATTATTTATTTCCTGTTTTTATGCTTAAGTGCTTTGCTAGATTGTGGCCAGACTGCAGGATCAAGCCAAAGGTGCATAAATCAAACCTTCAAAGAAATAAAATGTTCACAAAGATTGCATTTGGTTGAGCAAATTTAGAAGAATGAAACCGACTATGAAGAAAAATTAGATTGGCTGAAAATTAATAAAGCACAGCTGGAATTATTCGATTCATCCATATTTGTTGCTTAAATGGCTCTAGGGCTAAGTTTTGCAGAGAGAGGATACTTCAAGACTCAGGGGTCAATTGCTTTTGGAGACAAACTGACCTACAGGAATACACTTGTCTAATTTGGTTCTTGCAGTGGGGCAAGTCTACAGAAATATATAACCAAAAAACCAATTTTGATTCCAGTGAGCGAATATCAGAGGTCAAGTTTAAGGTTCCCATAAATTTACATATATACACTAAAAGATTAATAACTTCTCAAAGCTACTGAGTTCCTTTGCTAAAAGCAAAGGCAGATAAAATCTGAGAAGGAAACAACATATGTGCTTATTCCACACTCTGTTGGCTAGAAACCATGCAGTCAGCTCATTGCGGGTTGCTGTGGCTAGAACTGCAGTATTTCATAGGGTTTGGTCATACTTATGGAGCGCAAGTAACACTGCTGCTGGCTCAGTTCCTAGAAGAAAGCTTCTTCAGATCATATGATCATTAATTTTGAAACTAATTTTATGTGCCAATTCAACTATTATTAGCTAAATGGTGTTACTACTATTAGTTATATAGCCAGTCATATAGTAATATAGTTTGCAATGAGGTCTTGTGAATACAGTTATCCATTCTAAATATAATGCTTTTCACCTAGGCAGGTTTTATATATTCATACATTGGTATTTTTTCCAGTTCAAAATTAGGAAGGTACTTGTATGTGTAAATGGCACCAAAATGGATCAGTATTAAAATAGTAAAAAAGAAAAACACACCTAAAAATAGAAAATAATTTTAGATATACATACTCCTTGAGGCTGGCATAAACCTCCCAAGAAATCTACAGAACACAAAATGAAAATTCCACTGTCAGGCAATACTAACCTTGAAAGATACAGTAATTTTTTATTTTCAAGTTGCAGTCTTTTAAATTCAATCAAAGCAAAAATAGTATTTCCAGTTGGGTCATCTGCCAGGGGTAAAAATGAAAAACTAAACTCACACATTTCACTGTAAATTATGAAAAATCTGACCATTGCATCAGTGATAAATATATAGGAAATAGATACTGCTGTATGTAGAAAAATACTTTCAGTAAGTTTTGATCTGGTTTTCACTATTGCCAGGATCAACAGATACTTGTAAATAAATGATTTGTCAACAAATATATAAATCCTGAATGAGGTTACATTTAGAAAAGCATTCTCTGGTGTTTGGAGTTGGTTTCAAACACGTAAGTGTTCAGAAGGAAAGCATATACAACCACTTTAACCTTTTCAGTCCTCTTTTCTTAGAGCCGCATAAGTTTGGGATGTTTTCTACGTTTATCCTCTCAAATCATGGAACTAATCATATTTCTTTAAAGTATATAAAAAATATGTTCCATGGGAGATGCTGTCTTGAGACTTTCAAACTGCAAAGGCCCAAAAGTGTAAAAATCACATAATCCAAACATGAGGAAGAGACTAATTTTACTGTAGGCCACCACATGGGTTTTTGTTGTAGTTTAGGAGGGAGATTTTTTTGTTTTGTTTCAGTTGATTAGTTTTTTGGTTGGTTCGGTTTTTTTCAGTAAACCATTTCATCTTTTTTACATGATTAAGAAACTGTCTCCTCACAAGCCATAAGTAAAGAGAACCTATAAGCTGGGGTAAACTTCTGTCTAAATAAGGAACTTCTAATTAAAAGCAAGATATTCAAAACTCTTGATAAGTAAGTTCGAGTACATCCAGAGCTTTAGTGGAGCGAATTTGTCTCAAAGTAGAAACATTCTGCTGTTTGTACAACATCACATTATTTTTATGATGCGGCAAGTTTAGACCCCATGTTTCAGTATTATTTGTGTGCCCAAAGATGCTTTGGTATAGATTACCAAAGATTACCTGTATAGTCCTCTGAGTGCCATCAATGGTGACAGACAACAAGGGTGAAGCCAGGTTCCACTTGCTGGTCACATTTAGTTTCATCCCATCAACTTCCACCTGTTGTGACACCAAACAAGGCTGTTACTATGAAGACAGACAGAAAACTGATCTCAAGTTCATTACTGCATACAAAGCAGCAACCATTTTAAAACAGATGGCTCCCAAACAACCTGTCATGTTTACTGCTTCTGCCATAAAAGACAGGGTCCAACAACAGAGTCTTCCAGCTATCTCTGGGGAGAGGTGAAGGACCTGTGAACAGCTGCCTCTGAGTAGCAAGGTTTCAAGTGATTTCCAGCAAGTAACAAACAGCCATCCAACTTTTAAACCTATCTGGACATGCTACATTTACTGCAATTAGACAAGTAATGCATATAAATTCCAGTGACACCTTGCAACCCACACAACAGGGCTTGCATATAATATTCTCTCCAAGGACCAAGGAAGAACTTTTCCTATGCTTCTAATGAAGGGCTTTGCATTGTTATCTTAATTAATATGAGGCAGTAATTAATTCTTCGGCATTTTGCCTCAAAGTCTAGAAAAACTTTGCAAATTCTGACATGTTTTCTTTCAATATACAGCTGATCAGAGGAATACAATTTCTGACTTGAATGCCAATATGCTTATCCAGAATGTGGGGGGGGTTTAATCATCCCATATTCATTATACAAAAATATTTCTAGGTGAAGAGCAAAAATTCTGAGTTCTGAAGAAAGTGTAGCTCAGGGCAGCTGTAATGACACTTCTGTCATTCTTCTGTTGTATTACACTGTTTAAAAACACACACCACACACTCAACACTATAAAAGCCTCAGAGAAAGAGATGATTACGAAAAAAATTATTACATATGGACTAATATAATTAGTGATGAATTTTTACGGCATGTTTTGAACATTTATAATACTATTGAAGGTAGGTAACTATGATTTCAGTTACATAATTTACTATAAACAGAAGAAAAATCATGGTTGGCCAACTTCCTTCCTCTCTTAAAATCTCCAAAATATCTTCTAATCAGTAAATTTCAGACAATAGTGATAATGACACAACTATTGCATACATTCTCAATAAACTAGAAAAACATTTAATGCATTTAGAATAAAAGCTGAGCACACATTTTGCAAACTAAAACTTATAAAGCCTACTCTTTTGGGTCTCAGACTTATCATTATTTCATCTTATAATAAGAAGCAGCATCTTAAAAGAAATCTATAACAGACACGCAGAGGAGCAGTGTGTAATTTGATAAATTTATTTCAGTTAAGAAGAAAAAGTTCTGGCTTAAAAAACTCTCTAATTTTATAGACTTTGGTTCAGAACACAAAGTTGGCCTTAGTGATACAATCTACGCAATTTCCATGGGCTTTGACTATAAATAAAGTTACATGTAAAGAACAAGAAGAAAAACAAGTCATTTATAATGGTTCACCAATAGGCCAGATTAGCTGGCATGCTTCAGGTACTTTACACTGCTCCAGTGATGCAAACCAGCCACAAACCTGGCTTCAGTTAAGCCAGACCTGCAGCTGGTTTGTATTTCCAGAGCACTGCAGAACAGCTGGAACACACTGGTGAACACAGCCCAGACAAATGTGTATCAGCAAATACTGTCTTTATTGAGAATAGGAGAAACATCTGAAAAAGACTTTCCAAATGGAGAAATGCAAATCTATTGCTCTGTCTCAACCCTCTTTGATTACCAACTGAACTTCGGTAAGGCAATTATTTAAAAAGTTCTGTCGCTATTACTAAAACCAGAGAAAGACTGTCCGCAAGGAGTCTGGGTCTGAAAACATCATTTACTATGTGTCTCCAGGGACAGAGGTGAGATAGTATCAAAGCAGACCAGGCTATTGGTAACCAAAAAAACTTTCAAGTGTACATCACACTGCTTGTGGCAGTGTAGTATTTACACACAGAAAATCTATAGCTGCCATCTACAGTGCTAGCAAAGGGTGTTCTAGGGGCAGGAGGCAAGTCAATACCTCCACAACAAACTCAATTTAATCATTAGCTCTTTTGCCACTGTACAGATGAGCAAAAGAGAAGTAAACCAAGTGTGTCACAGTGGTAAATGACCCATCCAAAATCCCTCACAAGGGTCTATACAAGTCTCGCCATTATTGATTCCAGATTACATTACTATCAAAACATTTCTGGTGGAAACCACCCTGAAAGGAGAGACAGCAAGCAGATGCTAAGTCTAAACAAACCATGGCACTCTAGGCTGCTTATGTGCAATAGAGAAACCAGTAGACAATATATTGCCACTATCATGGTTTCTCTATTCAAGAAAGAATAGAGGCTCAGGGGAAGGGTTATATGAACTGATGCATATCCCATAAACTGCAGCAATCTTCTCACAGAATGGAGCTACAGGGTCTTAGCTGTCTTCACCTGCAGCTCACCATGGTATGTGCAACTGGGGAATATCATAGAAACCACAGAATATTCTCAGTTAGAAGTGATCCATAAGGATTATCGCGTCCAAGTCTTAAAGTTAATGGCCCATATGGTGATCGACCCCACCACCTTTGCATTATTAGCACCACATGTAACCAACTGAGGATGCGAAGCCAAGAGAATCCCAAGGAAATTTGGCTATCTAAGCTCCAATAGGTAGGATGACAAAGACAGGAGGTCAATATATCAGAGAAAATGAACAAGGACTGAGGGTAAGATATTTACCATGTAGTGATCATGTTACTTTTACTACAAATGAGGGAAAAGGCGGGGTAAAGGGGAAGATGGGACATGGTGTACCAAAAACCAGCTGGGGACTGAAGTCAAACCAATACTTTACCTAACAGAGCAAACCTTCCTTCTGCAGCTCAACAGCCAACAGTCTAGCAAGACTAGCAGGTGGAAATAGAGGAAGAGAGAAGACAGTAAAAGAACTTGTCAGAAGTTGCATTTGCCTTCATTCCTCCTCTAGCAATGGATGTCATAATTGAACCTAATAAATACTGCAATAAAACCAGGACCTTTTTGCTTTAGGCTTAGGGGATTGGGGGTGGGGGTTTATAGTGTGAAGGGGGACGTGGAGATTAACTAATGACATTATATTGACTACTTTGCATCTTACTTTGTTTCTGTGCTCCTAAAACAGCCAAGAACAAATCACCATTCAACGGATGCTAACATTTGAACTGCAGGGAGAAGATCCCAGTGAATTCACTCCCGCAGTGGGTCACATTGTGCTTTACACCATAGCTATATAGTCTAGCTTTATCCTTAACTACTCAGTTCCAAGTATACACATATGTGTATGTGCATCTACAGTAACTATGTTTGCATTGCTGCACTACATCCACTGGCACAGTGGTGGTGAATTATTCCTTTTTCAAAAGGTTTGTTTGTCCCTTGGTAAGGACATAAAAGACAGAAGCAGCCACAGTCCTTTACAACTATTTCCAATTCAAAAGCTACCGTAAATGAGGTCTCAGAAAGAAGAGTGACAAGTCCAAGACACAATCGTAGAAAAAGGTCAACAGCTTACCCCACTGTCACAACTTTGCAGACTTTTGCTGGCATGCACCTGAACTACACAAGTAGCAGCCCCTTCACCTCTTGTGGAGTGAGTTCCTGATGTTCAGCATGATAGGTACCAGCTAACCAATGGTGCGAAGAACTGCAAAGCATAATCTGCATTCAGTTTCCTTTAGAGAACATAATTTGGCATTCTGTGTGCATGTCAGGCAATTAGAGAAGGCAGCACAAGCCTGAGTGTTATAGCCCTGTTAATTTACTAATGCAGAGTCTCGCGTACATCTGGCATATGTCACTTTTTTTCTCCTGGAAATGAAGGTGGTTTTCCAGGAGACTGGAGGGCAGCTGAAGCATTTGTTTCCTGCCTGATGCTTCAAAACATTATGCCTGAAGTTCCTCATGCCAGCCTTGAGTCTAACTTAAGTCTGCAGATTTAAGCCCATGGTTTCAATTCTGCCTCTCAGCATGGTGTTCAACTCCAGAGTCCTGGCCCTAACAACTTGGCTATGCCACCCTTAGCCATATTACTTACAGCCCTTAATTCTACCTCTTGCTATAGCAAAAGTGATGGCATTCCCTAATCAATCAGATCTACAAAATGAAAAGTCACCCTCTGCAGACCTGCCTTGCTGAAGTCTTTCTCTGATCAAGACAGCAGCCCATGAAGATGTACTTTTCAGGAAAACAGACATTACTCTTCACAGGAAATATATGAATACCCAGTGTTGTAGCCTCCAATCCCTTCAACTGGCATTAATCTAAGGCACATCCAGTGGGTAGCAAGGGCTCTACAAAGTGAAACCTTAAAATCATTCCTGCAAGGAAGGAATAGCAGCAAGCATCATCGTTATAAATGTGAGGTAGCTTATATGTTTGAGGACTTTGTTCAAGCCTACATAAAGTAAAGCTGTCCTCTTCTGTGGAAAGAGTAACTGTCCCAAGCACAAGACTCTTTATCTCCATGACTGCTAACTGCACCACCCGTGCCGAAACAGCAAGGAGATTCTTTACATTTTTATGAGTCAGGTAAAGGATAGGTACTGCTTCTTGTGCAGAAGAGAGGGTGGCCAGAGGACTTGTAGCACAGTGTGGCAACAGAAGGTCCAGCTGTAGGTAGCAATATTCAGTAACAGTCCGCAGTGATCTCAGACTAAGCCAAATTGAGTTGGACAAAGCGACTTCTGGTTCCCAGTTTTCACAAAATGCATGAAATTCTCATCTAATCTACTGTCCAGCCAATGGAGAAGCACATGGGAATGGAAGAGGCAAGTGAAAACTGTCCTGTTTCAAAGCTATTGTCCCTTACCTTTTGCAGTCCCATGCAACCTCAAGAATGTGAGGAAAGTCTTTATGAGGCTGATGAGCCCAAGACTTCCTTTAGAAGCATGATGCATGAAACCCCAGCCATTTTGTAAAATATTTTGCTAGTTTTTAATGTAAAAAAGTTTTTCCCAGTCAGCAGAAGAGTTCAAACACTATCTTGCATCTCTCGATATATTCCCATAGCCAATAACCACAATACACTTCTTTTTCATGAAAATTACTGGCTACCTGGAGCCTGTAAGAACTTGTGGTAATTTGCAGAGTTGTCTGGGAAACTATTGGGTCTTCTTATACAACTTGCTCTAACTTCCCCACATTGTCTTTAAGAACCTTGAACAAAAACAGAGTCATATCTGCCATATTAGGAAACAGCAGCAACCAAATAGTACTTCACACGTTGTCATTCATAAATGCAAATGAATTATGCATAAATGCAAAGAAACCCAGTAAGATTTCCCATGTGGGCAGTTCTTATTAGTTAAGCTCCTTCTTGTATATGCTTTTTCTGCTGTTCTTTGGACTGTATTTGCTAGTGACCCAGTCAAAGTGTTTGACATTTTCCAGGACCATGTCCTGGAAGAGGTGACAGTATACTCTTGTCAAGTTTACAGATGGCACAAAACTGTGTTAAATACCCGAGGGCAGGGCTGCCATCCAGGGGGACCTAGACAGGCAAGAGGAAGGGGCTAATGAAAACTTTGTGAAATTCAAGACTAATTTTTAAGTCCAACACGTGAGAAGGACGAACCCATCGCAAAGATACACTGCAACCTGACTGGCTAGGGAGCAGCTCTGTGGAGAATAACTTGGAGATATGGGCAGACATGTCAGCAGGACGTGATTGAGTCAGCAGGATGCCCTGGCACCAAAAGCTGCTATCAGTGCCCTGTGCTCTGTTAACAGAAGCGTAGTCTGCTGACAGAGGGGGGCCATTAGATCCTTCTACTCAAAACACAGACCACATCAAATACTGTGTCTACAAGACAGACATTGACTTTGCTCAGTTTTACAAAGTCCCCATTAGCCCATTCCTCTCGCCTGTCTAGGTCCCACTGGGTGGCAGCATTGCCCTTGACTGCATTGAGCACTTTCTCCAATTCTGTCTTCTGTAACTCTTATGACCGTGCATTCCCATTGCTGCCTCCAGGTATTTATACGGTTGTTGAACACAACTGGTCACAATACAGACCCTTGTAGTCCCTTGATGACCTCTGAGTAGAGTACAACCCATTAACCATGGCCCACTGAGTCTGACCACTCAACTGGCTTTTAATTTTGTTGGGTGAGATCATGCCAAAAGACTTACTAAAGTCAAGGTAAATGACATTTACTGCTCTCCCCTAGACCACAAATCCTGTCAATTTATCATAGAAGTCTGTCAGGTTGATGCCACTTCAGGTGGGATCTCACCAGAGCAGAGCAGAGAGACAGCATCACCTCCCTCAACCTGCTGGCCATGCTGCTTTTGATGCAGTCCATGACACTATTGGCTCCCATGAAGCCTCTCATCCAGCAGCACTCCCAAATCCTTCTCAGCATGGCTGCTTTCAATCCATTTATCCCCCCGCCTGTACTCATACCTGGAAGTTGTCACAACCCAAGCATTTTGCATAAATAAAGAATCCACTGACATCCACTAGCCTAGTGTCCAAGACCTGTATCCTGCTAACCTTTTTCTTCGTTCCCTTTGGGATCCTAAAGAACAACCATTTATTTCATGGCTGCCACAGCCAAGACTACCTTTGGTATCACCTCTTCAACCAGTTCTTCCTTGGAAGTGAGTCACAGATCTGAGTGTGTCAATACCGGTTCACCCATTCAGTCCCGGTATCAAATAGTTATCCCAAACACTCTTCAGAAATCTTCCACCAAGCATCCCATATGCCACTCTTACAGAAGATGTCAGGGTCCCCATGACCAGCACATCCTGTAACAGATTTCCTTCAGTTGCTTAGAGAAGTCTTAGTCTACTTCCTCACCTAGATCAGGCGGTCTGTACTATGCTATTTTAATTTTTTTTTAATTGATCAAGTCAGTGACCTTCACCTGCTCAAGTGATTTCCTAGTCCGGACACTTAGCTATCAAGTTTCTCTGTAGGCACAGAATGATTTGCTCTCCCAGAAACAATGGCAAATCTGTAAATAGATGGTTTTCTCTTCTCTCTAGTTAAGGATCCTTCTGGCCTCTCAAGCATTCACAGTCATATCTCTGCTTCTTAAGCTCTACCCAGTCACACATGCTTGACAGTGCTGGTCCTGGTGCTAGATGTATGCATGCACACACCTGGAGACACTGACGGGATTGACATTCACACCAGCAACACATGCCTGTCCCTTTGTCTCCATCACCACCCTGGCCTGCATGCACACTGCCACTAAAATCCCAACTTTACATGCACAGGTCATACAGGCTTTTGCAGGGAAACCCATACTGAGAGCACTTTCAAGATGACTGGTCTCAATGCAGTGAAAGAGAACTTAACGATTTAGAGTCCCTTGGGAAACCAGCATTATTAACAAAGGGTCCAGAAAGGCTGGACATACTTTTAAGATGGAAATCTTAAGGCACGGGGAGCAGGCCATCCCTATGTGCCAAAAGACAAGCTGGCAGGGAAGAAGATCAGCGTGGCTGAACAGGGAGTTTTTGCTAGAACTCAGGGGAAAAACACGAGAGTTTATGACCTTTGGAAGAAGGGGCAGTAAACTCAGGAAGAGTACAAAAATCATGTAGAGAGAAAATTAGAAAGGCGAAAGCTCAGCTAGAACTCAATCTGGACACTGCTGTGAAATATAATAAAAAGCGTTTTTATAAATACATTAAGAACAAAAAGGAGGGCCAAGGAAAATCTCCATCCTTTATTGGATGCGGAGGGGAACATTGTAACCAAGGCTGAGGAAAAGGCTGAGGTACTTAATAGCTTCTTTGCCTCAGTCTTTAACAGAAAGACTGGTTTTCCCCAGGACAACCAGCCCTTGAGCTGGCAGTCAGGGACAGGGAGCAGAACAGAGCCCCTGCAATCCAGGAGGAAGCAGTTAGTGACCTGCTGTGCCACTGAGACACTCACAGCTCCATGGGGCTGATGGGATCCATCTGAGGGTACTGAGGGAGCTGGTGGAAAAGCTCACCGAGTCACTGTCAGTCATCAGTCCTGGTTAACTGAGGTGGTCCCAGATGACTGGAGGTTGGCCAATGTGACACTCATCTACAGGAAGGGTCAGAAGGAGGATTTGGGCAACTACAGAGCTGTCAACCTGACCTTGGTGCTGGGGAAGGTTATGGAACAGATTGTCTTGAGTGCAACCACAGAGCATGGACAGGACAACCAGGGGATCAGGCCCAGCCAGCATGGGTTAAGGAAAGGCAGGTCCTGCTTGACCAACTTGGTCTCTTTTTAAGACCAGGTGACCCACGGAGTGGATGAGGGAAAGGCTGTGGATATTGTCTACCTGGACTTCAGTAAAGCCTTTGGTACTGTTTCCCACCGCATTCTCCTGGAAAGTCTGGCTTTGTGCTATGGTTTAGCTGACAAGGTGAGTTCGAATAAAGGTTGGACTAAATGATCCTGGAGATATTTTTCAACCTTAATGAGTCTATGATTTTATAGAATTTTTCTTCCTTCTTAAAATACCACATGATGAAATTTGGTAGATGGACACTTCCTTTAGCACACTAAAATATCTTAGAAGTTTTGCTTATCACAAATACCAACTGTCTAAAAACCTGAAAGACTAGTTGTCAAAAAAAGTGCATGAAAGAGCATATAGGACAGAGAGACCCTGTGGCCAACAGTGTGGTATATCGACAAATGCATAAAAATGTCATAAAAAGAAGTTCCTTTAAGCCTAAAACTGTAAAAATTGAATTCACTGATGCTTATATGACAGCAATTTCTTTGATTCAAATTAACCAGCTGTTTTATCTTGTATTTTCAGTTATTGACAATATATTCACACCAGATTAGCAGATTGACCTTTTTTCTTTTCTTCAAGTGACTGTAAGGTTAGCCTTTTGGACTTTTGAAGTGGTTGGCCAGATGCTTTCAAAAGGAAGTTAAAGTATGTGAGTTTCAATCTCATTAAAAAGGCCCTTTTTTTAAAACAAACTTTCCTTTTGTTCATATCAGCACTTACTTTTTTAAAAGACCCCAAGAGAGAGTTCCAGTCTATAGATCACTTGTCCTGAAGAAAGCTCTGTTAACTATTTATAGATCATGTCCTTTTGTACTGAACTAGATCAAGCAATTTATTCAGTGCCTGACTGCAGGAGAGAAATTCATTTGCTCTGAGTGTCATCAAGGCAGCCTTTTACCTGCTATGAACAAGACCAGATGATCTGAATTGCTGGGCTTTTACTTCAAATGCACATTTTGACATTGTGTGGGGTGCCATCATAACTTTCAAGTTTTCAAAGTATTAAGCACATTCACAGAATGGGCAGTCCTCAATCAGAAGAGCAGCAAATAGCACATAACCACTAGAATAAATCAAACACATGTGCACACACTGAAATTATGTCTCTTTTCTTTAAAGTAGCACTTAAAGATGCAAATTATCATTAGCTGCTTTGGTAGAGCTCACTTTAGAAATGGGAACATGCCAGCATACAGACCAAGGAAAAGAGCACACAACAGGCATCAGCTCCTCAGCTTAACAACAACAGAATCAAAACAAAAGGAGAGGGAGAAGTGATGGCCTTCATCACCTCTAATCAGCAAGGGCTTTCTTCAAGCATTCACCAGGGAAGTGATCCTCTCTGCAAAAGCTAGTAGAGAGGCTGTATGCAACAAAAACACTTCACTGCAGCAAATGCTTTCTTTTACTCCTTCAGTTTTCCTTGCGGAGTCATTATTAAAATGACATCTCATACTTGTAACCTGCCTGAGCCCATGAAGGCTACAAAAAGGGGTAGGGGTGCAGAAGTTAAAACTACATCAAGAAAATAAAACAGTGATTAAAAATAATTGACATCTGCTGGCAACAGCTTCAGACACAAAAAGTATAGCTGGTTTGGGGAATATGGATGTCTATTGTTATTGGATCAGTGTGGAAAAGAAGAAAGAACATGACTTGCCCTCCTTTTCCCTTTGCTCTACAAAGACAAATGCCCTGGCTCTGCCCAGCTAAATACACTCCAGCCTGGCTACAGATATTGCTCCTAGATGGCAGGAAAATGGTGCAGGTGGTTCAAACAGTATTGTTATCATGTGCATATAGGGCACTTCGAAAGTTGCATTGCACTCAGCTTTCCTTGTTTGATAGGATAATGTGTTAGGGAGATTCTTGTTTTCTGTCTTGAAAAGGCGTTTAGCATAGAGACCAATGACAGGATCTGGGTGACTAGGAGCATTATGCTGGGAGCTAAAAACACATTGATAACTAGACAGCGATAAGGCAGACACCGCTGGTTTAGTAGCTACTGAGTCATGATTCATGTCTATATACTGAAATCACTAAGCAAGCCTGATTCCAAAATGACTTTGAGCTGCCAAGTTTCCATTCTTTCACTTCAGAGGCACACAGAGATCCCAAGCCCTGTCCCACTTGACAGTATAAATTCTCAAAGAGTGGAATGACATTATCATACCAAAGTGCCACTACAAAACACGACAGACTAAAACTCATACTACCCTTTTAGAAAAAACACATTTTGGAATACATTTCTTTCTTTTTAAGCAATCACCTAATACATATATTCATTTAGTGAATATTCATTTGATTCAGTGAAAGCTATGCAATAAGCATATGCAAGCTAAGACAGATTTCACTTTTTTTTAAATAGACTGTATCGCCAGAAGCTGGATCTCAAGCTTAGAGTCAAGAATTAATGAATTCCTGCATTGACTGCCAATGTGCTGCTGACAAGTCATGTGTAAGTCTCAAGTCTCTAATTTTTGTTTTTATAATTAGGAGAGAGGAGTGGGAATTAATACTGGCCAGTGAGTATTAAGCCCAGTACCACTACCCAGATATCCAGTTCTTACTGGTCTTACTTTCTACCTCCTTTCTAAACTGAACATTATGCATTAGGTAGACTTCCATGCCTGATCTAAACAAAACATACTACAGTAATTTGAAGAGCATTTGTAATCATGAGGATTGTATCCATCAACTGAGAAGTGTTTTATTTCACACACAATTTACAACTTGATATAGAGATCCAACAAAATCAGCAGGCACCAAAACAGCTAATGAGAAAGAAAAGCATTACTTTATTATACTTGGAAGTTGTATTCCACCTTGGCCTAGTTATGTAGGGTGGATGCTCAAGACTGGACACAGTCTGCCACTGATTTAAATTACTTTTCCCATTGTACTACCATGGCATCAAGTCTAACTTCTCTTTGAATTAGTAAACAGCTAGAATAAGCAACTGTTTTTAAAAAAATGAAAGAAAAAAAGGTCTTTGATATGACATTGTGTAGTGACAAGAAGAAAGTACAGTGGGCAACTGGGTATGGATTTCATCCAGCAGTTCCAACTTGCTGCTCTCAGCTGTCACAACAGGATATAGGTCAACACCAGTCCTTCGGATATACCCAGTCCAAGGTTATTCACCACTTCAACTAAAAGCTTCACATGCAAAATATCTGCTGTTGCGTATCTTCCCCAAATTGCCCCAGATGGCTCAGAACAATAAGCAAATCACAGAATCAAACCTGATTCTTTCAAAAGCCAAATCTCTTTTGATCTCATCTGCAATGTCCTTTGATCAAATAGCCAAAAAGATCGCTTCTGTATGCTCTACCAAACATTTGGATTAAGGCAAACAATAAAATTGTAACAGTTAGACTAGCTGTAATGTTTCTCAAGTATAAGAAAGAGTGTTTGTAGGAGACCTTTTCTTTGAGCCAGGAGATATAAGTGGACTTTCATTTTAGAAATAAAAATAAGCATTGAGGAAGAAGAGTCTAGATGCAATAAAAATACCTATATATCTATTCCCATTGTTTGGTTACTTTCGAAGCTCAATGACTTTAAAACCAAAGCAAGTGTTTTATCTGATAACTTTTCAGAAGCTGGTGAGAAGTAATAGCATCATAAAATCCTTACCAAATGCCTTCCATCATTTCCTGCTCCCCAACCACATGCTTGAATCATCTCTCTTGGGTATATTTAACCAGTGCCAAGACAAAAATACCTATTTTTATGGAAACACACCAGCCACCATGCAGGGAAAAGAAAGAACTGTAAGGAATTAGTAGTAGTAGTAAGCATATTTCCTCTTTAGAAACACCTTCTCTAGCTTTAAAATAAACCCAGAAAAGGGAATAAGAATGTCACCACTCCAGATGTGTCAGTGATAAATAGGAAAGGGAAGAATGCAGGCCAGTGCACAGCGGATAAGGATGCAAGGCTGACACAGCAGGCAAAAGATGAGATATCACAAGAGTCATAAGCCACTTACACAAAAGAGGAAATGCAAAAAAGTTTTGAAGTGTTTCCATATGCAGAACAAATCAAGTCATGTAGCAATATAAAAAAGATGTTTGCATCTAATGCTATTTACCTTAGAAGTTAATGGGATCGCATTGTTTATGTTAACAACCTGATTACCATGAATTCACTCAAAAGGCATAAAAGTACTGTGTGTGAATAGATACCTCTTCAAATTCAGTATTTCCTCATGGTTCCAGCTACTTACATTTAAATAGGTGACAGTGGCTTGCCAGTGACTTTTACTGGGGTAAATTCAAATTCACCATGCTAACAAAATCAGTTAAATAAGAAACAGTATTTTCTTTTTAAAAGCCATATAAATTAAATTTGAGCTCTTTTTTATGTTTTAGGTTGAACAATTTTAATTACATTTTTAGTACATAAAAGTTGATACAGAAACTGTTCCACAAGTTGTTTGGAACATTCAGTTTTCCGATCTACGTAAATGTAGGGGAAAAAGTGAAGTGCACACCCTCAAATAATTTGGCATTAGAGACAGATTACCTACATCCTTTAGCATTAAACAAAGAATTTCCTCAACAGAGAAACCTCATGAAGTGATTGTGATACTGCAGCTACAAAATTGCAGTCAGCACTTGCTAAACAACCTCTTTATTTTAATCACCTATAAATATTCAGCCTTTGGACAAATCAAAAATACACGTCTTTTAAACAGCTGTCGAAAAGAACAGAGTAAGTTTTACACTGTCCTAAATAAAACATGAAATCACCACACATTAAGCTGCATATTTACTACAACACTGATATTATGGAGATATGAATTAGGTATCAGTTAGATGTCAGACTGGAAGAAAACGCACAGAAAATACCTAACAATCACGAGCTCTGCTTCTCAGGCAGAAACAGAAGGGGAATCCTGACAGTACAGTTGCCTTTGCTGGTTTAAACACCGTGAGAAATGTAAAGACTTCTTTTTTGAAGGTTTTGTCACAAAAGGCTTATCTTTCATAGAATTGTACTATGGTGCTATCTCTAAAAACATTTTTGGACCTTTCAGAAACTCCATTAATATTTCTTAACCTGCTCTTCTATCAACTTTTTCTAAAAATTTAGAAGACAAGAAAGAATCTTTCATTCTTGCAGCCATCGTTTCATATTCTCCAGTGTAGCTGTAAAATATCAGCGAGATGGGAAAATGTAGGAAGTTTATCTGTGGATCCTAATGCTTTCACGTTTAAAGTCCTAGAAGTCCCAACACTTTCCCACCTTCTCCCAACACTTTTAAATGAGTGCCCAATTCCTGAGCCCAGTAAATCTGTCTGGGCTCTAACACACATTGCAGAAAACATCCTATGTAAGAGATGAGGACCTTTCTACACTTGTATAGACTCCACTATCCCAGTCATTCAAAGTGGTCCCCGCACGAGAACACAGAGATGCCCCATTCAGGGATGAAAGAACAAGAAAACCTCCACAAGAGAAATTCTTCCTTCTCTTAGAAGAAGGAGTCTTCTCTTAGGAGACTGGAGAAGAGCTCAATGCAAGGAACACAATGATTCTGAACTAATTTTGCTCCCTTATTCACACTAAACTCTGCCAAGGGCATCCCTGCTTTCAAGGGGATAAGCCAGTCCAAATCACTCACCTCATGCTACACAAACACAGTATATCCATACAGTGTAGAAGCAATTGCAGTTTACCTCCAATGACAGGATATGGGGGAGCAATCAGCTGACCTTAATTTATTTCAAGAAGCGTGACACTCATTCTCAGTAAGAAACAAGATTTAACTTTGACATTATAACAGCAAGTAGTTGGAAGCACCAGAGAGACTAAAAAGACCACATTAAAGATTTTGCTCCATCCAAGCTTTAACCCAGAAAATAAGAGAAAATATAACTGCACAAGGCTTTCTTTGAGATCCAGGCCTTCAGGAGGTTGCACCTAAAATCCAGAGAATCAACATAGCTGGAAATTGAAAATTTAGGAAATGGTCAATGAAACAAAGCAAAAAGGTTAAGACCTTCCTAATATTTTTTAATAGCTTGAAAGGTTATATGCAAGTATATCAGCAGGAAATATAATACAGTGCGAATAGCAGGCAAAATAAAAAAATGAAGTAGAAGACAAAAAAGTGTTTAAAAGCTGAACAACCTTTTTTAAAATAATTCCAAAAGCAAGTTGCAAACTTTGGGGAAAACACTCAGTAACATTAAAAGAAACACCAGCAAATGAAAATGAATTTTGGATTCAATAAAATAGCTACTGTATAACAAGGTCAAAAAGGCAAGGGACACCATTTCAGAGCAGGGAAATCATAGTCCCTGTCTATGCAGAGGCCCTACTGAGAAAATCATCTTAACAAAGCTAACTTCACACATGAGAAAAATCAAACAGATCATAACTGGTAGGGAGAAGGCTATAAAGAGCTTGGTACCATCATATGTCTATAATTCAAGGCCTCATTATTCAAAAGGTGGTGAGAAATCGAGAACAGCACAGGCAGAGCAACAAGGACTGAAGGTAGGCTTGAATATACTGCTATGAAAAACAGCAAAACGTTGAAAGAGACAGCCTCCAAATTATTAGTGACAGAACTACATAATACCACGCCATCACACTGACTTCCCTCCAGCACCATCATGTCCAGTGCTTTGACTTACAGATGAACTTTGGCAAACAGAGGATGGTCTGGAATAACAAGTTTCAAAATCTCCTACAGGTGTAATCATCACAGCTCTTGACTGATGTGAGTAGTAAGGCAGAATTATAAGGAAAAAATTAGGATTCTCCAGAAATAATCTTTTAAGCCAATGAGCAATGAATTTCCCTTAAGAACAAATGCCTCCTCCACCCCCTACTCAGGGCTTCCCCCACTAGTTGTGGGAAAAAGACTCAAGCAAGAAGGTAGCACTGTCCCTTCAGATTATGCTCCATGGTGTTTCCCAAGCACAAGGACACCGATAGTTTACAGCATTACTGCTGCTCTGTGAGAGAATGGGATGACCCTGAGATCCGAGAGGCAAGGATCTGGCTCCTTTACCTTCTCCATGGAGTGAGATACAGCAGAGGACAGCCAGGGAACACAGTAACACCAGGTCCTGCTTATTCTCAAAGTACTCCTCATAACAGAGCGGTACATCAACCTAATGCAATTTTGGAAAATAGGCTTTCCTTATTCCTAAGACATTATTAACAGCATTTAGTGTCCTTACAAACAGATAAAATTTTGCCCTAATAATAATTTCAGTTTATCCTGTATTCTAGGAACTTTCAGAGTTAAGTTGCAGAACCAAGTAATGAATCGTGTCTGTAAACGCTCCTTTAAGCAAGCCAGTTAACCTGGTGTTGTGTATACAGAGTTAGCAGATGTGAATGGAAGCTCTGCCTGACTTCAAATATTTTAAATAAAATTGTTATCTGGAGCTCAACAATGTTGAATGATGCTAGCACGGTATTTTAACTTTCAAAAGAATCCAATAAGCTTGTGTGAATGCCACTGACAGAACACCACACGATACTGTAAGAACTATTAGAAAGCTACTCCTTGGAAATGAATGATAGGCATAATTCACGAACAAGCCCTAGTTTTCATACGGCCATTAAATACATGTCATTTTCAACTTGCCACCACTTGCACCTTGCGTAACAATTATTCTCAATTTATTTTCATCTGTTCCACAAAAATGATTGCTTCTGCTTTAACTAATCCTCCACTTACATCAACCCTATTGTTCATTTCCTTCCCTTTCATCTTCTCCACATTAATTCCCCACATTGTTTTTGATCTAGCTTTTTATTTCCTCTTTTCCCCTACAGATTCTTCCTGATGAAGAATTTACAGGCCTAATGTTCATCTGACGTGTATGGTGATATTTTATTGATTCACTACATTGTCTATTAGTTCTGTATAATGAATAGCATTATACAAAACACAAGATGGGTTGCCTTTGCCTATATCTTAGATTTAAAAAATCAATTTAACCAAACTTGAAAAATGCCCCATTTTATCAGTAAATATTCATATTTAATTATAATTGGAGCAGCATATGCAAGGAGCAGCCAGAGAAAACAAACATTTCCTCCTCACAGTCCAAAGAGTTACTCCTTGCCATAGTGGCAAGCCAAGTAAATAGAATAATTGCGATTTTCACTGCTGCTAAATAAGAAATAGAAAACCTCTCCAGGAACTGTTCTGCGTGGCTGTAATAAATGCCCACAGAAACAAGCTAACCTAAATTATTCATTCCCCTAAAGGATGGTCTTTTTAGAACTGGAAAGACTTCAGGAAGTGGAACAGCTGATTTTAGCTGATATAAACTGTAAGTTATATTTTAAATAGATGCTATATTCAATTTTTAAGGGGAAAAAAAGGCTTTTAGTTCAGGCAACTCTTAAAATTTAATGCTGAACAAGTGTAAGTTTCATGTTCATAGATTAATAGCAGTACCCAAGTATATAAAACACTCAAAAATTATTTTACTTAGCACACTGTACTTATTGCAAGACCATGAAACTTAGGCTAAATTTTGTGTTTACTCAGTTGTGTCAAAACCAGTCACTGGGCAAAATCTCTGAGCAGTCCCAGAAGTAGAAGCCAGGGCCGAGGTTCCCTTTCTTCCAGCCTCGCAGCCTCATGGCTCTCCTGCAACACATTCCTCCTCAGGCATTCGGGCTCTGGCCCCAAGAATCTGGTATTCCTAACTGCACCAGTAAATCTTCAACAAAAGACAGGCTTTAATCACTTCCCACTACACAAAACTGGCAGATGGGTGAGTGGCTGCTGGCTCTCATGCTGAATTCAACGTTAGTTGAATAACGTTTATAACAACGTTTGTTATAAAGGAGGCTTGTACAGGAACAGCCAAGCCACTGGTTTGTCTACAGCAACAGGTAGGAGAGGGATTCCAGCACTTCAGCCCAGGCATGATACTGGAAACTCAGATACACTGAAGGTTAATCCTGGATTTTGATGAAGGCCCTCCAGGAATCAAAGATGAACATATCATCTGCTTAAAACAGAGCTGTATGAACAACTCCTGTTGTGGGAACTACTGATTTCTTCTACGGAAGAACTACACTGGTTCTTGGGTTTGCACAGTGAATCATTTGTCATGTTCATCATCACACGGTCAGCCAAGATTAAGGCAATACTAGACAAATTTAGAGAACAAAGCTACACCATCCTCCTCCTGCCCCAACTACTGGCTAGGGACAATCAAACACTCCTTCTTTAAGGAAAAATGAAAAATATTTCTACAAGGGAAAAACATCCAAAACACCGGGTTTAGGTCTCCTTACCTTCTCTCTTACCTGCAAGGGTTATTTTCACGAAAATGGAGCCTTTGCCCTTAGCCATACACATCACCTCTCCCCATAAAACGAACACTTCATGTCTGCCTGACGAGGACTTGGTAATGGTACCATTTGCTAAGATAAAATTAGCCACAGCATGGTTGTTGCTTAACCTCTGGTTAAGTGTTTTGCAGGCATTCTAACAGGAAAGCTTTCGTGAAGGATTGGAGAAATAGTAACTTTAATGGGCAAACTAAAATGATGACTGTTGTGTTTCTAGTCAATAGATGGTAGAGCAGACAATCAGTAAGATCAGAGGTACTTAGGAAACAGTAAAAAACCTTCAGCACAGACAACTGAAGTTGACAAAAAAAGCCTATTTTTTCTGCTTTTAAAATGATCCAGGTAACAAAACCTGTATACCTATCTATACCAATTTTCAAAGCAATCATACTCATGACTGCCAGCTATGAAGTCTGACACACATAGACACCTCTGACAGTTCACAGGTGAAGTGTCTAGGAAAGGTCAAAATACCTAGAAAAAACAACAAGACCAGCTGTCAAAGCCCTAAATGCATAATGAAATGCTAAAATTCTAACACTGAATTTTTATTACTACATAAAGATGACACAATAAAGAAAATCAGTGGTATTTTATGTATTTATTTTCTCGGCAGTCTTGAAAAATTTTTGGTGCCTTCCTGAATAATCATCCAAAGGAAAACTGAGTTCAGACAACTGCATTCTGCAATAGACTCCATGAGCTGGAGCACCCATCATTTGGGTTTGCTGCTAACTCCTGTCTACATTTCCCACAAAAATAGCTTGAAGTATGAATTTTTTTTTTTTAAGTTGTGGAAGACTTCTATTTTGCATTACAGCATCAGTTGACTACAAAACAATCAAAGTTTGTTACCATAGATATAAACTGTAATTACCTGACTGTGCAATGATCTTCATTGTGGGGAGTTTCCTTGCTATAACCACAACAAAGGTGATGTCTCATGATAGTAATGGCAAGTAGGACTGGGAAAAATTAATATTCAGAATTAGTGAAAAGAATCTCTCAAAATACCTGGAGCTTGGTGAACTTTCTGTCCAAGAAAATGCCAGTTATTGCACTAAGTTTACAGGTCTTCTGTTTGTTAAGTAACTGCAACATCTGATTATTTTTGTAGCTTTGCACATCTTTTTACAGAAATCTACTATCTTCCTACCCATGCACTCAGGATGGTTCAGGTTGAATTAGCTTTGATGCCATTAGCTTTGAGGCCCTGGGCACTGATATTCTCCGATAGAAAAAAATTCAGCCACCTCACAATGAAAACTTCCCATATATTTTTCCTCAGCACAGCCAGATAATGTAAACAAAGGAGGGATCTCTCTTTTCAAATTCTCCAATTCTTTCAAGGTATCAAGCCACTACACTACTTGCTACTTAGGGGAAAAAAACATAATATAGATACATTAGTATCACATTTCATATCAAATGTGTGCCAATTTTTTCATCTTCACCCATTTTATTTCCAGACAAAAGACAGCAGAACTGTCCTAAAAGTGATAAAAATTGAATATACTTTCAGTAAAGACACACATTCTGTATCTGTACTCTTGCTGAAAGCATTAGTTCAGTTAATAAAGCTCAAAATAACAAAATCCTCCTTACCATTATGTTATGTAAAAAGGAACCGTACGCCTTCAGAAGCAGAGAAATAGTGAATAAAAGCAGCTCAAGTAGACAGAAAAGAGAGGTTGGAAGTACTTTACTCACCTAGTTAACCTAGTAGTGGATTAGAAGAATGTCACGATGGAGTCATATGAATAGGAACTCTGGTTTAACTGCTTTTATTTTATCTGTTGCCATGACTTTGACATGTGAGGAAATGTGGACTATATGGAATTAATCAATCCTTTTATGTGATTCCAAATAGGTGTAATTCCACATCTACTTATTGATGCTTTTTCTTTTCTCCTGCAGTGCTTCCTGCTTTATAACAGCCCTAAAAATGAAATCTCTATTTTGTTCACCGTAGGACCGGTCCAGACAAACATGGTCAAATTGAGACTTGGAACAACAGGTGTCTAATGGTAGGATAATTTTGTTTCACTTTAAGTTTAGGCAATCACAAAACCATAGTGGTAGTTTCAGGAGAAGATATTTGAAGGTCTTACAAGTTGTTGCCAGTATTTAATCAAGTTAAGAGCCTACTTTTCCACAAAAAAAGTTTCTGAGACTCAATAATGACAGTGTGGTACCCTTCAACTCAAATCAGACAAAGCCGCCTTTCTGAACCAGCTTAAACCATGTCCTCGTCATAGGGCTGCCTGCCTCCCTAAAATAAAAAGCTGGCAGCTCTCATTACACATTCACTATGGTTTCAGCCCTAGATGATGAAAAGAAACTGCAATAAACTCACTACTAAGAAGGGTGGAAGAGAAAAAGGAGGAGTTTCCAAGTTACACTTACTCTGACAGAGCCTATTTCTTCTGCCTTGCTGGACTCAAAACAGACCAGAGTATGGGGTCTCGAGTGGGATTGTGCTCTTCACACTCAATGGGGTCTTTTCTCAAATACACACATAGAAGTGTGGATGCTGACATTAGACCGTTGTCCACCAGAAGAGCTCCTTTAGTCATTAGGATGTATCTCATCTTTTGCACCGAAACAGCCAAGTATACCCACTACAAGCAATTTAAAATATTATAATTGACTTTTCCATTGTCGCTTAGGAATCTGGGCAGAACTGGGGAAAAAAAAAAGTTAACGCAAGTATACTGTAACTAAAGTAGACATTGTGCATTCCATTTTCCATATGGAATTGCATAGTTCCTACAAGACCTTGCACATTGAAGCACCTTGGGGGAAAAAAGAACAGTTCATTTCTGCGGAGAGAAACTTCAGGCAGGCCTTTCCCATAAGACAAACATGGTTCTGATCCATGAAGTAACCAGTGCCAGATAACCAGCAGATCCTCAGTGAAGAGTCACTTTGGTATCATTAGAATCCTTCTACCTATCAGCAACTAACAACCAATTAAAAGATGATTTAAATACTTTCTCACTAATTAAAACCACTGATCACCTATTTCCATTAAAACTGACATTATAAAGTTGCATGTACCATGAAGATCCAGTAACAGCACAAGAATTTTAGAGCTTTCCATGATTCTAATAAGCCATTTTGTTGTGTTAGATCTGATACCTAAACCGTCAATAGCTCACCATCTGTAAAAGCCCCATTTCCTGTCATGCAACATAAATGCAGAATGATCTAATAAAACCATATTACTATTAAATTTACAAATTAAACAGAACAAAAACAAAAACCTCAATCTCAGAAAAATTAAAATTGTTTTGTCTTATTCCATCCTGAGACTTGCAAAAACCACTTTTTAAAAGTAAGATATACTGCAACCACAACTATTCTTTAGCCTTGGATGCGTGCAATCAAAATGGAGATTATGCCTACTATTTTAAATACAGGTGCCTTACACTGGAACAAGGAGAAGCAGAAGATTGTGCTTATGATAAGGTTTCCATAGAAGTTAAAGGACTGCATGCAGCTCAGGGCAGGATTTCTACAGCACTGAAGTTCAAGGTTATCTAAACCCAAGAGATTGCTCAGACAAAATGTATTTCCTTAAGGAAGGCCAAAAGGTGCACCCAGGGAAAAAAGAAAATAAAAGAAAACCAAAAAATCAGTTCTCCCTGATTGAGAGATTTAAGATACTGTAAAAAAAGTATCTTAATAATGCTATGCTTTTTCAATAATGTGCTAAAATATCATTATATATGACGCACACATTTACGTAAGTAGTATGCACTTGAACACATATACCCAAAATGTAAAGATAAAAGTGTGAATATTCATGTAAATATCAAAAAAGAAGAATCAATGTAAAATACAAGCACGAAGAGAATGATCCCACCGTTCTGTTATAGCAAATCATATAATAGCTCTACCATTAAGAAAATATTAAATGACTTCACATTTAGAAGCAGCCAGACAGGTCCATCCTCCCCTAATGATCATCACATAAGGACACCATTCATTAAAGGAGTCTTTGTCCATATAACCCATTTCATTCCTTCTAATCCAACAGCACAAGCCAAGATGGCTCCTTGCATAGGTAAAGACCACCCAGGAGGGTGCACCATAAAACCACAGCAAAGCTGTATGTAGAACTCTCCTTGTGCGTGTTTGATTTAGCAGAAAATAATGAACACCCTGTTTGTGAAAAACAGTTATATAAAAACCATCATAACAGACAGGCTTTAAATCTGTATATACAACATCCTTAAACAGGGAATAGACATTTTATCTTTGTCAATGCTCCCTTAAATTAATTGTTTCTAAAAGGAAGTATACACCAGTTAAATGAATGTGTCTTTTTTTTTTTTTCTTTTTTTTTAAGCCAAAAAAATATTTAAAGGCTTTAGTGTGAGAGGATAATATTCTAATACATGGTATTGGCAATTACAGGAGCCATTCAAAGTATAAAAGGCAGTGTGGAAAAAAATACCAAGATACCTGTTGGGGAAGATGACAAATAGCATTAAAGGCTGGCACACTCAGCTGGAGATAAAGGGTATCTTACAGGTGAAAGGCTCAGACATCTCTTTTCTTCCCAATGTTAATTAATCTTCTACGTGCTTTGCACAGATTGGGTTTTAATGTCATTACTTCAACAAGGAAAAAAATTCAACACAGTTAAGATATACTCTGAGATTATGTGAAGTCACAAAGCTGTATCTAAATCATATTGTTCCAAGAGTTGCCTGTATTTTTTATTTAGTCTTCAGGCATTTCTTGAGGACAAGACAAAATTGCAAAATTTGCACTGAGCTTTCTTCAGTGCTGCCACCAATGACAGGACACACTGATGCAGGTTCAGAGATGAACTGCTATGTTCCACTGAAAATGCAACACAGGATAGTGTTGTTTTAACAAGAAAAGAAAAAAACAAACCAAAACAATCCAACCAAAAATAGTTTAATTGAAAAATACACCGAACTTTGCCATGTGGCTTAAAACAGTTCTTGCTTTAATATCTTTAGAAGACAATTAGGTTTAAATGAGAAAGAAAATACATTATCAGATTCTGAAGAAATAATACATGTCAGCCCGTGTTGTTTTTAATTCTGATCTAGAGAAGTTGAATAATACGTGCTTTAAAATTCTAACTTTAAGTATTGAAATATGCTGGTAATTAGGAAGGCATACAACAGAGATGAAATATAACCTCAAACACCAAATGGGAATTTATACTCTGAAGTCATCTCATCTGTTAATCACTCCAGCTATCTGTACCAGAAGTACACTTGCTAAAATCATAAACTAATGGAGACCATTAAAAAATTCCATCTGAAGAATATCCACAGAAAGAGCCAGGCAGATCTAGGAAAGCAGATTAATAGTCCCAAATGACTGAAAAATAACAGAGTTTTGTGCAACATTGAACATACTTCCCATTGCCATTTTCAAAACAATTTCCCACCTATTCTGGAAAGCATTACTAATGTTGAATTTTCTGGGACACACCCATAGCTATTGAACCAGCTTCTTTCAGGAATATGAATTGTTCAACAGGTTCAAAAGATCCCACTCTGTAATACTCCTAAAAGCATTCATTCTTACAGCCATATGGCACTTCAGTTTTTTCAAGCACATTTTTACAAAGCACAACCACATCTCATGAATTGGGATTTATTAAATAAACTACAGTCAGCCTGAGCAATTCTAAACCACAAATGGTTCACTTTGGATTGCAAACGTAGCCCATGTAAGCGGCCAACATGACTTGATCTCACCACAGACTTTGGCTGTGTAGACTGAGAGATTGATTGTGACTGACAGTGACCATCCCTTGGCCCTTTCCACTGTGCTCCTATTAACTCACCTATTTCTGCAAGTTTTCCTTTGCCAAGGAGAGGAAAAATCCATCAGCTGTGTAAAGGAGAGGATCTATTTCTTTTTTATCTGAAAGTTGCTGCTATCTTATTCCAGCTGGTTTTGTTCTTGGTCTGTTTAACTGTTAAACAAAGGAAGCTCAGGTTTCCAGTTTTCTGAGATTTGGATATACTATCTGTCTATCTCTATCCTTCTCTTCATTTATTGCTGTTTATCTTTAGACAACAAAATCAGTCTTCATTCTTGCTTATTGCATATTAAATGTTCAAAGCCAGACTGGATGGGGCTTTGAGCAACCTGATCTAGTGGAAAGTGTCCGTGCCCATGGCAGGGGTGAGTCTCTGTGTGTGTAACTAGATCTTTAAAGGCCCTTTCCAACCCAAACCATTCTGTGTTTTTATTATGATGATTTGCCACCAATGTAGCTTTCCTTTGTCAGAGTAGATGATAAAACTAATACAAAAGAAGCTAAGTTATTCTAAACTATGTTTGCTATAAAATAACAGTATGCAAACCTCATCATCATGAAAATCGAGATGCCGGTTTGGCTTAATAAAAAGGGTGTATGGTTATTTCCCTCCTCCCCTATCAGCTAGGAGAAAATATTAAATTAAAACAGGATAAACTGTGCATGCAAACTAGTCTATTGCCATCAAACAGCTGGGCTGTTCCAACAGTGACAAAGAGGTCACTGTGTGAAAATACACAGCGATTACAGCAATAAAGGAAACAGCTGATAGAGGTTAGGTGGTGGAAACAAGAGGGCAGCCACAACAGAAAGACAAGGTTGGAATGAAGACAGGAGCATGGGAGAAGCAGAGGAAGAGCCTGCCAAAAGGCATGGGGCTGGGACATAGATACAGCATGAGGGGGAAGGGAAGAGCCTTAGTATCAAAATTGTCCAACTCCTCCCATCATCACACTGCATTTTCAGTTTCTTATAACTCAGATGGACTCTATTTAGGGTGAACAGTCACTGAGAAGTGATTTCAGAGAGGGAAAATTTCAGAGAGAAATATGCAGCTATTTCTGACACAGAACCAGAGTATATTTTTAGCCAGATTACTAAATTTTATTGACTATTCTGTAGAAGGCTGAAACATCTCCTTTACAATTAGAACAGAGGCTTGAAAATCTGCCTGGGAAGTAGAACAGTTGGAATGCACCTCTACCATTCTCCTATAAACTGTATAACTTTGCACAAGATCTATGCATTTCAAAAGGAAAATCCTATCTATATCTGTAGGTCACCATGCTTCACAGCCACAGTTCCAGAAGATTCTTCCTTGTATTTAACATTTACCAGCCCAGGGAGGAACACAGCTTCCTACTGAAATTGTGGGTTTGGATTGTAGAATACCAGGTCAAGCATAAAACTAGTAAGAGTATCATCTCTGGAGTTTCAATGCTTACCCCTGCTAGGGCTGAGCAGCAAAGGAAGAAGAAGCGGCATAAACAACCCACTAGTGACAAAAATTGGACACTGAGGGCCCTATAACTGGAGAAAGCAGGCTGGGACAAAGATTAGATGTGTCAGGGAGGGAGGTGCAGAAAAGATGGAGAGGAAAATTTGGAGCAAGAAGTAAAGGGGGCAGGGAGGAACTCACTGAGCAAGAAGACTAAAAATGGAAGAAGGAAACGGAAGTGGTAACTGAAACACATTAAACCTATCTCAGAGAACGGAAGAGAGGGAAGCATACACTGATTGTTCAGGAAGAATCACAGAATCACAG
>VZTE01005128.1:788954-867104 GCA_013397775.1 Eulacestoma nigropectus | reverse complement strand
AATTTTTACTTGAGAGCTATGACGTATATAATTTTTCTTCTATTGCTTTTTATGTTAGCATTTGGCAGTATCTATTTGCTTTTGTTTAGCTGTCAGAAATAATCTAAAAAAGGAACTGTGTGCTAGTGCTGTATATTATTTTATATTAGCTATTAAACAAATACAAAAAGGACTTCAGAAATGTATGGGAATGCAGATACGTATTTTTATAGCAAACTCTTGCCAGCGTAATTTATGATACATTCATTAATATCACAAAGCCATGAGCTGAGTTCCTTTGCAAGTCGGTATCATGTAATAAACTGTACTTGAATGACTTCAAAATAAGCAATGGTGGAAAGATGTTTGTACTGTTGCTGCCTTAATCACATGTGGGGTAACTTCCCTCCAAGGCACAGAGCTCATGCTCTTGTCTCTGCCATCAGGGCTGAACTGTTCTGAAGCTCTAACTTGTTTAAAGTTAGCTTGGGTTAACATTAGCTGCAGCAATTTGCAATGTAGATCTAGTCTCCAACATGGGGGAGGGCACGATCCAGAGTGAATGTTCATTCTGGGCAGCAGTACTAAGAAAGGCAAGGTAGCAGAGAAAGCTACCTCGAAAGCTACTGTTTTAAGGTTAGGATTTTCAAATAATGAGAAAGAAAACTACACAAACTCAAGGGAGTGAATTTGCTGTCCTATACCTGACCGAGACCTCTGAGTCCCTTCTCTGTCGAGCTGAGCAGAGCTGGAGGAAGATTAGGGCAGTAACTTTTTTAGTCCTTGTCGCTTTGTCCTTTTAAATGAAAGTATTTTGAACAGAAGAATGACTGTACTATATAATCTTATTTTTTGTGGACATTATGAATAAATAAATAAGCAGAAAAGCTAATTTGCTGATGGCGTAACTGGAGAAGTCAGTAGCAGGGCATTTTATTTCTCTGTACATATGCAAAAAGGGAGACAACATCTGGTTATAAATATTTTTTGTTGGTAAGCAAATTCAGATGCAATGAGCTATAATTGTCAAGGGCTGGCTAAATATTTTGTTGTATTTTTTCTGCAGCTGACTAATTGTATATGTTACCTTATCTCATTTGAAGTAACTTTGCACTGTTTTGCATAGTTTGTAGATACTAGGATATGGTTAGAAGCAAATACTGTCAAAACTTGTAAAAACATCCTCTGATATCACAAACATTAAATTAAGGTAATATTTTAAGATAGTCTGTTTTTGGTGAAATCTGTGCAGCTTCTAAGGATTTCTTTTACCATCACAGTGCTTTAAATATCGTGTTCTTTAAAAATAATTAAAGTTCTGTGCCAATTCAAAGTTCAGTTTTATTTCATTTAAAGCCATTGTATTTTACTAAATGAAGTACAGAACAATCTGTGTATGAAAAGTATAGTTAGACAAAATATTTAAGTATTCAACTACTATTTCTTTCAATTGCAGTTCAAGCTTAATTATTCTAATTCAGATGGAGTGATGAATTCTGGGGTAGTAAAATAGAGACTTGGAGTACCTGATGATCTATTTCAGATATCGATAGTTTTAATTATTAAAGGTTATGTCTCAGTGTCTGACAAAGCTAAATAGAATCTCTTTAGGAAAATGTGTCCAAGAGAAGAACATAAATGTTCTGCAGGAGCAAAACAGGATGGCCATGCATTCAACAGGTGTTTATAAATAGGATTACACAGTAACCTTCAGGACAAATTGCCTTCTAATGCCTAATTCCTCCCTCTCTTCTGCTGCAGAGCTTCCTGCTGGAAATGAGATGAGCAAACATGATCAGCAGTCATTCAGCCAAAGATTTGTTCTTATCTTCTTCAATTCCTTACTGTTAGACTACACTGTTACCAAACCTTACATTCTTAATTCCATTTGTATCATAAATAGTTTTTGATTCCTTCCTCAGGGTACTTACTGGATGCCTCTGGCTTTCATTTCTGGCTGCTTTTTTGTTGTTGTTGTTGTTGTTGATGTGGTGGTGGTGGTGCTTGGTTGGTTGACTGTTTTTTTGTTTTGTTTCTCCCTTCTACCTTCCCCTTTCTCCAATTCTTCTTCCCAAAACTCTGACAAAGGGAAATGTAGGTTTATTCCTCTCTTTAAATATTTTCTCTCCCTGTCCTATGAGATTTTTCTCCTGCTGGCACAGATCCATTTTTTGTTTGTTGTGCTCCTTTTAACTCTTCTTTTACTGACACCCACAGTCTGTATTGGCATTAGTGTCAGGCCTGCTCTTGTCTTTTACTTTCCTCCTTGACCTGCTGGCCAGTCCTCCTCCATTTATGTCTAAGCTCGATTTATTCTTGTTATGCAGTTATTTTTCAACTTCTTGAATCCAGTTTATTGCTTCTCTCCACAGTCTCTAATGACCTTCTTTTGAAGAAAGCTCTAAACCAGGATTCCATCCTCATTACTGACTCACTGTTTACTTAAATGTCACTGCTGATCTGTATCTAGCTCTTCTATTTTATAGTTTACTTATAAATTCTTTAAGATAGGACACTTTTATTTCTCTGTTTGTACTGTATTCAGCTGAATTAGAGAGTGGTTTTATGAGTAGGATTATGAACTATTATGAAAGTCCAGATAACTGATATATTTTTGATTAAAGCTTCCTTCCTCAGCACCTTCTCCCTGGGTATTTGACCAGATCAAATTATGTAGGTTATAGGTGGGATTGATAAGTAGCATTTTAAAATGGCACAGCTACTTATCTGCAAATGTTGGCTCACAAATTTGCATTGTGCTACAAATTTAGAGCTGAGTTTTGCTAATCTTTCTCATGTGAACTGACCTACTTAAGTCAGTGGAGTGCTAATATTTGCCACACACTAAGGATTTGGCTTATAATCTTAGGGAAAGCATTTGCATGCACACTGGGAATATTGTCTAGTGTTTTTGTTAAAGGCTTCCTCCTCATTCTGTTCCTCCTTATGAGATTTTTTTTTTTTTTTTAAACTTAAAAATAGGAAGAACAAGGTAAGTGTGATTTGACCCAGATGTGATTCCTAAGGAAGTTGTCCATGAACCTCTCTTATTCAAACTGTGAGTGGAGAAAAGTACCTCTGGATGGGAGTTACTATTTTGACTTCACAAAAAAATGTCCACTTGGCTCCTAGGAAAAAGAAAACACCTCTAACTGCTTAAATTACACCTAACAAATAACCAGTGTAGACTCTAAATGACAGACCATAGAAATTGTAAAGTTTGAACTGACTGAGGACAAATAAAGGGCAGTTATTGGTGAGTGTACATGGAAGAGCAGGAACAACAAGGAGGGCAGAATTCTTTCAACCACTGTAGAAATTGCAGACACCTTGGTCACAGAAATTCAGAAGTATTTGCAAAGAATATGGTTCCAGTGGTTTTTTTTACAGACTGTCAGTGTGACTGTTTTGAGATTGTACCCATCATTCGCATAATTTATTATCTATTTATTTTCAATAATAAGTTTTTATATAATTGTTTTTCTCAGAAAGGAGAGAACACATTCATTTTCTGTGTATTTATAGATATAAGTTGTTCATATGCATTTTTACTCAAATATGCTGCTTGATTTTTCAGGTCAAATACTCTGCAAGGTGACATTTCTTTCAGTTTTAGGAGTCATCACAGAAATAGGAGGAAGCTTCTTAGTGTTACCTTCACAGAGGAATCCAATACATCAGGAACAAAAGGAAGGCTAAGGAGAACCTCCATTCTGTATTGGATGCAGGGGGAAACATAGTGACAAAGAATGAGTAAATAGATGAAGTACTTAATGCCTTCTTTGCCTTAGTCTTTAATAGTAAGGCCAGTTGTTCTTCAGTACCCAGACCCTTGAGCTGGAAGACAAGGATGGGGAGCAGAATGAAGCCCTCATAATCTAAGTGGAAATGGTCAGTGACTTGTTACACCACTTAGGCACACACAAATTTATGGGGCTGGGTGGGATCCAGCTGAGGGAGCTGGTGAAAGGGCTCACTGAGGCACTTTCCATCATTTGCCAGCAGCCCTGGGTAACTGGAAGGAGGGGGTCCCAGTTGACTGGAGGTCAGCAAATGTGGAGTCCATCTACCAGATGGGTTGGAAGGAGGAACCAGGGAGCTAGAGGCCTGTCAGCCTGACCTCAGTGCCAAGGAAAGTCATGGAGCAGATCATCCTGAGCAACATCACGCAGCATGTACAGGACAATGAGGGGATCAGGCCCAGCCAGAACAGGTTCATGAATGGCAGGTCCTGCTTGACCCAGTTATTCTCATTCTGTGGTGAAATGACCCTCTTGGTGGATGAGGGAAAGGCTGTGGATGTTGCCTGCATGGACTTTAGTAAAGCCTTTGACACAGTTTGCCAGAACATTCTCCTGGAGAAACTTGGCAGCTCTTGGCTTGGATGGGTGTGTTCTTTTCTGGGTAAAAACTGGCTGGATGGCTGAGCCCAGAGAGTGGTAATGGGTGGAGTTACATCTAGCTGGCAGCTGGTTACCACTGGTGATTTTATTTGCTGGAGGGCAGGAAGGCTTTACAAAGGGTTCTGGACAGACTGGATTGATGGACCAAGGCCAATTTTATGAGGTTCAACAAGGCCGAGTATTGGGTCCTTCACTTGGGTCACAACAACCTCCAGTGGTGCTACAGGCTGGGGACAGAGTGGCTGGAAAGTGGAACCTGTGGGTGGTGGTTGACAGCAGCTGAACATGAGCCACTGTGTACCCAGGTGGACAAAAAGGCCAGTGACATTTTAGTGTGGCCAGCAAGAGCAGGGCAGTGATTGTCCCCCTGTACGTAGCACTTGTGAGGCCATGCCTCGAGTTTTGTTTTGTTTTGGGCCCCTCACTGCAAGAAAGACACTGAGGTGCTGGAGAGTGTCCAGAGAAGGGCAACAGAGCTGGTGAAAGGTCTGGAGCACAAGTCCTGTGAGGAGCAGCTGTAGGTGTTTAGCCTGGAGAAAAGGAGGCTACGGGGGGATCTTACCACTCTCCACAACTACCTGAAAGGTGGTTTTAGCAAGGTGAGGATTGGCTTGTTTTCCCAGGCAACCAGCAAGAGGACAAGAGGAAATGGCCTCAAGTTGTGCCAGGGGAGGTCTAGATTGGATATTAAGAAAAAATTCTTCACTGAAAGGCTTGTCAAGAGTTGGAACAGTCTGTCCAGGGAAGTCTTGGAGTCACTATCCTTGGAGGTATTTAAAAGATGTGCAGATGTGAGACTTAGGAATATGGTTTAGTGGTGGCCTTGACAGTGCTGGGTTAATGGTGGGACTTGATGATCTTAAAGGTCCTTTCCAGTCTAAATGATTCTGTGATTCTAATGCTGTTATCTAACTTGGGTGCCTGACTGAGCACTTAAGCATCCAATGTACAAAATGGAGAATGAGAGGTTTAAGTGACACTGAGTACATAGGGAGCTTAGGTCCCTAATAGAAGCATCTAGGTTACTTTTGTAAGGCAGGCAGTTTGTCTCCTGCACGGATGCTGAAGGGAAGTGCCTTCTTGACCCAGACTGGTCTAACTGTCATGTTAAATGGTTGAGTGTAAACTGGCTGTTTTTTGCACTCTTTGCCAAGGACTTCAGCAGAGTTGGGATTTTCACCAGAGTGTGCGGTGCATATTGCTCATAGGCCCTTTTGTCTTTGGAAGAACAACTCCAAGGTGAGAACAGAATGTGTCAGAGAATGGCAGAATAAACCAGCTCCATCACATAGATTAGAACCATTTTGTCCAATCTAAATATCAGTATTTGCAAGGCCTCCTTCCTCTTTTCTGAAGAGGATAGGGCAGATACTGGAGAGCTGCCAGTACTGCCACAGTGGTGACTGATGCTCTCAGTGCAGAAATAACATTTCTAGTATTGTCACCCCCAAAACGCGCATACATGTAAAATGTGTTCTGTACAGGTGCAAGTACTGAATAACTTCTCTTACTTTCCCACCTGCTCAAATGTGAAGATCTTACAATATTTACTTGTCAGGTTGGAGGTGGTTCTGTTTTATTTTGCTTTATTAATGAGAAAAGGAAGGAGGTAATTCTGTTGTTATTCTTCTTTCCCTCCCAGCCTTGTTTCATCCTGAAACTAGATGTTTATGTCTGAGCAGGTTTTTACATAGTCCTCTACTTCTTTCAGTCACATGCCAGCTTATAGGAATAGCAGGGTACTTGAATTTTCCTTCAAGAACTGTATGTCCCAGTTCATTGGAAAGAAAGAAAAACAACCCCCCAAAAACCTATAAAAATTCATCAAGTGTTACACAAAATACTGTAGTAATGCTGACAGCTGAATTGTACTTTCCATATTCAATTCTAGGGCCTAAAGCACAGGACTGTTCTCTCTCCTCAATTGGTTTTGTGATTGTGGACTCCCTTATCATGCTGTAGTGGTGCTTTTGATATACAGCCATTTGTTTTCTGTTCAAATATTTAAACATCAGTGGTGCTTACCTTTTCCGAATACTTACTTTCTGCAGCAAACGGTGGTTTCTTGAATAGATACCAAAATCTAAAGGAAACTGCTTGTCTGTTCAGTTGAAAGAATTTTGCTGTAGTATAAACCATTCAACATTTGGACTAAAGAGCAAGCTTTATTTTATAATGCAAGTAATTCTCCTCTTCTAGATATTTTCGAATTTCTGAGTATACATATTTCAACACCGCTTTTCCAAGATGATGGGATAATGAACTGAAAGAGTAGCAGGTTTAAGAAAACCCAATGACCTGCAAACATTTCCTTTGTCCAGCTTTTCTTTCCTGTATAGGGAAGCCAGAGAGATTGTTTTTAAATACTTTGTAATTTTACATTTATCTACAAACTGGAGGTTAGAAAGATAAATAACAGTTATTTTATCCTTCTCGTCCTCCGAACGATTGCCTTGCCTCTGACGAATCCTTTTGCACAGGCAGATACTTGGCAATTTCGGTAATATTTATAGAGGCTGGCATTGAACGACTGTTGCTTTTGCTGCAGATGACAGCACGACTAGCACAAAAATCGTGGCCGCGTGTTCGTGTGCAGTACATGTCGATGCAAACGCGTTTAATCAGCTTGAAGTTTCTTCTCCCTCATCCCCTCCCTCAGTTTTTCTCCTTGCCCGTCTCCCCGGCAGAAGAGCTAAAATAATTACCTGCAGTGTCATTTTTCACTTTGCTCCATGCAGATGCGGTGCGGTTGGGCCGCGGGCGGCGGGCGGGGAGGGGCCAGCGCTGATGCAGCACAGGCGTGTGACAGCGGCGCGGCCCGAGCCGCTCCGGGCGGCTCCCGCTGCAGTCCGGCATCGCCGCCAGCCCCGGCGCCGGGAGCCGGCGCTGCGGGGGCACTTGTGCACGGAGTACCGGGCCAGGCGACTGGGCTGTTCTTTAACTGTGGGAGAAGTGCCTCTGTTCCCTCCACGCAAGCTCCCTACTGGCTTTCTGCATTCGTAATTTCTCGGAGCCGTTTCTCTCTCTGGCTTTCTCCCGCTACTTCTTTTTCNATTCGCCCCCCCCCTCCAGTCTGTGCTGCCTCAGTAGCTCTCATTATGCTGTGCTCGGTGGCCCGGTGTGTTCCCCGCCTCTGCTAGGCAGTGGCAGCATGGATGGTGCTCTTGTGACGACCTCTGCTGATGCTATCAGTCCACTGCGGATAGGCATGCTGAGTAATCCTGCTGTAAATGGGCGAGGACACGGACACACGGAAAATTAACCACAGCTTTCTGCGAGACCACAACTATGTGACTGAAGGTAACATAAATACTGTCATTTTTCTCTTCTTGCGTTGCATATTCTATGCCAGGAATGCACTGTCGTGTTTGGAGATGTAGGCTGTTCCTTTTTTCCTTTTTTAAACGGGGAATTTCAAGGCGTTTTTCTGTGGGATGTAGCAACGGAATCTGTCTGAATTTGCTAAATCCCAAAGACATTCTATCATGCTACAGCAGTATATGAAACTACACGGGCTGGAGAAGGTCTTGCATTGTGCTGAGTTTCTGCTAGTGAGGTGTGCAGCACCTGGCATTGAATGCTCAGTAGCTGCAATGTGGAAAACTGGAAGCACTTGATTACTTAAAAAAAAAAAAAGATGAAAGATTTGAGAGCACCAAAGTAAGAGAAATAATTTGCAAAGTTAACTGTTTGCTGGTGTAATAAAGGTTATGCATCTCATTTTGGTAATTATAGCCTGAGCATTACAGACATTGCTGAGTTGATTGTTCCCTAGAGAACTGTGTACATTTAGAAGGGATATGTAAGCATCATCTTTTGAAATACTGCTGCCTTCTTTCCATCCCCTGTGTGTGTGCAAGGTACTTGAGACAAGAAAAGGCACCTTCATTTAAAATCATTCAGTGACTTGTAGGTTATTACATAAAAGGAATTTTCCTGCAGGTGACACACATTAAATGCTGAGAGAATTTACCTTGAGAACAGTGAAATGGTTGGGTCAGGTACTGGTCTGTATTTCCTTGCTAGAAAGTTGGTTTAGGAGTAGGCCATTTTAAGATTGATTGAACAGGAGAAATGTTCATAGATGCTTGACTTTGCAAATGTATTTGTATGTGCAGTTTTAACAGCACTTTTCAGCAGCAGAAAATGTAACTCAGTGTAGGCTTATATAATGTGAACATACTTAACATCAGGGTCAACCAATACTCCTTGAGACACAGTCTTCAGATTCTGTCATCATTTGATCAATGCTCAGTCACTTAATACTCCCATGCTGCATCCTGAAACGTGATCAGCTGATGCTCTCTTGATTATTGATGATTTGAATTTTTTTAGAATGGAGAAAACAGTAGGATGATTTTGTCATACTGGGACCACAAGGCAGATTTTTCAGAAGAAAAATTAAAAGTGCTGTGTACTGTAACTGTTACCAGTAACTGGTGTAATTGCTTGCTAATCTTGCCTCTAGGACATTCTTTGCACTCTGGTTCATGTTTCAGTGCATTTTAAAATTTTTTTAGACGTTTTAGTTAATGTTTTTTTTCAGAATGATGATTTATGTTTTGAGATGTAGTCACCTGTAATAACATTTAAAGAAACTTTGGTTAAATTAGTAAATTCATGCCTTAGATTCTGCAAAATGCAATATAATTACTGCAGTGTACTTGATACATGGTGAATTTCAGATGTGCAGCCATGTCAAAATTTGAACTTTCAAGTCTCTCAATTTTGTAATCCAAGGAAAATAATTCCTTGTGGATTTTGCAAATCTGTATTCTCCTCTTTTATATGTCATGGGTGTTCTAAAAATCAGATGGAGATTTTTAGTATTTTTTGTGACACCACTGATGCAAGTGTTAGATTTTTCTCACGTTTTATCTTCACTTGGATCATAAGGACTGGATGTTCTTCTGTCATTGCACATGGAGGGGTTTGTCTGAAATGGGTCAAAATACACTTCAAATATCAATGCTGGCCTGTATTATATTTTTCCTGTGATCAGAAGTTATCATGAAATATGTTGGCATCTGTTCCTGAAATCTTCATTAGCAAAGTGTTAGTTTTTCATCTCTGACTAGTAATTCTTGTTGGGAATGCAGAGTTTGTCAGGTGTAATAGAATTCTTCACATCTGTTATATCTGACATTGCCACACCTTTGAAAAGATCTTGGAAATCAGGAGGGAATGGATTTATCTGTGAAATTTTTCCAGGGAGACCTTCAGCTCAAAGAGGAGCATCACAAATTTTAATTTCTCATTGATACACTTTGTTTGAAATGCATAATGAATACATTAGTTAAACTGGTGCTGAAAATGTGCTTTGTTTGTTCTTCTGTGGGATTTTGTATTTTTTTGTTTAAAGACTTGGTTCTGTGAAAGACCTTTAAGACTTCTCATCTGTAAAGGCCTTTAGTCCTTTCACAGGCCTTGCATTTGCTCCTGTGACATGTTAAGTGCTGTATGAAGCAACAATAGAAAGACAATAATGTGTTACCTTGTTACACTTCTTTGGGGTCCAATCCAAGTTTTTCTTTAGCTTTTGGAATCCACCATTTAAAATGAAATACTATGTTGTGTTCAGTGTGTTAGAGAAGTTACCAGTTCATTGTTTTTTGTGAATAACTAAAATTTTATCTTGTTTTCAGAGTATTAAAATCTTGGTAAGTAGTGTCTTCCATCCTTGCTCTTCCATGCAGCAGACTAAATTAATTTACAAAAGGAGGTATTTCTAACCCTTATATGTACTTTCTTTCTCTAACTATTCACTGAGGAAAGTAAAGCCAGCAATAATCATGAAGATGTGGGTTAACTATAGTATTGCTTTACTTCCCTTCCTGTTTTACTTTTTCAGTGATTTAAAAAAGCCCAAACAATCAGATGATATATGAATTCAGGGTATAGGAAAGCTGTGAGCCAAGTCTGATTTGCTCTGCTCTCGCTAGTGGGCTGAATGGGTTCCTAACAAAACTGCTTGCTTGAGCAAAGTCAAATTTCATCTCTTTGATAGGTCATTATTTTGGAAGATTGGGATTATCTGTGACAAATGTGGCTTTACCTTGACTATGGAGAATTGAATTGGTTTTTGAATCTCAACAATTTTTTGATTTGTTGTTATACTGTTTCTGGTAATAGGCATTATAGACACACATATGACAATAGTGACTACCTGGCCCTGTTTCTCCTGTTACATATGCACAACTACAATATAGCACTAAAACAAGCAGAACATGAATAATTTTGTCATTTAAAGTCTTTAAAATTATGTTATGGTTGCACAGTGGAAAAAGGTGATTTAATCCCGGCAGCAATATACAGTAAATTTTTCAATGATCACTTTCAAAAGTAGTTTTTGAAGCAAACTGCTTAAATGGAGTTGTTTGTGTGAGGAAAATAGAAAAGATCTGGTGAGACTTGTAAAGAAAGAGAAGAAAAAGATCTGAGGCTTAGAAAATGTGAGCTGTGAGGAAAGATTGAACTTCTTTGCAAAGGTGGTGAAACGCTGGGATATATTGGCTAGGGAGCTTGTGTAATTTTTATCGCTAAAGTTTTTAAAAGCAGGTGACATAGATGTCTGTAAGAAATGACATGGGGATAGCTGAGCCTCCCGTGGGGCAGAGGAATGGACTCGATGACCTCTGAGATCTGTTCAGGCTTGTGATTCATTGCTGAGCTGTGTTTTATCTTAATTGCCTTTTGCACCACAGCTGTGGGAACCAGCTGCCCAGGAGGTGTTGGGTCGGTAAAATGTGTTATTTCCACAGCAACTGTAGGAGCACTGAGGAGAGAGGAGAGGCAAGGGAACAGAAGATGGGTTGGATGGGAGAAACATGATCCTTCGTTACTGTACAGACAGAGGCTGTCGGGGAGAGGGCAAGAATATTGTGGACAGTGAGGGGGGGAAGGGGGATAAAAGAGGCCTGTGTGCCTTAGCGGGCAGAGAATGTCCTTCAGTCCTAGAGTTCCCTTGATGTTGCCTGTGCTTAAGATTAATGGTGAAACTGACAGGACTGCTGATATGCTTCACTGTCGCAGGGCCTTGGGATCAGCCACACAGGATCTGATTCAGAACAGTAAATTGCCTGGTATGGTTGCTGTATTTCTGGTAGGGGCAAAAAGTTGCAGGAACCAATGGTGGCACTCTCTTACTCAACTGCCAGGTTAATTCAGTTACTCTGTATTTTACTGATTTAACCATTAACGGAAATAATGAACAAAATTCACTATTCTTGCCAAACTCTGTTAAAGGATGTATTTCACCTCTGTGATCCCAAATTTGTTTGGAGAAATGCTTCTCTGGTGGGTGAAGGCATATTACAGGTTGCATGCAGACAAGTCTAGCATGTGGATTGATCCCTGCCTCTTTATGGAATATCTCTCATTTGGGAAGGAATAAAAAGTTGTTTATACTTCCAGTTTTTGGAGAGACACAGGTTCCTCCCTTGGTCTAAGCCTGCAAGTGGAAGTGGAGCCAGTGGAGTTGCACTGGTGCAGTGGGGCAGAAGCTGACCTGCACTATCTAGTCATTTATATGGCCAAATTGTGCCATTTGGTTCCATATGGCTTAACTTCTATGAAAAAATTAATCATGTTAATGGTGTATTAATGTCCTCAAATATGATATTTGAAGAATAATGAGAATTACTGGTGCAGTATAAAACATATTGAATCATAACCATGTGAAATGTTTATTAGAGTATACCAAAACCCCTTTTTTTCCTAATGATTTTAAAGAAAAGTCCTCTGCAGATAATGAAAACAGATTTTGGGACCTTTTCTTTTTGCCTTAACTAAAGAAGTGAGTATCTCTCTTCTTCAGTAATCAAAATTAGAGGAAATTATCAAATTTCATCTGCCAAAAAAAGAATTTATTTATGAACTTTCTTTCATAAACATCTCAAATATCATTTGAATTAGACCTTAATACTTGAGGTATTAATTGGATGAATATAGCGAACATGTACCACTCTGCTGGCTCAGGTTCACCATTGGCAGTCTAGTTCACTGATTTCTCCTTCTTAAGAAAAGTGTAAGAGGTAACTCTTCCTCTCAACCTCTAGCAATTCAAGATTTATGTAGTAAATATTGATGATTTTAATATTTTTACAGAACTCATTTAGAAAAAGTTTTAGAATTACCCTGGAAATTATTGCTTATTCTTGGTCTAGTCGCCTGTGTTATTTATTTTTTTTCCTTGAGTCGAGTAGGAATAGGGGTAAACCTTGTTAAGCATAACTTTGCCCCTTGTTAAACAGGATATAGTTATGTCTTTCTGTGCACGGATTTGGTTCTTTTATTCACAGTGATATTCAGATGAATGTTGTGGGTAGCCTTGAAGATTTGGATTAATAAGGTTTATTCCATCCACATGGTGTTGCTGACTTTGTAATCTTTATTCATGCAGCTTAGTTGGGTGAAGCCGTGGAGGCAGAGCTGGAGAGTTGCTGTCACACTGGCTTGCACTGAAGCCAGATCTGTTTCCTCACTCACTCAAACCTGCAGCTGGATGTGGGGTTCAGCATCCAGGAAAATCAAACATTGGTACTACTTGAAGCTTGGATCTGCACAGCACGGATGTTTAAGGCAATGTCTGCATGGGTGACATGGGGCAGCAATTCACTCCAACAAACCCAGAAAAGGAAGTATAGATTTAGCCAGTGTCAATTAGACTGCCAGACTGCTTGTTGTGATGCAGTCAGTACCAGCTACACATTCGAAGTACTCCATTCATACTATGTCTGTTAGGCACTCATAATACTGTTGTCTCTATTTTGCCAAATCTACTTTATGAAGAAATCATAAATCAGGATGGTTGATCCTAGGCTGGGACTTTGGAGTTTCTTAGTTTGCTGTTCCCAGCATTCCCAAAGAGCAGGAACATGTTAGTGTTAACTTGTTACGGCCTCCTCAGAAGACCTGCCTCTTCAAGGATGGGGTTGGTTTAAGCACTGGTTGTTAGATCATCCTAAGAGGGCACTTCAAGCCACTCTGAGCTGCAGGACATGCTTCAAAGGCACGCAGTTAACTTGGTTTGGATCTTCATTTAATGCCTTGTTCTCCCAATGGCAGTTGTTCACCAGCATCACATGTACCCCGTAAAGCTTTACCAAGTGTGATTAAACCGGGCTGCAATCTTCCCCTTTTGCAAAGGAATAAATCTCTGATGCTGGGTCACTGGTTTTGGTGGGTTGCCCTTAGGGACTGATGGCAGCCTTGGCTCCCTTCACGTGCATATGTAATCAACAGACGGTCTTGCACTCACAATCTAAATAATAAATGTATTTGATTGCTGTATAGTGCTAGAGGTCCTGGAGAAGCGAATAAGATGTATTTACAAAAGAAAAGAACAATCTAGAATATTAGCTGCATGACAAACCAGTTAAGCTCGTTCCATGACAATGAGAACATGGAGCTGAAAAAGAACCCAGTTGCACCATGGAGCTTTTCCAGGTGCCAGCAGACTGGAAACATTATAAATAGAAATGTTTATGGTCTATTTAAATATATAACTGTTACATGTAATAGACTGAGCGACATATAAGCCTTAAAAACGGAAGTTCAGGACATGGACAGTGCAATGTGTGTGTAAGATAAAACGCAGGCATAGAAATATGATCCATGCAAGCTCTCTGTCTCTGCCAGATTTTTTTTCTGATTGAAACTGACAGTTTAAAAGTACTGATTAATGTAAAACTAAGCAACATTGTGCAGGTAGACTGAGTGTCATTGTTCACTATGGGAGCAGTTTATTTAGTGTATATATCATTATGAAACTGTACTTTGCAGTATATTTTCTATATGTTTTCTAGGTAAACCTCAGACGTTTCAGCAATAAATCATATATTTAAATGGTGAATTTAGAGAATAATAGATGTTGTTCTTGCATCAGTTTAAAATGTGAAACACTATACAATAACACTGAATATTTTATAATGAAGAGCTGACTGTCTTTTATTACAGCCATAAAAAGGTAATCCGTCCTTACTATTTACATTGTGTTACTACTGCATCATTACTAGTTGTATCCTTGAAACTTTCCATCCTCAGTTTATTTCATCCCCACAGTAAGGCTTTGTCTCAAGGACTGTGTGCTGAGAAGACAAAGTATTTGCTGGCTAATCTCAGTGTAGTTGTTTGGCCAGGGAAAGGTAATAATCTCAGAAAATTAGATAAAGTTATTTTGGGGACTTTTGGGATTTTTTAAACAAGAAAGGGTTTTAAATGGACTTCTAGCCATGTTGAGGCACTTTACTAACCATCTATTTCCATAGTTCTTAGGGTAATGCTAAGTTTGCCCTTAGTCATGAATGTGGTCTATATTACTGGTTCCTGGTGAAAATTCCCCAATCCTTGCCCAAGAACAAAACCCCCACCTAGTAAAGCAGCCTTATATGTGGTAAGAGAGTTCCTTTTTCCAGAAATGTTTCCTTGCTGAAAAACTCTTGTTCCTATTTTTGTTATTGTTTGAATGCAAATGAAAGCAGACTGTATTTTGCCAGTGAAAGACAAGTAATAAAAATGTACATTAAAAGATTTGATTCCTAATAAAATCTCTCAGCTCAACATGCCATGCAGTTCAGTAACTTTCGTGAATCATTAATATGGCAGGGTTTGGGATCTGTATTGTTAAATATAGCAGTGTTTTTTTCTCTCGTATTCACTGATCCATCTGTTACAAAAAAGAGAGGAAAAGGATGCAAACATCTGTGTTATAATGACATTTATCTATTTTACTTAGAGTACAGAAGAAAGTAAAAGACTAAGAGTTGGCCTATTATTCTCTAGTTCCAGTTCAACTCAAGTCTGTTTAGAACTTCGTTATTGTTACGTTACTTCTTCCTGCTTGCAGTGCTTTTGTTGTTCCTGTGACTCAGGTGTTAATGCTGCCTGTGGTAGTACTGTTTGTGTTAAAGACAGCCATAGCATGCTCTACCGGTTTCTGGGCCAGTTTCTAGTAGAAATAAAGATCATCAGAGTTGAATTAGAAGTAAATGATTGCTTATTTCTTTCTCTCGATTTTTAATGACTCCATATTATTTCTCTTTATTTTAAGGTGTTAAATGAACACTTCAAATAGAAACTAAAAATAATTTTCAATCAGTGAGCTGGTCACCAATTATCAATAACTTATTTCTAAACTTTCATCCAGTCAACAAAACATCATATTGTACTGTTTGAGAGGTATCAGTTTATGATAGAACCTGGAATGAGGTCTTTAATAAGTGTATAGCTGTAAATCAGGATCTGTCTGTTATTATTTCATAAATAATTTCTGATAGAATATCTTTATTTCTACATTGTGCTGTGGTAAAAAGAAAACTTCAACTAATAAATTCAGCAATAATAATTAATTGGAAAAATTCAACAAATAGGCACAGTGGACTGGTGAGTGTAGGCCTGAATTGTCTGCCAAGGTAGCATGTGAGACTCTAGTCATGCTACATGTTAATTTGACACCCTGCTTGATTTGATATCTTTTATTGCTGCATGCAGATCTGTGATATGGGAATAACCAGTACAAGATGAAGTCAGATGTGTATTCTGTAGTCTTCTTTTGAATGGAAGATTTAGGTCAAGTATATTCTCTTTAATCAGCAGTGAAGCTCAAAGCAGAATTCACATATGCAGTCTCTTTGAAATAGGTAGATGTGAATTATTACATCTTACAGAATTTCCTGGAATGCCTTACCAAGAGTCAAGTAATAGTCATATGGATGATGGTTATTCTCATTGCTCAGGTGCAATATAAATATGATTTTGTGCATGTTGTGTGCACTTGTGTCATGGTATATGTTACGCTTGCAGAAGTTTTGTGGATGACTGCTACTGCATGTTTCTGGTGTGTCTATTCTTCCCAGCTGTTATGCTTGAAATGTGAATCTAGAATTACTGGAATGGTAATGGAGAAGTTTCAGTATTGGGAGACAGAGCTGGTATGTAGGGCACTATCCATCAAGTCCCATATGACTGACAGACTGTTTTGGTCTATATGTGACAGTGTTTGTTGGTCAGGGGAGTGAGACTTGGCTGTGACTGGAGCAAAATTTTCCTTACACCATGGTGTGAGAAGCAGTGTCCTTGAATTTCTAATTTTCTTCTGTGGTGGTGATGAGCTGCAGCTTTCTGACAAACTGTTTCCTTGAACATGGATTTTATTTTCCAGGGTTAAGTGCATCCTTACTTGGTAGAGTAGACATTTCTGTGCTTCCACATGCATTTCAGAAAAATGAGGAAAATAGAGCAGAGGCCTTTTGTGTTGCTATGTAAATGTTACAAAAGGTGCTAGTTTTAAGACAAATAAGTTGCATCTCTTAGCAGCAATGATACTGCAAGTCAGCCAATTGTATTAAAACTTCAAGATTTACTGTGTGCACTACATCCAAGTGAAGGGTTTTAGTTGCCTTAACTTTGAACTGTGCTGCAGAAATTACTGCTGAATGTGATTTTTACAGGGTACAAAGAAACAGCTCTTTTTTGTGTTGTTTTTCCCCTGGTTTTTTGTTTAGATTGTTGACAATATCTTCTAATTCTTCATACTTTCAAGTTAATTTCAAGGTATTTAAAATTGGGGGTTTGGTTTGAAACTGGCGTGGATGCCATTATTGTCAGCAAATTGCCCATTCTCCAGAGGAATCTGTAGCCTGGGGTGCCCATCTTTCCTTCCCTGCTGCTCTTGGAGCCTTCCTATTGCAGGGGAAGTATCAGAGCAGAGGAAAGAGGCGATGGTTAGCCCGCCAACCTAGGCTTCTTCACAAAACGTCAGCAAACTTGGCCTGGTTTACATTTGTCCTTTGCTGTCAGGGAGGGAACCACCACAGCTGCCTGCTCCTGAGAGCACGGGTGGCCGTGGGCAGTGCTGTCTTCTGCTGGTGCAAAGTTGCCATTTGTCATCAGGGTCCCATCGCTGCTCCCTGTGACCTGCAATGTGCACCAGTTTGGTCAGTGTGGGAAAGACTTACAGAGTAGTGAAGTTTACTGCTCTACTCCTTCAAAACCACCTTATTATAAGGCTTCTGCAGTATTTATGCATAGTAGAAGGAAGGGAGGAAATACCAGCTATAAGTACATTGGAAAAATGTTTGACAGCTATCCTGGATATACCTGGGAAATGGTAGTAATAGTAATAATGTTAAATGTGAAAGCAGAAAGCTTTGATGCTTCTGCACTATAAATAATTACTAACAAAGGCAATTGCCAATATGGAGAGTTGTTTGCAGAGGGATTAATTTCTGGTTTTTAAGTGTAAGTATATTTAGACAGAAAATTATTTTTGTTCCTGAAAGCCAGGAAGTTGTTGTAAATGGGAAGAATTAGCGATTTGAACCCCACAGAGCAAACACCAGCCTGGTTATTACAGATGAGACTTGAAGGATGTAGTTATATGGAGGTTAGCACAGAAAGCTATTCTTGTATTTTACATTTTAATGGCTGAACTCAGTCATATTATTGTTAGCAGTTGAATTTACACAGTTTTTTAAAAAAAATACTCAGTTTGGCAGTCTCCTTTCCTGAAATGTTGCAAATATTTCAAAGTCCCTCTTGTCTCTCTTGCTAAGTCACCTTTGAGCCAAAAATCTTCATTGAGAAATTTGTTTGTCCATGTGAGCACAGACATACTCTTATCATAATAACAGAATCCAAATAATTGAACTTAAGGAAAGGAATAAAGGAGCTTACCTGAGTCTCCTGTACTTTGCCTATGATGGTTTTGCATTGCAGTCCAGAAACTGTGACTCCAAAATCTGAGATTTTATTGTATAAGTGAAACCCTGTAGGATTTTGCACAGCAAGAGATATTAGGGAAATAGTGCTAATACTTGAGTATAAAATAAATACAGTAGCTAGATGAGATTTACTACATGTGACAGCAAGAGATACCTAAATATTTTAACTAGGACATGCCATTATGGGTGGAACCTGACTCTAGGAGAGCTGCTGCACAGTTCAAGCAACTTGAGCACAGGTTTTTCTCATAAAAATAGTAATTTCACCTGTTTACACGTCCTGGACAAAGAATTTGTTGAAGTCTTGTGTTTTAGCTTGTAAGTGGTAGTTCTTGTGAGTTTGTGTAAAGTCTTTGTTTCTTTCAGTTCCTTTTTTTGTGGCCTGCTGAGAAACCTGATGGAGCACAGAAAGATTTTCCTTTCTCTAATTTTATTTTTCAAAAACTGCTTCTATTGATGGAAGCATGAACGGAGTTTATTGACAGAGTTCAATAGTAGCACATTGGGCTAAAGCAGAGATGGGGTAAAATACCTGTATAACCTCCTGTAAAACATCATGATAGTTCTTAAAAGCAGTAGTCCAGCAGTTCCCTTTAACATTTACCCAACTCAGAATCCCCAGAGCTCCTCTTTTTAACTCTGGGGCTACCCAGATCATATCCATGGATGGTCCGTTTCTGCTCTCAATCTAGCTGTTTTAAAAACTGTCCACTTTTGATGTTGTGTTTCTGTAAAATAACAGATTACTCATGCCTGTATTAGATATTTACAACAATAAATGTGATATAAGGCATGAGCTATAGTTTATCTATATTTAAGATCTTTTAACTCACAGATAGCCATCAGACTGGCTATCAGATAGTCTTTTTCCCCAGTCTGAATCTCAGATCCAGTAACATACCACACTTGAAGAACAGGGAGAAGGATATGTTGATTAGTTCCTATAGTTCAAAATTTGGGCCGAATGTAAAATATATCTGTTCTCCTAGACATCTGACATGTGGTCAAGACTGGAAATTATATAAGAGAGCATGAATATTTTTGGACTAAGTATCTCACAGGAATAATTCACATTTTGCCCTGGTTCACACAGCCTCCTCCCCAGGCAACAGATGGGTAACCTTAACTCTTAAACCTAATGGTCTGTCTTGAGGTTCCTTTTTATGTGCTTCTGGTATGTGTCTTCATACTGCTAAAGTTCCTTTGATCTCCTTTTGGCCACTTTCCAGACTGTCTTTTAATTCCTTTTGTGAAATTTCCATACCAGCTTTAATTCCTGCCAGAAGGCAACTGTTCCATCTCTATTCAAGCAGGACACTAAAGCTTTAAATTCTCAGCATTTCTCTCTCTGGAAGTAATATTCCCTGCTCAGACTTCAGAGTCACCAGGAATATGTAGATCCAAGCACTGCTGGGGAGAGAAATAAGGACACAAAATTCCTTCCTTGACAACAATAGTTCCCTTTCCATTTGCTGCTTGACTTGATTGTAGTGATACTTGGCTTTTGTCTGCAGTACTTGCTACTCTTTAAGTTCCAGGAATCTTTATTAAAAAAAAAAAACAAAACAGGGAGTCCAGCCAAAACCACAGCTCATTTGGTGCTCTTTGCCAAGTTCTTTCTGCTGTCTGTGTGTATGTCCATTGAATCTTGGGAGTGCAAGACCTGGGATTGTCACTTAGTACAATTCTTTTACTGTCATTAAAGGACACAGATGTGGCTCAGAATCATCTTGGACTTGATTAATTGATCTGTAGATGACCCTCAGGTGCAGGGGGAAGGTTGTTTTTAAATTTGAAGAGTTCCTACTTCTGCACCATTTTATTGAAAAGGAGTTTCTGAGTTTTAGGGAGGCCTGGTAGCCTTCCTGGGTAAGGTCTCAGTTAAATATGTTAATATTAACAGACATGGTTGAAGAACAGGTTACCATGTTATCATAAGGGAAAAGCTAATAGCATTTCCTCTTTAAGTTTATTAACTTAATAACGTTATGACTTGCCCCTGCAGGTGAGGGTGACTGAGGTTCTTGTTAATAGATATTTTGCAGTAGATTAAAGTGGAATGACACTGCATGACTGGTGTTTACATATATATGTATATTTATGTAGGGATTATTTTAGAATATTGTGCTTGCAATGGAAAGGAGGTATGTAGCCATTTTGGTTATTTTCTAGCTGTAGTAATATAGCAGTATGAAAGTATAAAGATACCACTTAAGGAAATATATAAGGAAAAGAAAGAATGAGAAAGAAAGGATAAGAGTAGATAGTGGAGAGGAAAGATATCACCACCCATCTACCAAGGGGGCTTGGTTGTTGTTGTTTGGTGTCCACTGGTTGAAGTGATGGTCTCCATCTTGATCAGCTGGGAGAGGGGGAAGCCCCCGAAACACAAAGTTCAATGGGTTAATAAACATTCAGGTTTGTCGGACACCCCTTCCCTTACCGGGGGGACACTTGTACGCTGTCTGATATAACACTGTGGATCACATGCAGTCCGCTGGTGGAGGGCCTCAAAAATTAGTCAGGGGGCACTCTGGGGGTCTCTGATGGTTTATGACACCTTCTAAGACAGCTGCCTCTCATGCCAGTGTGGTTGAACCAGTTGTGCCCCATCAGAAGGGATGAAAACCTTCAGGCCTGTGTGTGAATGCTCTGGTCCTTCCCCAGGGAGAAGTTATACATCTGAGCCTGTTATCAAAGGGAGGACATTGGCATGATAAAAAGCTTTATCCCACCTCTGCAGGCTCTGCTTCTTACCTGCCTTCTCCCTTATGTGGCTCAAACCCCAGCTTGTAGCCTCTGGTGGTGGATGCTCACCCCCTCTGCACCTGGGCTGTGACCTTGCAAACCCGGCCTCAGCAAAGCACCCGCTGCTATTGCAAATGGCTGATTGTTTGAGTCCCTAACCATTAACATTTCAGTCACTCATGCCATCCTGCTATAGAAATGGTAGTGACTAAATAATAGAGGTTTTTTTAAATTTTATTTTATTTTTTTACTCTGGTAGGTTTTAAAAAACTGAAATGCATTACTTTGATATGTTGGGACACTAAGGTCCATGTTTCTATCAAAGAGCAACAATGTCATCTTTAAAATCCTGACCGGTTATTAAAAGAATTTTTGGAATTGTGACTTAGTATCCAGTGAAGTCTGTTAAGAACCTGCCACCGGCTGGAGCAGGATTGGATCTGGGTGCATGGCTTTGCATGGCTGTACTCTCTGTACATACTGTAAGTCCAGAAAAATATGTGTATGTCTCTACAAACCACGTATTTTGTTTGTGATTTGAGTCATGATTTTAATCTTATAGAACTGTAGAATGGCTTGGGTTGGAAGGGGCCTTAAAGACACCTTCCACTAGACCAGATTGCTCAAAGCCCCATCCAACCTGGCCTTGAACACTTTCAAGGAGGATACATAGCTTCTCTGAGCAACCTGTTCCAGTGCCTCACCTCTACACCTATTCTGCATCTATACATCTATTCATCTATCTTAATCCCTGCATCTGTTTGTTCTAACTACTTTGTACAGTAACCTTAGATACTTTTGTCTTCAGTACTACATTGTATATAGCGTGGGAATGTAGTTTATAACCCCTGGTACTGGAAGAGCTTATTTTAAAGAGTTCATCTCAGTACTCACCAAAAACCTTTCCGAGAGTTTCAAGTGTCCTAAATCTTCAGAGATTCAATACCATTGCTGGCTTTGTTCTTTAGGACAACAGTAGGTAAAGATGAAAATGTGGCTGAACTCCATCTACCATATTCAGAATTGTTAGAATCTACAAAGCTTAGATTTTCCTACTACTGTCAGGAAATAGAAGTGCATTCTTCAGTTTCGCACAAAAGTTTCTGGGAGCTAAAATTATGTGGATTTTTTAGTTAGTTTTCTTAGGGTTTAATGCAGTTCTGTTCATCAGTAAACTATATGCTATCCTCTAACCAAAAAACCAGATTTTCTGTAGCTACTACAGCTGTTTAGAATTACCATTTTGTTCATTTGCATAATGAGTTAGGAAATCTACTTGGAAATTCTCATGCATAATATGATTTATTAAATTTAAGGTTAAAATCAGGGTTAAAATTATCCTGTTGAATACTGTGACCTTAATACTGTTTTTGCAAGTTTCCTTAGGAACTTAATGCATTCAGATTTATACTAACTTGAGTACAACCCATTTATTTTTCTTTGACCTTTTTGTCTGCTATATGATTTACTTGTGCTGCATGTTGTTTTCTTTTAAATACTGTTAAGTCTTTGCTTGAAGCAAAACTGCTCTCCAGATTTTCTCTTGGAGGTGATTTGCGCCAGGCTGCTTTTTAACTTTCTGAAATGCAAAGTAATTGCAGTTCAGGTTTTAGCTGTATGTCTTTTTCTCCTTTTCAAGAATATGCTGCCTGGACACATCACTTTGTTATTTAAAGGGCTGATAAATGTGTCTAAGTTGTATTAATTTGTGAGGCAATAGAATTCAAATCAATGCTAACCAGAAGATCTTTTAATGCATGAGTAGTATGAAAGGTATAATTAAATCTCTCTGAAAAAAAAAAAATTACAGGATATTTCATGAATGTCAGTAACATAGTTTTAGCCCTTAAATAATTTTTCTTTGTTACAGATACTTTTCAAGGTTGTCTCTACCAGAACCTTAAAAAAATGTATGTCTTAAGAAAACAGTAATTCTTCCCCTTCATTTTCCCATTTGGGTTTGTGCCTATTTGTTAGGTTCATATTGTCCTCCTAAATTAGGCTTTTACAGATTCCAGAAAGTTCACAGTGTCATAATGACACAGAGGGGTTTTTGAGCTATGTGCAGAACATTTAGGTAAATACTTAAGCTGATGAGAAGTCTTCCTGTAGTTGGTGATTCCTGTTAGGAGCATCCCAGAGTTCTTTGGTTGAGGACAAACCTGAAAGATTAACCCACTATCAGGAAACAGACTATGGCTGAAGAATTTGCACAGTTGCATTTTTTGGAAGAAAACTGTGTGCCCCATACAGAATTACTTGCTTCAATTAATCAGTCTTAAAAAAATGGTTAGCTTTGTCATAGTCTGGTTCAGTCACTTGTGGAAGAGCATTGAATTCCTGCTCACTGCTCAACGTGTAGCCTCATCAGGGGTGAGTGGAGCGTGATTTCCCTCTTTCTTCTGGCCACTTTCTTCCTAGTGTTGGGCCATCATGGGGTTTGCTGATGTGAACCCACTGTTGGCTCATATTTGGCCTAGCATGCAGGATGATCACAGATCCTTTCCAGACAGTTGCTTTTCAGATAGATGTCTGGAGCTCTTCCGCTCCAAGTGCAGAATTTTGCACTTCTTGGTGAATCTCCTGCAGGTACTCAGAGTCTATACAAACCTTATTTTTTGTTTGCTTTACAGCCATTTCTTGCCTTCCCTTGGTTTGTAACTTGCAGGTGAAGCACTGAGTTTGTAATGTTAGTTATCACTGTGGATGTTTTAGATTGGCAATGTCTTGCAGTCCACAGAGCACAGTGAATGTACCCTAAGCTCGGCTGGCACCAAAGTGAATTTTCTGTATGTTTTTTTCATGAATCAGTATACGTTTGTGGCTACCTCCAGCTGCCAAGATTGTTTGAAATATACCAAATAGCCTTAGGCATTTCTTCCTCAAGAAAGACTTGTTGATTCTTTTCTTAGTGAGAAAGATGACATTTTTATCTCATATCTCAAATAGCAACAGTGGAAATTATATTTAGTGTGCAGTGGACTGGAAAGAAATCAATATTCTTTTTATCTTGCATTAAAAAAAATCATAGGTTCTTAGCAAAACCATACCATGCAGTATATTGAAAATACCATTATTCCTTTTTCTGTGGAGACTATTGATTAAAGTTCAGGTACCAGCAGTATCATTTCTGGATGCTGGGATTTTAGTATGGGCTCTGTAACAGTGATAAATGACATGACTCAGCTGTAGGTTGGTTGGAGAGACCCAGGTGGGACTACAGTCCTCTCACACCTGCAGGGAATAGGAAAGGTTATGTTGAAGCATCACCTGAATGTTGTCACTTGGGAATCCACTGCTGCAGCCCTAGATGCATGGAGTCATTCATCTAAAGGCCCGCACAATGTACTGCTCACCGTTTCTTTTTGCAGTCATGGAGACTGAAAGGTGGGTTGTCTTCATTTTTCGAAGGGTAGACAAACTGTAGAAAAACAAATGATTTCTATAGGACTCACATGAAAATTTCTGGTAGAGGTGATAAGTGAGTCTGAGAGTTGTATTACAGTCCCTGTATGTACACAGTAGGTTCTACACAAGATTTAAACAAGGCGGGACAAGAGGTATTCTAGCTTGGATTTGGTGGCAGGATGCATATTATCCTAAAAATAGCATGTGCTCTCTGTCATGGAAGAGCTTTCTGTTTGAATTGGAGTAATCTCTGGAATGTATCTTCCTCCTGAGACAAAGTTGGTGTCTTTTTTTATTCCATAAATTACTCTCCCAGACAGTGAAAGTGATCCTACCTATTAGAAATATCCCATATGGTTGAAGTGAGTCTTGAAGTGCTTGGTGTACATAGGTCAATGTAGACTGTAGGGGAGGCTGGAGAACAATAATTTGTTTGGAGAAAATCAGGACGATGTAAGCAAAGGAAAGGCTCTTTAAGGCATTTAATACATAATGTTTGTTTTTGAACACTTAAGACTTGTTTTTGAAATAAATGGTACCCTCAATGTGTGAAAACCATGGCATGGATATCTTTGTAGATTACTAAAGTAAAGAAACAAAAATCTGCACTGTGACCATTTCAGCTCTTGCTTTCAATTGTAGAGGTTCCGCTCCCCCCAGTTTTGACATTTGCCAATTTGCATTTCAGTGAGGGTAAATATATTAGGAGTCCTAGTCCTTTCAATTATTACAATATTTCAAACGATTTGAATTCTTTTCTCTGGAGATCTGATCAGTACTATCAGTGCATTGTTACTGTAATATCTAGATTATCCACGTGTCATGGCCTTTTGGGGACAGCTTTTTGGTGATTCTGAGAGGGCTTGAGGCAGCACATAAAACCTAAGGTTGTCAGGTTCTTTTCATTTTGTTTCTTTCTGATACTCATTGTTTTTGTCACATGAAGAAAAGGAGCAGATTTACTAAAATTCCGGTTAATGCTGAGAATAATCACTGTCTTAGAAGGTGAACAGGACATTGATCTGTAGTGCCCAGAACAGAATTAATCAGTCCTATTTATTTGAGCCAACCTGCTGTATCTTATTTTATATTTAAATACTGGTTTTATTAAATATTATATTATATATGTGACCAATTGTTATTATTTCTCTTGGAGATTTCTTTCAAGTATTTTGGCCAAAGTCTGTTTATAGTCATAGCTCATAATATACAGTCACAGCTGTAATTATACTCCAATTAGCAGATATTCAGAGACACAAACTGTTTCATTGCTTTGAAGGGGTTAGTATATTGGAAACTTCAGAGAAACGTAGTATGCAGTTGCACATTAAAAAAAGTCAAAGAAGAAAACATGCTGTCTGGAACCTTGTTAAGGAAGTGAGTGATGCATGAGTCTGTTTTGCCCAAGTAAGTGAACAATTCTATTTACCCCTACATTTACTCTTCACTTGAAGTAATTGATGCAATACAAGTGTGTGTGGGCTTTTTGGGTTTGGTTTTTTTTTCCTTAGTAGAGTTGCTCTGCCATATTATAACCACTTTTTTCTTGTCTTGCTTTCCATGCTTTTCAGCAGTTCTGAATTATATATAAACCTCACATGTATGAGCTTTGTCTTGTCTCTCAGTTCACTTGCAAGATTAACATTGCTGTTGACCAATGTTAAGCAAATGCAATGAAGGCTGATATTTTTCCAATTAATTATTGGAAATTGTTCTTGCCTGTGAAGATCAGTATTCAGTGCACACTCATACCAGAATAAAATGGTTGGTCATTAGCTTCCAGTCCTCGGTGTCTACACTTGACATTTCCTCCAAAAAAATCCATCATGGTACTCCTGAAAGGTACAGAGATCACTTTTGGAACAAACACACTTGTTTTAGTAGGGCTTTAGAGAGTTGGTTTGGAAATGTAAAACATTGCATTCATCACCATGCTCAAAAGAAAGATTTATTAATGTATTTCAGGTAGAATTATTTTTGCCTCTGTCTCTCAAATGCACTGCACTTTGGGATATATAAATCATTCGAATGTGTCATACTAAAAACTGGTGACTGAAAACTGTTGTGCCAGCTGGAAACCATGAGAACAGTGGAAAGTTTCCTTTTCTCCTTTAAAAAGGAAAAAGGTCTTTGTTAGGATTGACTCTTGTGGTAATCCCATGTAGATTAATGTGGAGGTAAAATAAAGTGGCTCTGTGGAGTGGGTTGGACAGGAGAAGCAAAATAACTGTTCCTCTGTTAGGTAATTCATATAGTAATGGTTTCTGTAAAGGAAAAGAGCAGAAAACTGCTGTTTTGAAAAGGAGGTAGAAGGGAGAGCTGCTCAATGGTTATTTATTCATGTCAGAGTTGAGAGATTATGTTAAATATGATTTCATTAATTATTTTATTTAGGCTATCTCGTTATGTTGGTTCTCAATGACCATATCTCAGCTTGTTACATAGGTAACTGGCAAGAGCATCATCACCTCATGAACCAAAGAATCCCGCTTGCTGCAAACAGAACTGCATGGAGGATGTGAAAATAATCCAAATAGTTCAGTAGGAACTGGGGGTTCTTCACCACACCCCAAAATGTACTTGCTCAATTCAGGCAGTTTCAAATTCCTTTCTTTTTCCATCAGTTGTAATGTGGAAGGTGCTGTCTGACAGCCCTGGAAATTAAGTCCTCTATTTCTCCACAGGACAGGTATAGCAAGGGCGGCAGCAATGCAAGCTTCCCCACACTGTCCTGCCAATGTTCCTCAGCCCAGTTCTGAAGAAGTCACTTCTGGAGGTGAGTGGGTGGAAGAGTCTCTGTCTGTGCAGAGACTGCTGCAGGGCAGTGGTTCCTGCAGGACAGGCTGTTGGATGGAGGCTGACCCCTTGTCTTCAGTGAACCACCAGTCTTTAAGATAATCAGTTTACGTATCATAAAGGAGCACGGGCTGGATTCGTTGAGGTTGCATTATTCTGCTTGACTACTGTCACATTTTGATACTTCTTTGTGGTTGGATGGCACCTGTATAATTTTTTCTTTTTGCACTGTTTTGCTGTTAAAGACTTTGTCAGTGCTTTATGTACACATCTCTGAAGTGGCATGTGAATAACTGAATGCAGCCTGGTTGTAAATGTGGTACAGAAAAGCAGTTACTGGTGGCAGCTATGTGTGCAAGAGGAGCTGTAGGACACTAGACCAGGAGGCATGCTTTGAAATGCACCAGAAATTGATAAGAAAGTGTATGTTGGTTTCCAGTATCTAAATGAACGATGAGGTTTCTGTCACAAAACCGTATCTTAACCATTTCTCTTTTCATAATTACTATGTAATTTAGATATTAACATCAATTAAGCTGGTAAACTTATGTTCGTTTTTAGATAATTTTACAATTAATGAAATCTGCCCATCTAAAGCTAGACATGCAACATTCTACACTGTATGAAAATAAAGAGAGTATGTATTGTAGTTACAATTTATAGTTGTCATCCAAACCAGAAGTATGTGATAAATTATGTGAGAGGAATTAATGACTGATGCAAGTTTTCAGAACAAAAATGATGAATGCTTACCAGTTTGGCAAATGAATTCTCCTATACATTCCTGGAATTACTTAAGTACTAAATACTTGAAATATAGTGAGAAGTATTCTGTTTTCAGCCAAATTTACATCTTTTAAATACAGAAATAAATCTGAGAAAATGGGAAACAAAGGCTTAGCAAGGCTGTTAGGTCATGGTGAATTACTTTTCTGGTTTCAAATGCTGTGTGAAGGATTTGCAATGCCTTGATTGTCATTTGTAGTGTAGGCCCTTAAGTCTGTTTAAATCTGTTTCTACGGCTGTTTGTAAACAGGTATGATAACAAGAGACCATTGTACAATTAATAATTGTATAAACTTAGCGTTGTTCCTGTCTGTTTCCACAAGATCACAAAGTAAGAAGAGTTAATTTTCCTAGTCAAACTAGACTTCCTGAAGGGATTTATTAATTTTTTTTCTTTAAAGGATATGAATCAGAATAGTATTTATTCCATATACAGCTAAAACAGTTACTGACTTTAAAAATATTTTTTCTAATTTTGTCAAGTAGCAGGAAGTATGGGCTTCCATTCATAATTAAAATTAATGACAAAGTCCTGTTGAGAAGTCATTTGAGACTGATCCATAGAGTAGAGGACAGTTTGAGGAACCTTGTCATGACAATACATGGCATTAGAATATTTGCTAATAAGTCACCTTACGTAATGTTTGTATGGTGCCAATAAATCATGTGGATTTGATTTTTTTTCAGCTCTTTTGAGTGTAGTGCAGATTGCTAATCTCTTACTGATGCTGACAAAGCTGTAGAGAGGTCCAGAGTTGGCCTCCCACACACCTGAAGCCCAGAATTTCAGCTCAAACCTCCCTCTCTGCCATGTAAACCTTTGAAGATAATTATATACCTTGTCACAATTAAACCTTTTTTATAATAGACTTTATTTTAAATTCAAGTACAAAAATACATTTTCAGTAAAACACAAAAGAATGGTCATAGAGACTGTTTTCTTCACACAGTATTTATTCATACTGCATTAATCTTTCTGTCTGCATCTGCTTTCTGTTAATACAGAGTCTGATTTTTTTCTGTATATTTACATTGAATAGTGGTGACCTAAAGTAGCACACTTGTAAACCAGCATATGGCCCAGAGCATCCCAGAGCTCCTTGATCCTGCAGTCCTTCCCTATACAAATCCGTTGTTTCTACTGTGATTGCTTACATTAGAAGAGGCTTTGGCATTACGTCATAGTTACAGATCCCTGTCTTAAGAGCTTCCACTTTACCAACTTGCCTATACCTGTAGTTATATCCTAGTGATTGTACAGCCTCTTAGAGCTTCTGCCCAGGGACTGGGAGTAGAGGAAGGTTAAACCAGTCTTTCAAGAGGGTATATAAATATTTTGCTGAAGATGCAGTAGATTGGTTTGGGGCTTCAGGCTCAATTTACAAACTCATTTTTTTCACCAACCACTAGGTAACAGAGTTTAAGGGACATAGAATTTTGGATCAGGTGTCAGAGTGTCAGAGACAGAGGTTGCAAACAAGGAATAAGAAACACTTAGGTTCACACTGAATGATGTGTGGTCTTCGCATAGTTGGGAAACCCACATGCTAAAATGTTACTCCTTTTTTGACTTTGTTGGTGAAGATAATACAGATCTGTGTTTATAATAGAACCAGAAGGGACTTTGCTTATTCCCAGTCTTCTGGAGATATATCTTGAAAAGTGTTTCTCTAGCAGGTTTGGAGCAAGGGTGGATTACATTGGTCTGTGCGTGATGATCTGGAAGGAACTGTGTAATGTTAGATTGTTCAAAAGGAAGTGTTTATTTGAGGCACTTAGAAACGTTTCATGTGTCAGCAATGGACTTCTAAAAATAAATTACTGAGATACAGCAGAAGGAAATGCCTTCTAATCAAAACATTATGCCACTGGCATCTGTAAGTAAAAGGGAGGCTAAAGTACCAAAGTCATCGGAAATGAAATCTCATTGCTCAACTATCAGGCTGTGCAACTGATTTTACAGACTTATCACATAGTTATCACAGGCTTCTGTCATGTTACTGTTTAGAATTATTGGGATTGTAGGAAGGAATTTGTCACGTGTCTCTCTGGGTTTCATGAAGGGCTAAGTTTTTACCCTCCATTAGTCTTTAGGTTCTTTAGTTTTAGACCAGCAGTTTGTGACAAGATACCATTATCAATCAACATCTGTATAACAGAGTATATGAAAATGCTTGGTTTTAAATTTGTTTAGTATTCTACAGCAATACTGTGGCACCTGTAAAGGTTTAAGTGTTGCCACACATGGAACTCATTGCAGAACCATTGCTGTGAACTTTTACAGAGCAGGCAATACATTTTTCTGTGCACACATAAAGCCAACCCTGCTTAAGTCTTTGGATATTTCAGTGATGCAGGTAATATGTATTTGTAGCAGGAAAAAAACCTGTACAAGGAAAAAAAAGCAAACAGTCCCCCAAGTCCCACAATAACAATTTCACCCATTTAATTATTTTCTTTTGACTGCCTAGAAAATTTAGGCCTATTGAAATTGCTTTTGAGAGTGTCACCTTTAATCTTGTAGCAGAGTATTTGAACTCAGATGTTGAAAACAGTTCAACCAAAAAAATTGCTGCATACACAGGATGAAATATGCAGACAAAAAATGAAAAGGTGGTGCCAAATGTAAATCCTCTTTCAGGAGCCTTATGAAAATGCCGTCTGATTATCACAGTGACGACACAGGTAACCATCATTCTCTGCATCCCGTAGAATCCTCACTCACAAATGGGCTGAGTTTTCACAAAGTCAGTCTATCAGATCAACTACAAAACCCCCATGGTTTTTGTTTTTGTCATTCTTCGATTCCTAGGAAGACTGATGAGATCTAACAGCTCAAGAGTATTGAGGCTGATGAAATCTAAATTTTCCGTAAGTTTTTTCTACTTTAGTATGCAGCAAATGAAAAATTAGTAGAGTAAATACTGAGACCCTAGCATCTTGAGATTTTCTGGGGCAAAAGGAAGGTTTGTTTGCACTTAAATACTGTTTGCAGCTTCTTAAGCTAATCTACTCTCCATTTGGAGCTGATAGTGAATTTCTCGTGCACTTTAATGGTTGTTGTGCCAGGAGGCTGTGGATTTTTGTAGATTTTCTTTTGCTTGATCAAACACTCTAGGCTCTTATAGGGAGATGAAGCAAATTAGGAAATGTGTTCTTTTTAAAAAAATAGTTAAGAATATGCTTCAGGAAAAAGAAAATTTAATTTGTTTTAAGAGACAGATGCATCTTAAAAAGCACTTAAATTTTAATCAATTCCTTAATTTTTATTGATTTGTAATGAAAAAAAACCCCAGTGATTAAAATCCTAAGAAATTGATTTCCGCTTACAAGCTGAGTTGTTAGCTGGAATTTAGAGGTTTTACTGTAACAGTCTATCAGCTCCTATAGTGTGTTAAGTGCTGAATGACCTTGTGCCATTTATATTGCTCTGTGCTTTGTCAAAAGAAAAAAAAGCTTAATTTGATAATTATGTAGGAGAGAATGAAAAAATGTATTCTGGCAGTTTGTGACCAGGTTGGGAGAACAATATCCTGTTTGTTCTTTAAGATGGAAGCAGTGGAGATAACTTAAGAATTGCATTTATTCTGGATAGCAATTGCCTTTTTTTTCTTTTTTTTTTAATTCTGAGATTTTTTTTTTACTAGTGTTTACACCAACATTGTTGGTTTGTGACAAAGGAGTCTCTGTGCTAGTTTACTTAATTTTGTAAGAGTGCTGGAGTGAAGGCTGCCTATTTATGTCAGGTAGAGCACAATGGGACAGTATTCTTTAACCTCCAGAACTATGAAAAAACATTCAGAAGAATTGATGTGTAATTTGAAAGGAAACTTTAATTGTAAATAGGTTTTGGGGTTGTGTTTCTCAGGATTTTGAGTTGGTTTTATTTCTTTTGTTTGTTTTAAATTGAGGTTTGGCTGCCAAGTTCTGAATGGTTGGGAATAGTTTGAAGGTCTGATTCGAAGTAATTGATTCGGTATTGTCTCATGCCCCACTCCTGCCTGGTGACTGATGGGTTGTGCTGTCCCTGATAGTGCAGAGGATACTGGGAGACCTTTGGAGGCCCTGTAGGGTGGGTGCTGCTAGATTAATGCTGGTGCTGCTTCTTCCTTCCTTCCTTCCCCTTGCTTTCTTCTGCATCTCCCTCCCCATAAAATACCCTCTTGGCTAAATGCTTATGCAGAAGAAAGCTGATATTATGGCCTGTGTACTTTGCCTTTCCTGGTTTTACAGCTCACAGTGCAGTGACTGTGACAAGTGCACTGTGAACTTGCTGCCTTTACTCTTGAACCTCTTAGTAAGTGTATAGGGATTTCTTGTGTGGAGTCATCTCCGTTGCTGAAGATGGTGCAAGTGTGTGTTTTCTTGTAACTTGAACTGGAATCTGACACAAGTTCTGAGCAGATCTCATTCTGGTTTTGAGCTGAGCACATCACAAGGTAAAAGGAAACTGGGGAGCAAATTGAGTTGAGCCTTACCTACAAGTAATAAAGTTTTTTAATCTGTGGTGCTGCTGGATTCACACTGATAGAGATCATTATTTTCTAGTACCTTCTGAATGATGGTATTTTTCTTCCTAATATTTGTACTCATTTGCTTATGCTGTTAGCTTGGTTACATAGAGTCTGTGTGCTGAAACTCTGCTTAGAGATGAGGCTGTGTTGTAGAGACCTATTCCACACGTTGATCCTGCCATTGACTTGCCTTCACAGGAACAGGACATGAATGAAGAAAATGCTACTGTGTTAATGTTAGATACAGAAAACATCTTCTCTGTTCACAGGATCAGTTTTGTAGTATCAATGTGCAAAAGAAACAGCTGAACCGATGTTTCAGGCAATTGGCTATAGAACTGCATGAAAATGGGAGTGGAGGAGTGACTGTTATCAACAGATCAGCAAAAGCCACCGTAAAACAAAACTAAAGCCTCTCCCATCCCAGAGACATTTATAAATGGTGTCAGCAAGCAGACCTACTTCTCACCTGACTGGGGCTTACTGGTTAGCTTGGAATTTTCCTTGCAGAACAGGAACTTGTTTTACATTGTCGACAGTGTGTCACCAGTTACACTGTGCTTCATCTGGACAGCCAAGTATGCCTTTTTCTTTCTTTCCGTCTGTCTGTCCGTCTTCCTGTCTGTCTTTCTATGAGCCATGTAAACATAAAACCTAAACTGAAGATTTGATGATAGGGAAGACCCTCTGTCATTGCTCACTCTTTTAGAAGATCCGGTACTGTGCTAGAGAGTAGAGAGCCCTGTGGTATGAAACCAAACACTTCACTGAAGTCAGTATTACTAATTTCAAGTGAAGGTTTCCATGGGCTGTGTCTAAGACTGAGTATAATCTAAATGTTAGATGCCACTTAAAAGTATGTGATGAATAGTGGGATAGAGACAGAGATGTGTGGTGGGAAGGAAGAGAAGGCTTTAATAGTAAAACTGTAGGATGTGCTCATTTAGGATCACATACTCTTTGTCCAGTACCATAGAGGGAGAAAATCCTAATCACGCCAAGAGCTGAACAGCTGTAGCCCTTCTATACAAGCTGATGCCTTCAAGGGTGCATTTGCAGAAAAATAAAACTGGAAGCATGGAATGGGTACACCTAACAGGACAGGCTAAGCCAGTTAATCTCTAACTTTGCAATATGTATATATGTATATATTTGTAAAGGGTATGTATCTATATATTTGCAGTATATGTTTTTTTTTCTTTTCTCAAATCAGAATAAGGTTTTGCATTTAATTTTAGATGTTTTCTCTTTGATCTGCCTCTAAATCTGATTGAGAGAAACAGAATGTTCTCTTATTGGAACATAAGCAGCTATGCATTTCCTATTTTGAATGCTTTGGGATTATTATGTGTTTTTATAGTAATAAGTTAAATAAATAGACCTGTATCAGCAATTTTGAGGATATGAGCTTAGTGTGCAAGCATCTGTTGTGTATATTTGATGTGTCCCCCTGCCTTTCCAATAAACCTTTTGAGATGTATCTTTTCAGTATAGTTATCCTGCAGTGCTTGATAATGTTGACCATGGTCCTGTGACCATAACCATAATATTCTGAACATAAAAGGTAAATTCTTTTTTCTGTTCAGTTTTCTTCTCCTCTCTTTGTCTCTTCTGGTGGCATGCTTCTATATTGAGGATTCCACAGAAGAAAAAACTGGCATACTGACATCGTAAATATTGCTTGTACTTCTTAAATGTTACTTGTAGCTTCTACTGTTTGAAGTTCTTGAGAATTAGGAGGGACTTGGCAGTACCTGAGGGTGCACATGAATGATTCCTCCCCTGCCACCCACTGTTCTGGCTGGCAGATGGTCCTTGAAGGACTTTTGCCAGCAAGTGCAAGTCAGAATAGCCTCTAGGAGTGACTGATAACAGGCAGCCTTTCTCTCTTGCTGAGCTCAGCAGAAGAAGCCTGCTAGTGAACCTGATCTATAATTTTCAGAGTTATTTCATATTTTTTGTGTCAGAAATCACAGTAGCGGCAGAGCAGAGTGTTTAGCTCCCCATGAGAGTTGTCAAACATAACCAAATATGAAATTAAATGTTTGTTACAAAATAAATGTCTGAGAGAGTGAGTTTCCAGTCTTAATGCTGCAATAACAGAAGTACCTTCTAAAATACAAGCTTTGTTACAAATTTTTTGTTCAAAACATTTCCTTCTGAAAAAAAGCACAATTAAGACAGTTTTGAGGTAGGGATGATCTTCAGGATGCCTGTAAACGTTGCTCTGTAGCACCACTCTCACTGCACTGTACAGAACTGTTGTGGTTTCACCCCCCCGGCAGCCAAGCCCCAGGCAGCTGCTCGCTCACTCCCCCCCAGCAGGATCAGGGAAAGAATTGGAAGGGTGAAAGCTGGAAAGCTCATTGAGATAAAGACAGTTTAATAGGGAAAGCAAAAGCCATGCACACAAGCAAAGCAAAACAAAGAATTAATTCACCACTTCCCATGTGCAGGCAGGTGTTGAGCCATCTCCAGGAGAACAGGGCCCATCACGTGACTTGGGAAGACAAACATCATCACACCAAATGTCCTCCCTTCCTCCTTTTTCCCCCACTTTATGTACTGAGCGTGATGTCACATGGTCTGGAATATCCCTTTGGTCAGTTTGGGTCACCTGTCCTGGCTGTGTCTCCTCCCAACTTCCCATGCACCCCCCACTTCCTTGTCAGTGTGGCCGTACCAAAAGCAGAAAAGGCCCTGGCTCTGTGTAAGTGCTGGTCAGCAATAATAGAAACATCTCTATATTATCAACCCTGTGTTCAGCACAAATCCAAAACAGAGCCCCATACCAGCCACTGTGAAGAAAATTACCCCAGCCAAAACCAGCACATTAACCTAGATTTAACCAGCGAATATGTATTTAGTAATTAATGATTTCTTTTTGTGTCGAATAATGGAACTTCATTTTGCAGATGAGGATTCCTCTTTTGTATTAATTCTTTTTGAATTCATATTTCTCATTCCTTTTTACTTGTTTCAAATCCTCCCCTGAACACTTGTTTTCTGCCTGACCTCCAACACTGTGGATTAAAAAAAAAAAAAAAAAAGAACTCCAGATGGTTCACTTCGTAGAATGAGGGCACCTTTATTTGTAAGGCATTTACATACGAGTTTAAAATCCAACAAAGAAGATAAGCTATCTTAATCAGTGGTCCTTAAAAATTATGTATGCAATTTCAGACAACCATGATCCTAGTGTGACATTGGATAAGTATGTCCCAGACTTCTCACAGGCTATCAGAGCTAACTGAGCTAACCAAGCCTGATGAAACTCCGTCTTACCCCATACCTCCTGGTCTCTACTGGAATTACTGCAGTAGCAGCTGGTTTTCTGCAGGTTTGCAGAAGTGGGGTTTGGTATCTGGTCATCAGTGAGTGGCTGCAGAAGAGAGCAGAAGTCAATCCCCTCTGTGCCCTTCACGGACCAAAGCAGGTATCTTTTAGTAATCTTTTGATGGATGTCTTTCAAATTGCAGAATTCTAGTCTGAATTCTGGGACTTCCTCTCTGTGCCACCAGGCTTGGAAGAAATGCTGCAGATAAATAAGAGATTATTTGGCAGAAGTGCCAGTGAAAATACTACTCTTACTCACATTTGATGTGGTTGTGGTAATAATTGCAAAGGTATCAGAACTGATGGGTGACTAAATTTTTTTTTGGTTGAAAAAAGTTTGTAGAAAAAAGATACCAACATGACGATACAATATGAAAAATCCTAACCTCAAGAATAAATATTTCCATGGACTTTGATAATGCAGAGATTTAATCAAATGTGTTGTTCAATTCTTCCCTAAATCAGGATCAGATGCATATCTTTCCTGTTATTTAGAATGTGATAGCACTGAGTCACTAGGCACAGCTGGTTCTGTAGACACACAGGGAGATGGTTTCTGCCCAGAGGAATGTAGTGTTAAGTATGAGAGAAGAAAGAGACAGCGTGAGGATGTATTAAAACAGGGGGAACATGAGGTCATGGTGACTGGTCAGCACAAGAAGCAGCTGTAATAGGAACCTGGCTGCCAAGTGTCTTTGTTTTATGATAATCCATTTGTTGCAGTGCCCTGAGGAATATGGTTTGTTTTAGCTGAGCTCCAGAGTTGAATGTAGACCGAGCTGATCATCCAGTCCCTGAAAACATTCTTCACATTGAAAATATACTCACGTTGCCCTTTGTAATTATTTTCTGCAAATAACAATGCAATAATAATAATTACCTCTATAATAATGGAGCAACTGTACTCATACTCAGTTGTGTGACAGTGTCCTTGAATACCCTGGCACTCCAGTGATTACTCCAAAAACTTAAGAGAGAGAACTTTGCTGATTACCAGTGAGCTATGAAAAACATTTCAGTAAAATATATGGAAATGCACCCGAGAGTTCCTCAAAAATCTGCAGCATAAATATGCAAAAAGAGAAAATTCATGGCAGTCATCTTTGGAGAAACTTAGAGGATTTCACATGGGTGACAATCCTAAGCATTTTAATCTTAGTGTAGGTAGATTTGACATGAATGTTTTAATGTTTATTTAGAAGATATGTACAGTAAAATTTGTCACTGTATTGTGTAGTTTGAATGTAATGCAGTAAATCTGTAAGCCTTGTCATGGGGACCTGACATGCCTTAAGTGCTGTCTCTGTCCACAAATGGCCCTTCGGTGAGGTAAAGGACTGATGGTGCAGGGGTCAGGACAGAGCAAAGTGCTCTCCAAAGTGGCTTTTCTGCAAAGATGTTATTTTCTTGTCTACCAGATTCCAGACAGACTCAGTCTCTCTCTCTCTGTCTCTGATGGAATTCTAAGCCATAATTGATTCATAATCTATCCTCAGAGATTTTTTATGACTCTCTCATTTATTCCTAGATAAACCGGATTTGAATTGAGTTCAGCTGGTCTCAGCAACAGATGCCAGATATCACTGAATGATGAGGGGTCATGTAGGAGAAAGCCAAAATTACTCTTTCTGTAATCTTGACAAAATGAATCTTTTACTCACTGCATGTTTTTCAAAATAGTTCTGTATTTTTAGTGTTAGCGGAATACTGGGATATGCATAATGTATGAGTATTGCTGTGGAATTGAGTAAAGTTACGTTGGGAATGTATATTTTTCCAGTTTACTTTTAATTCATTTTTCACCCAATATTAGATTTAAAAATTAGAGAATTACAAGTAGTGCCATAAATCAGTATGTGTCCTGAACTGCAGAGCAAGTCATTTTTATAAGAGGGCAAGCCCCTGTGTTTATAGTAAATCAAGTTCATTATCTTTTGAGCTTCTTGATTAAAGTAATTAGTCATATATTCACGGATGCCTTTGTATCAGCATACTTTGCTTTGTTTCACAAATATTAAATCTTAACTTGTTTTGTAAGGGTCATTGCTTATAAACAGCTACAGATTGTAATGTAAATTTGTTGTTTTGTTAGTGGGGAAGTAGTTTCTGCCAATGCAAATTAATATACTAAGCAACTCTGCTGCAGTTAGAACAAACTGCCTTTAAGACTGTAACATGGAGACTAATTTAGAATGCCCAGTAGGCCATAGCAGGTGGAGCTGGGTAGGGAGTTGGTAGTGACTGCTGCTGAGTGCTGAGCGTCTCAGGTTGGTGAGGGACCGCAGGCTGTGCAGCTGGTGGCCACCCAGGAAGGCTGTGTGGGCTTCCCCACTTCTACAGTGGCCATGCTGAAAGCTGCCTGTTCCCACAAACTCTGTGGAGCTCTCTGTGGAGAGCTCTGGTTAGTGTCACTTCCAAAATATTTGGGAATTTGAGACCTGCGTGTGCTTTTATATCTGCAGAATGCTGCTGTTACCTGAGAGGCTTCAGTTCGAAATGCAAGTGTGTCACACCAGCTAGGTATTAAAAAGGTCATTGCCAAGGTAAAATTCCTGCTTTTGAGAAAAGCACGCATGAGATTATAATTCCTCCTGCTCTTCTTTAGCTGTTGGTAAGAGTAGTTTCTTCTGGGGTAGGGTCAAACGCAGCTTTTCAGTATGAAAACCATTGTGTTCCTGTGGAAAGTTTCTCTATTTCCAGGCATCAGTTCTGACCAATAAATACTTGGCATCATATTTGTAAAAGTTGCCCTTAGATTGGAATAAATCTGTACATTGAGGACAGAAGTTCGGAAATCTCCTGAGGTGTTTTGTGGATGTTAATCAGGTATGCCTATGCTCAAGGTAGAACGAAGTAGGATGAGCCTGATAATTTCAGTGTAAGTCTAGCTTTTCTTCTGAATATCAAGTGTTACAGGATCTGTGAAAATGTAACATTAGAAAGGACCTAATGATCTAGCTTGACTGCAACTCTTACTTAAAGAAAACAAGTCTTCTTTCTGCTTTGGTTTCTTTGTACAATTCCAATTCAAGGGTAATTGTGAGCCTCCAAATTCTTTCTTTTCATATTAGATTACATCCTTTAGGGTTAAAATAAGGGAAACCTTTCCAGCAGTTACTTTGGTCACCTGCTGTGCAAACTAATAATGCCATGCTATCTCAAAAGGAGTGTCAGTCACAGTCACATTTGAATTTCAGTGTTTCAGGAAGGAGACAATCAAGAGAGGGAAATTAGCTGAACTAGCACTATGTTGTACTACTTGATTTTAAAATCTACAGTCAATCAAATACATGAAGAATGGAAGGTATGTTTTTAAGGAGGTACAGGTTTGTTTACAGGATTTTTTTGTTAATTTTAATGGGGAAATATTAATAAGGAGACACTACTATATGTTATTTTTTCTTGTAGCTTGTACTCCAGTGAGAAATAAGTAATAACATACAGGGTGAGGATTTCAGAGATTCAGCTTATAAAGGAGAGTAATTGTGACTAAGTGCAGGTTAACACATGAGTTCTGGCATTTGTTTTCCTGTTGTTAGTGATGAAACATTGCACAATGTTCACAAGGAAGCTTAAATATGCTTTAGAGAAAGACTTTGCATATGCTAGAACAAAGAAAATAGATATTTTTCAGAGATTTCTAAGCATTCTAGCATTTTCCACGCTAAAAAAAAGGTGAGCTACAAGAAGTCCTCTAAAAGGATGAACCCTGTAATTTGAAAAGAAAATAGGTACTTGTGACTGTTCACCACCTGGATATTAATGCAAGCAATTACCAGATCCTGCCTTTCAAACATTATTATGTTAGAGCAAGAAAAAAGCCCATATTGTATTTTATATGACCTTTCTAATACTATATATACACATATAGATTTGTGTTATTTGTCTCTGATTCACCAAACGTTTCTTATGTGTGGCTCAAGGCATTTATTTATTGCAAGGCTTCAAGCTGTGATAAGCAAGGTCATAGATTAAGAATTGATTTCCACAGTTGCTCTAGCATACAAACTAAATTTCTCTTGGTTGGTTATAAAAACTACAGCTGGGCATAAATTCAGCTTTTCAACATTGTCTTGAAAATTAATGTTAAAGCAAATGCGAAAATACTCTGAATGTATTGCATGCTTCATTTAGACCTTCAGCTCAAACTTAAGGAAAGCAAATGGATTTTGTGCTGCAGACTAAGTAAAACTATGCTAGTAATGAAGATGGTGGGTTTTTTTTTTCACTTATGCTTTCTTGTTATGATTTTATTTTTTTAATTCAGATTTCCTGTACAATTTCCATCAAATCATGTTTTGATCAATACCTTGATTAGTCCTTTTTTTTTCTATATGCTTCTAGAGTCATTGCTATTTGCAATAGGAATGTGGGTTTCAAAATGAAATATAGCTTCTCTTCTTTGGAAACAGACAGTCCTGCTAGAAAAAAGAAAAATCCTGCTGTTTTGTTAGCATTGTCTCTTAATATGAAACACATGATCTTTTTAAACTGAGGACTATTTAGATTGAACTGAAAATTTATTTTATCAATGAATTATGTTCTGGGGGTGTTTTTATGGTGTTCTTTGTGGGTTGTCATGTTGGGTTTTGCTTTTAAGGTGAGCTTTGTGTTGGTAACAGTAGTAGAGCTTAACTGTACACAGAAATCAATTTGTGTAAATGTCAAATTCACTCTTTCATGAATCCTTGCAGCAATACACAGATTCCTGCTGACTAGATAATAAATCTCAAGTTGGAGAGATTGGCTTCTTAGACACATCTTTAAAGAAAATATTTCTGATATAATATCCTGCCCTGTTATTGAATTAGTATGCCTAGAACAGAAACCAGAATATGTAGTGTATGTTTCCAGATCACTATCAACATCATCAGGTGGCTTTAAAAAATACTAGCTTGTCCTCTACTATTTCTGCACGTGGCATAGCATGTTTCTGCTATTAGCAGAGGAACCAAATTGCAAGATTATTTTTCTAAGATAACAGAGAATGTTGTGTTAGCTTGATGGAAATTCTTGTTTTGCAGTGCACAGTCCATACTGTACCTTATGGCACTGGCCCACAATGGAGTAGTGTGTCAAAGGTTTTGTGGTACTCTGTTCTGCTAAAACAATGGCTGAATGGCCAACCCTTTTCCACATTAGTGCATGAAATAGCTTTCTCACAGTGGTCACAATATGTATGTAAAGAAAAGCACTTGGAAAGCCAAGAGCTTTGTGATGGGAGGAATAAAACAGTTTGGTGAGTAAAACAGGTAAGGATTTGAAATATAAACTTTATTAAGGAAAATGTGTGTGGAAATGAAGTACCTCAGAAATCACCCCTCTTGCCAGTTCAGATGGATATTTTGGAGGAATGAAGTTGTGAAATTCATCTGTTGGTAATGATTTTTATCCCCTCCCCAAACTGCATTTTGCAGGATTAGAATACACAGATCTCCTTTCATGGCTGTTCCAGCAAACCAGTTAGCACTTGACCATATTTTGCAAAATTTTGAGTGGCAGCTTATTTTAATGTATTGAAAAGTGAGGATTTTGTCAGTGTTTAAAATGCCTACATCTACAACAAACTTCCTTTTGACTTCATTGAGATTTCCATATGGAGATACCTCAAAAAAATGCAGCTTTGTGGTGAAATACAGTGAATCTATTCAACTCAGACTGTCTCTGAATAATAAAAAAATCTCACTGAAAGCCTTGTTAGGAAGGAATTATGATTATCAAGTGTGGTAGTCAGGAAGGCTTGTTGTTAGCGTATTACTGCAGGACACCTCAAGCATGGTCATGCCTGACTGAATACAAGATTATGCCCATTTCTAAAATGTAGATTTCTTTTTTTGAAAAACACTGAAATATGTATGAAGAATTTTGGACTGATTCATTAACTTTGAATAAATTCCTACAGCAAATGAGTGAAATGAAGAGAAAGCAAAAATAACTAGCTTAGCAGGACTCCTTATGTGAGATTGGCTGCCTGCAGAGACACAGGACTGAGAGATTGCTGATAATTCATTGTAGATCCATTTGATGGCAAACTTTGAGAAACAGAATCTTTTCAGAAGCAGCTATGGCACCACCCTCCGAGATTTTTGGGCAGGAGCTGACAGTGTACACCTGAGAAATATCTGTCTAGCTGCAGCGTAGAAGTTTGGGCTTATGTAGGAATCCCTTGTGAAAAATTTTGTTTGAAAAAGTGCACCCACAACATGAATTTGAGACTGCTGGGGCCTTTGAGTTAGCAGAGAAGTGTGCTAGGTGACTTAGGCACCCGAAGATAATCAGAGGGCTGGAGCACCTCATTTGTGAGGAAAGGCTGAGAAAATTGAGGTTGGAAAATTCAGCCTGGAAAAAAGAAGGCTCTGGGATGACCTCATTGTGTCCTTCCAGTACCTGAAGGGGGCTGCAAGGGAGGTGGAAAGGGACTTTCTGGCGGGGGTATTTATTGACAGGACAAGGGGGAATGGCCTTAAAATGAAAGAGGGAAGGTTTAAATTGAATATTAGGAAGAAATTATTCTCTGTGGGGGTGGTGGAACACTAAAATAGGTTGCCCCTAGAAGTTGTGGTTGCCTCATTTCTGAAAGCATTCAGAGACAGGGATAGGGTCCTGAGCAACCTGGTCTAGTGGAAGGTGTCCCTGGCCATGGTGAGTAATTGGAACTAGATGATCTTCAGGGTCCCTTCAATCCATACCATTCAAAGATTCTGTGATTCTGTGAGTTGAGTCTTCCTTTTGCATTTTAATTCTGGCATGTTTGTTGTTTCAGCACTTGATGTGAAATCTAGAAAACTCTGGTCTTTCTGACTTTAATTGGAGAATTAAACAGGTCAAGTTCCCTGAAGGTTTAAAACGTGCAAATACAAATATTCTTATCATACTTGGATTTTTGTAACACAATTTGTGCTGCTTTGTTATCAGAATGTACATATACTCCAGTGGTATTACTATGTTACATTGGTGGGGATTAATGCTGCAAAATCCAGTATCTGCAGCCGGAGGGCGAACCACATCATTTCAGAAAGATCAAGGGACTGCAGTCATTTACATTTGATTGGGTTTTCTTGGATGCATATGCAATTTCTCTATACCCCACTGTACAGCACTTGGAGCCAGGCTCTGGTCTGAAGAAGGCGAGTAATGACAGTGATTATCTATTGCTCTTTCGTCCATACATCTGCTTAGGAGCATAGCTCCTTGGCTTGGGTTAAAACAGCAGTGGGGCTTTAACCACTCTGAGAGAAAAAATATAAATCATGCAAGTAGTTATGCATTCCCAACTTCATCCCTCCGCTGCCCTCTGCCTTGCTCTGACAAGGATGGTTTGGGTGCTACGCTCAGGCAGAAGTTGTGAACAATTGGTCTTACTGAGACTCTTTCTGAGCGTTCTTCTGTGTCATGTTCCCTCAACACCAGAAATATCTTCCCTAAGACTTCCCTAAGACTTAGGTAAACATGTTCATTGGTTTTTTTCCCTCTCATGATAGCATTTTCATCGAGGACCAGATGACAGCACCAAATGATGATTGAGTCACGTGGCTTTATTCTCTGTTTTGATGGTGGAAAATCGGACATACTGTATGATGTTAGTAGGGAGAAGGATTTGAATGAGCAAGATGATCAAGAAGCTTCCAAACAATGAAACTATGTGACCAAAGGAGTCCTGTAATGTAGGTTTCATATGGTCTGTAATTTAAAAGTATCAAGCTTGTTGCTGCATTCTATTTTAAAACTACTTTACTCATTCTTCTCTGCTTCTCTACTGTGGAATTTTTCCTTTGTGGGAGGACTGACTTGAAACATTTCAGGTGTTTTCTCTCTGTTGTATATGGGGTAAACACACAGCCAAGCATGAAGCACTTCTTTACTAAGAATTCCACCTCTGTGATTACTCCGTTGCTGTGATTACGTTTGAGCAGCTCCAGATTTCAGTACTGTTGCTTTCAGTTTTTAATTAAAAGTTTTCTTAGGCACAGACCAGAACAATAGGGGGTTTTGTATCTACTAACAGTGTCTCCCCCCCCACCCCCCAAAGGTTCAGCTATGAGTGAAATGCTATTAAAAGCAATATTGATACAGACACCAAGTGGGAAGAGACAGCAAGCATGTAATAAAGAACAATTAATTTGTTTCACAGTAAAATGTACATAAAATAACAAATTATTTTAAAACAGGTTTTCTTCTGTTTATCTTCTTTTAATCTCTATTTTCCATTAGAATATTTATAGTAATTTTCTGACTAGGCAGTGAAGACTTTGGTTCCACTTGCTGTATCTTGCACTGAAATGCTTGTGTTTTTCAGTGCTGGTACTTAATTTTAGTAATTAACACCTATGCATTGACTGTCTTGAAATTTAGTACTTTCTATACCTACTTTCTTCGCAGGTTTTGATAAAGGCATGCAGACTTCATTTAGTTAATCAGTATAAGACAAAAATGAGATACTTGATGGATTTTTCTTAAGGACACGTTTTTGTTTACAGATAAGTGAACACATTAGGTTGTGCAATACCTGTGTCTAAGTAGATGTAGAAGTAGGCATTTATGCTGGGCACAAATTATTTTTTCTCCACATATGCAGGCATAAAGCCCAGGTAAAAATATAATGTTTAGTTTCTAGACAGTGCACAATGTCCTTTGGTCAGGTAATTTATACAAACATGCTTCCGTATTGCTGTGCAGGAGGACTGTAGCATTCATCATAAAAACCCAGATCTCAGCAGAATAAGCAGACCTTTCCAAAAGCAAACTTCCAAGAAAAGTTCTTGCATTTGAAGGCCTGTGGTTGACTTTTTAAAATTATGGTTAGTTGTTCATCTGACCCGTTTGTCTAGAAAAAGTAGTACTAAATCCTGTGACATTGACAGTAGAACTTTGATCATGGGAATCCAATATTCATTGCTTGAGGGCATTTGCTTTTGTAAACAGGATCTATGATTGTTAATGTTCTTCTGAGTATCCTAAATCAGCATTTAGAGCATACATATTTCAGGTGTAAATATACAGCCAGAGCTTGATACTATTACTGTTGTGTTCCATGTATTTATTTGGTAAGTAATTTCATTTTTTTTAAATTAAGAGTATGGAATTTTTTTTACCAAATTTTTGCAATGGATACTTCATCACTAAAAATCAGTGTTATGGTGGATCCTTTCTGAGTCTTCACGCTATGGCAAACTGCAGTAGCAGACCTTCTGAAAAACATGCAGGCGGATTTAGAACAACATCTTTAATTGCTGATTCAAGTTTAAGAAGAGGCATCAGCAGCGTAATATGTCTGTGCTACGATTTTCACTCCACTGGAATTCTGCTCAGTGTTTTACAGTGCCATGCATGTTCTGTTACATGGCATACACCTACACTGACTCAACCAGCGGAAAATCAACAAAAACATGCAGATGCTGAGAGAGATGCTTGAAGAAGCTGAAGAAATAGAGGTCATCTGGTGTGAGACTTCTAGGTATGCTCTTCTTTTTGTCAACAAAATGACATAACACTTGAACTATTGATTTCTTTTACCTGATTTCTGAATACAGATTTGTTTATAGTATTTATTGCTTTCTTGTTGCTAGGAAGTTGAAGAAGGGAATTCATGTTGAATGCAGGGCAGTTCATGTTAATACATTTTTTTTTCTCTTTTCCACACCTTCAATAAGAAACAGTTGCATGGGACAATTTGAATGCTTTCTTAGTGACATGGAAAAGCGAAAGAGAAGGCCTTGCAAATAGGAATGAGTTGTTATTTGCTCATTTGAAACTGGCAAGGAAACAGCTAATACATTGCTCCATGACTAGCTCAAAGTTACTAATGATACCTGAACAGTTTTATGTATCACATCATTCATGTACGTGACCGTTGTTCTCTCATTGTGTTTTCTGTTCTTGGCCTGTCCGAGTTCATTTGTGGCAGAGAGCTCTTTTTGGATGGCTTTTGGTTTCTGTTTTCCTTTGTTTTAAAAATAATCGTACTGCAAATCTTACACTTAGATGAGTGTTGGAGCTCATTCTTGCTTTGCTGTCTAGATCATGAGCATCTGACACATGACAGTTCTCCACTTGCTGCAAAACTAATCTAGTAACTCCATACTGTTCTGATTGCTTTTTGTCTCTTTTTGCCTCTCAAAGGCACTAATATGAGGATGTTTCCTGACTCCTTAGTACTTCTTTTAATTGACAGTTATTTCTCTTCTATTCAGAAAGAAAAGGTGCTGGTAAAAACCAGCTACACAGGACAGTAATAGCAAAACAATCAGCTATTTAGGCTCAATTTAAGGAAAAGAAATTTTGCTTCTTTATTGTCCTTCTCTTACGTAAGCCATGAGGTGGGTTTATTCTTTTGTCCACACCCATCTTTACACTTTGCTTCTTTGTAGTCATCTGCAAATCAAATCCATTGCTAAACTGAGATACTCTCTCTCCACCTATACTTAAAATAACCCTAAGAGTTGTAAGAAGGTGAACCCACATGATCTGTGTGTTTTCAGTCTGTGTAGTTGTTTGCAAACTGCATGTAATTTGGTTTCACAGTACTCACAGTGTGCCAGAGAAGAGCTAATCATGTGGGTATACAGTATATTGCTCCTAGTCCTGTCAGGCCATATCAATGAGCATGGATCTGTGCTGAGGCTTTCCACCTTAACAGAGTCCTGGAATTTGGACTGATGTAACCTCTTTATATCGGGTGGAGGGTTTGAACTGTGAATCACCATTGAATTTACAAGGGAAAAGAAGCTCAGATACCCACTGAAGAGACTGTATTGATATAAGGAGCTGCAGTGTTGGATGTAGAACTGACACACAGTCTTGAAAAGCTGAGGGTTTAAGGGAGAAATTAAATGAAATTAAATTAATATTTTGTATACCAGAGGTGGCTAAATAGCTTTGTTTTCATGTTTTTATTTGAAAGATATCACCTGCTGGCTACAGAGTGGGTGGATTCAGCTTCCTTCTGGAGCCTGAGCAAATCACTTGAGGAAGATCTTGCTTTCTGCTGCATCCTAAAGACAGTATGGAAGGGGAGAGCATCTATGAGGTTGATTCTGGAGATGGACTGGGAGGTAGGGATGCCTGTCACTTATTTCTGTTTTCATCCCAGATGGCTGGTTACAGGAATCCCTTATGACAATGGACCTTGGAATTTACAAAAAGCAAATGTGATAAAGGTGTCTACAGTTCGTTGATTGTATTTTGTCACTTTACAAGCAGTCAATAAAAATTTTTCAAAACAGCTATGTGTTAGAGGAAGTGGTATATGTAGACAGTGCATGTTCTGAATGCTGTTATTTAGAGTCTGAGATGTCTTAGAGATAATACAAACCCTAAATACCTACAATAAAAGTAAAGCCTTTTTTCTCTTTCTTTGTTTCTCCTTTTTCTGTGTCTCACGCACCAACTGTATTGCACACACAGTTTTGCTTGTATTTTTTAACTGGACTACAGAAAATTCAATGAAGTGATACTGACTCTGTCTTCTATACTAGTGGCCATGTGTAGATGGACACTTTTCATGGATCTAAAATAAGGAGTCTTTGTTCTTATTTAGCTACAAATTCTGCATGTGTCCTTTGAAAAATTAGGTCATGTCATTGCTGTGGTTTATAATTTTCGTAGTAGGGTGCAAAACTTCTCAGAGAGTAATATTACATATTTCTACAGGGCTGCTGATTTTGTCTTTAATGCAGGGGGTCTTTGACAAGGTGTTTGGATAGACCTGTCTGTTTTAAATTCCTGGTTTAACACAGCTTCTTCTGAGACCAACCAAGCAAACATCTTTAGTTTGCAGAACACCTTGAACTGCCTGGGTCAACTCACTGTTGAACCCAGAAATCTCAATATTATGGGAAAGAATGAGGCTCTATATTAAAAGGTTGTAATAACATAAGACTTGGCATGCTGCACATCTGTTTAATGGTTTAGATGTTTTTCTGTAACTGAATTGTAATTACGAAGATTCATTTTTTTTTTGAGTGTACTGTGCTTGTGCTAAGATACCTGCTTTTGTGTTTAATACTTTTGTAATTTTTTCCTGGGCCCTAGATGTATCAGCATTACTGTTTCATAGGAGGAGCGGTGTCCACAGTGTTACCGCTGAGTTTCTTTCACGTGAACGAGTTGCTTCCAGACTCCCATCAGCTGGGCTGACATGCACATATGTATTCCTAAGCAGTTTACTTTTTTTTTAATATAGAAACTGGTGGTTCAAGTTAGTTTTAAAATTCTGAGAGTACTATTAAATAATCATTTTATCTTAATAATAGTTTTGTCATAATAAATTTTAATAAGAACAATGGAAGTATTTAGGCTCAAATTGTGCCTTTCTGCTAGGCAAATGAAGGGTAGCAGAATATCAGCATTTCCTTCAACATTCTGAGCATTTGTGTTGCCACCTCCCAAAGTCTTGGAAACAGCTGGAGCCACTGTTATGATGGTTACTCTCGAGCACTAGTTGAGGCCTTGTCATTGTATGCTTCAGTCACTGGATCTCTGCTGCATCTTTGTCATGGATTTCATGCCAATTTGAGCGTGGAGGATTTGTTCAGAGCTGAGGTGACTGACAGTTTTGTGTCCCAGTCCTCCTTGAGTTTGACCTTTTTTGTTACAGGAAGTCACTGCCCTTGATTCACATTCTTCTGACTTAATATAGGCAAGAGTGACTATGTTTAAGTATGCAGAATAAATAACCATTTTTCTGTCTTGTCCTCTTTATTATTTGGATTCTGACCTAAGATTGTAAACTCTTCAGAGAAAATTTACAGTTTTAGGGAACAGAATAGATTGTCATTGACGTAAGTTGAATAGAATTACTGGCATGAGAACAAAATCTGATCTTGCACATGCTAGGGCCATACTTCCAGGAGCATGTCAGTATTTCCAGCATACATTTATGTATAGTTCTTTTTTGGAAAAAAAGAACTTGCTTGCATGAGTAATGTAATAGTAACCACAGAGTATTATTTCGTATTTTATCAGAAAGCAGGTGATGTGAATTCCTGGATAGCTGCTCAAGTGAAAAAAAATTCCTTGCTTCATCCCTTGTAAACAAAACAAAGGTAAATCAAAAGAAGCTAGCCATAAAATCCCGTTCTGAAAGTATGAGAAATGGGTGAGGGTGATCACTCTATGATGATCAGCCCATCAAGGAAAGGAAGTATTGGAAACTCACGTGTTTTAAAATCAAGGGCAACTAAAACTTTGAAGGCAGCTTTCCTGGGTTTCTTGGGTGCTCTTTGTCCTGCTTTTACTTATTTCTACTTCTGATTTGTACTGTTTGTGGACCCAAAGTAGCAATTTTTTCAGTGTTTTATGGAATGTGAAGTAAATAAAAGTGTGACTTTGAAATAAAGAAAGTGTCTTTTGGAAGATAAAGGACATGCATATTTTCTGAGATAGTGTTTAACAAAACGTGTATTCATCCTGTATATATATTATAAATGCAGACATATCTTGAGATATGTACAGATTAAGCACAGATGTATGGTTAAAATTAGGCTGAGTTCATGTCTGAATTATGATACATCAGAGACCTGAGATGAAACAAAAATGTGCCCATTTTCTACATGTACAGAACATGTCAAACAATTTATCAGTATGATGGAATCACCTCCCAAAACCAAAGTATATTTTGTTAATTCCAGGTCTGTGGTCTCTGATGTAGGAGTTTCTTGGGAACATACAGTTCTCCTGTAAGACTGCATGAGTTTGGGGGTCAAAAGACCTTAAAATTTTTTTGGCCATTGTCAGATACAGAAAACATATTAACAAATATAATAACCCATAGTTCATTATTTCCTTAATAGAAAACAAGGCCACTATTTTCAAGAACCCAAAGTAAGGCTCTTCCCCTCATTTTAATTGCAAAAAAGTACATGGATTTTCATGGGTGTAAGTGGCTTGTAACACTCCATAATGCCAGTAAAAGTTCAGAAATTATTCCTATAGACCAAGTAAATCAATTTGTTACTCTGAGGTTGTGGACTTAACTCTGACTTGGTTTAAAAATCAGCCCTAATATTAAAAGCAGTTTAGGTAGCTGTGCTGTGGGCATTGTATCTTGTCATCTTCACTTGATAATACTTCATATGAGGTTTTGAATACCTCTTAAATGATGCACAAAGAGGAACAGAGCTGACATTTCCCCTGGCCTGTAAAGCCAAACTCAATGAGCATCCTTACAATGCAGGCAAATAGAGTCTCCTGAGTAAAGCCACCCTAAACATGGTTGAAGAAGAGACAGGGCTGTGATTCTTCACTGTGTAGTGCAGTAAATACCTATTACAGCTGACCTAGAACAGATGGGTACCTCTACTTCAAAGCAAAGACTTCATAGCTTAAGTTGCTGAGGAGAAATGTATGTCTTTCCCCAAATGCAAGAACTCCATACTGGGGTGACCTTGGCTGGCTGCCAGGTGCCCAGTAAGCTGCTCTCTCACTCCCCCTCTTCAGCAGCACAGAGGAAGAAAGTAAGATGAAGGGATAAGGAGAGGATGTCACTCACCAGTTACTGTCACAGGCAAAATGGACTCAACTAGAGAAAGATTATTAATTATTGCTAATGAAAAATACAGAAAGTTAGTGACAAAAAAAAAAAATCAAACCTAAAACCACCTTCCCCTTGCCCCCCTCTTTTCCCAGACTCAACCTCCCTCTTTCCTTCCTAACTTTCCTGCCACCTTCTGCCGCTCTTGAGCAGAGCAGGGGGAATGGGGAATGAGTTGGTCTCAGTCTATAACATTTCATCTCTGCTGCTCTTTCTCCTCATGCTCTTCCCATGCTTCAGCATGAGGTCCCACTCAAGCAATACAGTTCTTCATGCATTTTTCCAATATGGGTCCTTCTCCACTGCTTCAGTATGAACCCTTTCCGTGGGGTACAGCCCGTCAGGAATGTGCTTCTCCTACAGGCTACAGTTCTTGCCTGGAACCTTGCTTCTGTGTGGACTTCCTGCATAGGCCATGGCTCCTGTCAGGAGTCTGCTCCAGCCTGGGCTCTTCATGGGCTGCAGTTTCCTTCAGGGCACCTCCTCATATTCTGGTTTGGTGTTCTCCATGTGCTGCAGAGTGAATATTTGCTCCACTGTGGTCCTCCATTGGCTGCAGGAGGACAACCTGCATTGTCATGGTCTTCCCTATTGACTGCAACGGAATTTCTGCTCTGGTGCCTGCAGAACCTTCGCCCCTTCCTTCTTCACTGACCTTGGCATCTGCAGGGCTAGTTCTCTCATGTTTTCTCATTTCTCTCACAGCTGCCGAACAGGTTTTTTGCTCTTTCCTAAATACTTTATCATAGAGGTGCCACCAGCATCACTTGTGGGCTCAGCTGGGGCCAGCAGTGGCTCTGTCCAACATGGGGCAGCATCTGGTCTCTTCTCACAGAGCCCGCCCCCTGCCAAAACCTTGCCCTGAACACACACTCTTGCAGTAATTCCAGAGCAATATGCTACTTCAAATGTATTCCTTATAGATTTGATGCAATTCTTCTAGGGTATTGACATTAAGTAACTACTTTGATATGTTCCTAGAAGTGATCACTAAATCAGACAATGTAGTGGTATCTGTGTTTAGAGATGTCTCTTCAGAAACTTTTAATCCTTTTAATTATAGAGTGATATGACTATTAATTAAAAGTGAAGATCAAGCTCTATTATTGCTTTGCTTTCATAACTTGATTTTTCAGCATTTAATCCTATTTGTTTTGGCAAAGATTCTGGCATGCTTTGGTGTATATTTAGAATCAATACCGTGGCACATGTTTTAATTTGCTCTCTGAACTGTATTTCAATAAGAACCTGACGATTCGCTGCTGCACAAAAGGTATTGCAGGGAAGAGACTGGGGAGGGGTCAAATAACTTCTGTCTTTCTGTTGCGTTGTTGATATTATGCCAGATCTGATTTTGGCCTGGTGGTTTCACTTGTAGCTCTTATTCAAGTAAAAAATCCTTCCTGCAGGTTAGCAAGGCTGCAAGCCAGTTGCTATGGTATTCAGTGTTCTTTTTTTATTTTTAACCAATCGGCTGGCTTTTGTAGTGATTCACCCCAGAATAAGAAATTGGTCACACAGGCTAGAGCTGTATCAAAAGAGCAGGTATTTTTGGCTTGAAGAATCTGGAGAGGTTGGGAGAATGGCAGAATCTGAGTTTCTGGAAAATATCACAGTCTATGTATATGGTATATATTGTGATGTGTTACTGAATGCTAGTAATGGTGGTAAAAGGCACTAGTTCTTTTCCAGGATCATGGTAAAAATTGAATGACTGAACTAATTTCTCTATATTGTTTTATGCCCCAAAGGTATCAGTAATTCCTAGCTAAAAAATTATTAGGTTTTTTTAATTCTGTATCCATGTTTGATTGTTTTTCATTGTGTTACTAAATGGTAGTATGTTTCTGACAGGGTGTTATTTGCTCATAGAGAATTGCCAGACTGCTGCTTGTCTGCTCAGTTTTAGTGTTGCTGTTTGGCTAATCAGAAAATTCTGGACAACTGCTAGATAATCTATAAGGATTTTAAAGTTCTAATGATGCTGACATGTAGCTGGCAGTGCTACAAGGATAAAAGAAAGACAAGAAAGAGAGATATATATTGTGGCAGATGAAATATTTAAAAAAGGAGGGTGGACTTTTGCTGGTCTTCTGAAGGTTTCAAACCTTTGGCTTGAAGGCAAGGTAGTTGCCTCCTACGCACCCAGTCTGCTACTGTGTCAGCAGGACAAATAAAAGATAGAGCTTGTTTTAGACAAAGTGACTTCCTACTGAACTCATGCCTATATCAAAAAATGAAACGTTTAGATTTAAGTTTAGAAATGACATTTGTAAGAAGCAGTGCTGCATGCTAAAAGTCCATCAAGATGTAGACAGTACACCTAATAAGTATGTGGAAATATGTATTTGAATATGGGAAAACTAGACAGAGAAAGGATTTCCTCTAGGAATGTTTTCTGTCTGTGTGCTCTGTACAATAGAGGGGCACAGTTCTTTCCCTGTGGATAGCAGGATATTCTGAAGAAGCCTTTGCCTTTTCCTTCCAGAAGTGTCATGAGAGCTTTTGTTTGCTGTCCCAGAGCCTTACGTGCAACCCCTTCATTTCTCTATGCAGGTAATGATGTCCCACTGTGGTCTAAAGTGCTGGCCGTGAATAACGATAACTCTGCTCTCGCTGTGAACAAAACCACCTCCTACTTATCAGGGGTTTGACTAAGGATAGTAACTAAGTGATGAAGTTGGGTCTTGGAGAGACTTTAAATGATACTGGTAGAGACCATGAGCTTTTAGACATTCATAATAGCTCAATTTCAGAGTTTGAATTCCTCCCTGTCACTAGACACCCAGGTAAACCTCGTTGTGTGGCCACCAGAATAGTAAAGCAGAATAGTAAAGCTCTGATATCCAGGAAACACAGGTTTCCAAGCATGTGGTACATGACTTTGCAAGAGATCAAGATGAAGATTTGCATCAGCTGAAAAGTCCAGCTTCCAAGATAGTACCAAAAAACCCCAAAGCAAACCCAGAACAAACTGATAACCAGCAGAGCTTAAACCAGTCATGTCACAGGAAACTAAAAGGAAGAGTAAAACTCTTTCTTGTTTATAATAAGGAGTAAGTATTAATTTATTGCACTGGAATTTCTTTCTCATAATAAGTAGAACATGGATTGTTCCCCACTGACTGTTTAGCTAAACAGGCTAAAGTGTTTTTAGGTCAGTTATAAATTTTTCTTTATGTCAAATCTATGCTTTAAAAAATATTCATGGGACAATCTCCTACATTTTTCAGTGAAGCGAAAACCCTAGAAAAGTCTGGGTGGATCAGGAAATGTATTTTGAGTTTATGGGTTTGGGTGGTCAAATTTAACACGTGGTGTTTCACATTTATTTGTTGCCACTGGATGCATGAGTACATAAAAACCATACATCGAGGAGACGATTTTTAGGCATGCTCTCTTTTTACAAATGTGATTTTAATGACAGGGTTCACTGATATTTTATCTTCTGATATTTTCAGTTGAGATTTTTATTGTTATATGAGTTTTTTATTGTTTATTAGTGTTTTTTAACTTACTTTTAAAACTATATACTAAATTGCAAGATACATACAAATGACCAGCAGTCATTATGGCATTAGAGTATGGCAGATACTTTTGCATTGTAATAAACATGGGATATTTTAAATTGATTTTTCAGCTATAAGTAAATTTGTAGATACAGGAGGGAGAGCAAAGAATGAGAGTTTGTTTTTCTTGGACATAGCCTATTGGTGGCATGCATTTAAAATGTATGGAGGGCACTTATGAAAAGTAAGGCTAGTTTGTAACCATTCTGGGTATTAAAACACCATGGAAGACATCCTGAAGGTGATTATGAAATCAAAATGTTCATAAGCACACCGCCATTATATATGTGAAAATTATTGCCCCTGGTCCGTCTTTTCACTTGATATCAGGGATATAGTGACTTTATTAAGGGATGATGGTCTGAAATGTAAATGTGGAAAACCTCGACAAATGGCTTCTAGAGAAATAATAGAAATATGAGTTGTCAGAGTTCTTGTATAATTATTTGCTGCAAATAAATGCTTAGATTAGTTCTTCCAGTGGTGGCATAGATGATCTAGAAATAACTTAATTTGTTCTTGATTCAAGAAAAAATGATTATATAATTTAAAAAGTGCTGAGCATCTAAAATTACGCCAGAAAGTGGACAAGAATATTCAACTCTTGAAAGCAATTTCTGCAGTGACCTTTGCATTTTAATACTTTTTCAAGAACATTTATTCAAGATATTAATTTTGGTTGGTTTTTGGGTCACCGCTAAAGTACGTGTATATTCCTGTATGACTTCACCTAGAAATTGCCCTTGGCTAATAATTCCTCCTGTCTACTTGCCACCCAGCTTGTGAGGCAAGTCATAAAGAGCGGGATTTCATTTAGTAGAGCTCTGCCTTTTTAAGCAAGTGCAGTGTGAGAGATGGGAAGTGTACTTAAATTTGGTTATATAAAGCATGCTCCGTGCTCTGATGGGTTGTTCAAAGCCATGGCTTGCTCCATGTTGCTTTGCTAACCATTCACATGTTGCAGACACAGACTGATAGTTCTTCACTGCCTATACTGAATCTGCAAGTGGCGATGTACACCAGTCCCTTACTGGTGTAAGTTTTGCACCTCCACTGATTTTGGAAATTATGTATTAGAGATGTGATGTCTGCATACCCAGAGAACTTGCCTCATTTCCACCAAAAGAATACTGTGGGCTTGATTCAGATTCACTGCTTATTAAAAGTACTGCTTTTAATAGTGCAAATATAGGCAGAAAAAAACCTCTCTCATGAGAGAGTGTGGTGCATGCAAATACACACCTGAGTAACTAACTTGAATGGATTGCTGCTGTCTGGACTAGATTCACATAATGACAAATGCCTTAATAAAAAGAACTGCTTTGATACAGCATTTCATCTTTCTGAATTTCAGAGCTCTGCAAATTTAAATTTAAGCATGTGTAAATAAGCATTGAAATCAACCTAGAATGTATAATAGATATTCTTTTTTTCCTACTCAGCACTTGCATGTATTTGCTTTCTGATGTAACTTCTAGAAAAGAAAGGCTTTTGAAAAACAAAAGATGCAAGTTAAAACAGAGAAGAAATTTCTTCATGGGTCCATACGTTTTTTCTCTTTGGTTATACAGACCTGGAATGAGGCTGGTACTTCGGACTGCTTTGGTTTGAATACCAATATTAATGTAAAATCCGGTTCCTTAATTTTCTCTCCTTATATTCAGATGATGGACATACAGTTTATTTCTATGAAATAGAGCATTTTATTTATATGCTTGTGTGATTTTTTTTTCTTTATCACTTTTTTCTTTTTCATTAGGAAGATCCTGCCTTTAAAAGGGAAAGAGCACCTGTTCTCTAGATCCTGTAGAGTGATTTTGTGAGCTCCATTTTAAATTTTATTGATTGAAGCAGCTAATGCTTCTACAAACTACTTCAACAGGCATTCTGTTGAACTGTTGATGGGGGTAAATTGATTAATCTGAGTTGAATCCCTTCAACAGCTGGGTTTCACATTAAAGAATTTTACTTAATTATTTCAGTGGCTTAGATCAGAGCTGGTAATTCTGAAGTTAGTTTCTACTTCTTTGGGGTTATGAGAATGAGAGAGGAAACTCTCTTGAGTGTCTGCTAATTTCACTGATGTAAGTGAATATAGGAGCTAGAAAGATCTGGGCTGCAGCTTGTAACTCACATTTGTAAATCTGGGAATGTCCACTGAGGAAGTATTTTCCTATTATTGAAAGTGATTGGGAGAACAAGGTGCTTGCTTGCTTACAGGGTCAACAGTTTTGTTCCTGCTTGAAAAATTATCCTTAGATGAGGAGAGTTTTCACCATTTTTGTCTTGAATTTCTTTGTTTTTTAGGGAAAGCTATAAGGAAGCTTGTGCGCAAGGCGACTCTCGTGGCATCTAGAATCCTCAGATTTCCTTGACTGAATCCATCTGGGTTTAGCCCTAAATATAGTAGACAAGCTGCACTGCTTGCACTGATAAATTATATCTTCCAAATGATAGACCAAGGTACAGTCATGTATACTAACCATTTTTGATGTCATTTGACTCTTGATTCTGTTGCATTTTGAGTAGTTGTGGCAGTACAATTTGTCCCCATTCTTGTGGACTATCTTTTCACCAGTGCTCTCAAAAAAAATTAATTTAAAGAGACTTCTGGCCTGGCTCTGGCATTTGATGTTGACATCTCCTTACAAGTCTGCAGCTTGGTGGGAAACTTAGCCTCTCATGAGATTCACAAACTTGCCTTCAGTGGCAAGCCAATGGGATTGTTGGCAACACAACTTTATTTGGTTTTACTACCCATGGAAAAGTGCAACCTTATATCAAAACTCCACTTCCTTTTTGACACGTATTATCATTTTACTTCGTATGCTCAGCAATCATAAAGTGAAAACAGACTATGTTCTAAGAAAGCATAGATTTTGAGTATAAAATAACATCAGTATTATCTAAAGGAAAAAATAGATCAGTAAGTACTATTCTAAATGATAGTTAATAATTAGGTTTCTATATCTGCTCTGGTATCTCAACTAGCTGTTGGAAATGAGCAAGCAATCTCAGTGCCACCTGGCTGCTTTCTGAGGTCAGAACTTCTCTTTGCTTTTTTGTTTTAGATGGGAAAATATTGTTTCTTACCTGTGTCTTTCCTGAACTACAGGGACATAACTTTCATTATATAGAATGTTACCAGTTTAGAGATGTTTTTGGAGTGGTACTGTTAGTTCACATTTTAAGACTTTGGTATCCAGTAGAGAATATCACTCTATTTGGATTGGCCTTAACACTTAAAAATTAAGACTGTTTAAGTGGGTTTTTTTGAAATGTCCTATCTGAGCATGACATTGGAAGAATATTAATCCAATTGCACAGACTACTACAATTTTGCTTTTTATATAGTTTAGATATTGACTTGGGAGACTTCAAAGCTGTCTTTTCTTTTGCTCAGAGAATGGGGGGGATGCTTTCTGTGTGTATCTTCTTGGTTCTTTTGTGCTTCTTCTTGGGCTGCAGTTGTTCACTGCCTCCACCTTCAAATGCTGAGCTTTATCCTTGTTTTGGTGTTGTGCACAGAGAGCAAATCCTTCCAGTGGTTTCTTCATAGTGCACTAAGTACTTGAGAGGGAATCTGGGTTCTCCGGTGAATAGTTGCTCAGATTGGCTGGCGCATTTGGCCCCCTGTGAATGTCCATGTATTGCTGAGGGAGATCCCGTACCAACCACAGACTGAACTGTCAGCTGACCACAGTAAAAGGTCACGCTCAATTTGTGAGTTTTATATGTTTTGGAATTTGCTGCATAACATCTGTTTTCTGTTCTCTGGTAAAAGAATGGGTGCCACTGGTGTTCAGCCTTGCAAAATTGGTCTATAGATGATTTTTCTTTCAACTGTAATTGTTTTGAAACATATGTATTTGCCGAGAGGTTAATGAAAGGTTTCAATAGTTTTCCTGCCTAATTTGTACAATACATGAAATAATTGAAGAATATGTCTATCTTTTCAACTGACAGCAACAGGTCACACTTTTGGCACACAGATAATTGGTAAATTTTCTATGGTATCACTAGTGGAACAGGAAGATGAGTAGATCTTTTCTTGCTGGGGTTTGATACAGTCTGTGATATGCATCTGGCTGTAGTGGTCTGTGTCAAATTCTTCCTTATCGTGTCCACTGCCAGGTTTTTGTGATAAGTCTTTATATCTGTTTTATATCGATCTATTCAACATCTGGGCAGGTCAAAGCATTTGAATCATAGAGTCACAGAATGGTTTGGGTTGGAAGGGGCCCTAAAAGTCATCTAGTTCCAACCCTCTTGCCATGGGCAGGGACACCTTCCATTAGAATGTGAGTTAAATTAATTTTCTTAGTTCTAGGAAATTCTGATGGTATTTTACAGTGCATTTAAGTTATAAAATACTGTGCTTCTGTCTTTATTTGCAATCCTTAGGAAATTTCTGACTGCCAATAAAATAATTTCAGAACGCAAAAGGCCTTGAGAAAGGTTCCTTCTCTAGAGAAAAAGTGGGCACTACATTGCAAATATCTGGGAGCTGGCAAGAAGATGAAAGCCGACCATAGGCTTTGGCATGAGGCTCACGTTTAATGTCTGGTCTGGAAGTGCTGGATGTGGGCAGGCTATCTTCCAGCCCCTGATAAATGAGAGAAGAGAGGATGTCTTAGGTTCTCCTTAACCCCACATTGCACCAAGACTAGAGCAGGAAAAAGTTCTGTTAGCATAGATAGTACTACAACAGTAGTGGAATGCTGAAGATGGTTTTAAAATCCAGCTAATAACTGGAAGGGTTTTAATAGTCACTCATTGCAGAATTTAGAGATACCTGACACCCAGGGACACCACTACTGTTAAATGAGAAACACATTTAATGAAGTTAAGCAGTGAAAAGTTGGAAATTTGCTCATGTTTTTGTAATCTGCTTTTGCATTTGGCTGTATAAGCACAGACTGATTTTATGTTGGCTTAGTAGTCACTCAGTGAATTAATTAAATTATAGAAAGGTATCTTGAAAAGTATTAATGGCAAGTGAGTTTCTTCTGTGATTGTTTTTCAGAGCTTGATCCATAAGGTTTCCATTTATTTGAAAGGTCTTCATATGTAACTCAGGTTTTTAAAATGAGACTCAAGATGCTGCAGCTGGATACTAGCTGGAGTTAAAATGTGGTGATATACAGATCGTGCTATTAGCTCCACATCTTCAGTGTGGATAAATATCATGGGATATTTACCTGCAAGTAGAGGATGCAGATTTCAGTGTTCCTTGGAAAAAATTTCTAGGTTGGTTTGGGAGAGGATTGGCTGTACTAATGTAATAAGCACACACTGAGACAGACCTTAGAATGTAAAGGGGAGAAAATTTTTATTGTTATTCTGCCTTGCTCTGTTCGAGCAGTGAATATAATGCAGTGTTTTGTGGTGTTTGCTTTTGTAGTGGTTCATTTTCTCTCCCTGCATGCCCATCTGGAAGCAGAACAACCATGGTTAGCAGCTCAGGGGCTGGTGCTTCAGCAGCAGCACACTGATGGGAACTTTATGTACGCTCAGCACTGTAACATCACCGAGCACGCGCTCATTGTGCTGCTATTTAATGCTGCTCGAGCTGCTTCTGACAAGGTGATGAACTGGCACATCAGCATCCTGTATTGGTACATCATCAGGAGACAGCATGATCAGTAACCATGTTCCCTTGCAGGACAGTGGTTATAAATACACCTCAGGAGGAGATCTCTGCTTAGCCCTCTCTTCTTGTTCTTTCAAAAAGACATTTTCACTTTCCTGTGTTACAGAGAAGGTGCTGACTCAAACAGTGTTATGCTATACATTTAAAGATTCCCAAAAAACCAATGCGCTGTCACGAGTCTTTGTTATGCAGTGCTATGGTTTTTGCCATTAAAAATGCACAGATTTGATAACTAATGATTTACAATAATTTAATATTTCATAATCTATTTAATATTACTCTTAAATATTATAATAATATAATATAACAATAAATTTAAATATTTAATTATATTATATTTAATATAATAATTAAATATTTAGTATAATAATTTGCACTTCTGGCAATTTACACGCTTTGCACTGCTCCCTTTTTTTAAAAGTTAAAAGTGAGATACGTTGAATTTCTTGGGGAAAGTAGGTAGTTCCAACCTTTGAATGAAACACAGAAAAGCTTTGATTTTAGTGGTTTTTTTTCTGTTAGGCTTTTATTTCTTCACCTATTGATGTAATGAAGCCATTAGTGAGTTTACATTGGGGCAACAATTAATAAAGATTAGTTTAAATATTAACATATAAAAAAGTTATCTGCCACTTACTTGATGGGAGAAGTCACGATTAAAGAATTAATATGGTGACTAGATAGCACTTGTGCTCTTCGAAGTTTTAAATACTGCATGAGCAAAATTTAAGAAGTGGCAATTGGTTTCAATAGCTGATGTGCCCTTAATATATTTAGAAATCTAAGCAGCTAAGCTAACTTCTGCCTTCAGAAGTTGTGTAGAGTCTTCGCATATTTTCTGTTGCAAGTAGTCTGGACATGCTCTAGCTCAGACTAAAATATGAGAAACTGAGCAGCTGATGCTATTTTGCATATTAGTTATTTTTAAACCCTCTTATAACTACACTTCGCAACTTTTTGTTGTCAGATATTTTCCAGTATAATTTACCTTGCTTGCTTTAATAATCCTAGTTAGTATATTGTTGCTCAGTTACTCTGCAATGGGGACATACTTCTTTTCTGAATATTACAGAGATTCAGACTAAAGCGTATGATCAATAAACATATGACAAAGTAAACATAGTGAAATGAACAAACAACAGAAGTGAAAACACAACCAAAAAAGCGCCAAACCACAAAACAGAAGTCCTCTCTCAGTATAAAATTGAAAAAACCACAGGTCAGCTTCTCTCCGTTTCCTAAATAAAATCAATGCACACACACGAAGTAGTGTATCCTTTCTATAAAAGGTCTGATTCTGGAAATGGGTGTTCAGGGGTCACTGAGCTGTGCTTTCTAATGCTATCGAATATTCTGCTGAAGGAAAAAAAACCCAAATCCTAAAAGGATTATTGAAGGAGATCTGCATTCTTTCTTTTAGATTTAATTAGAGGTTTAGAATATGTTTGTCCAAGTTTTACCCATTGGCCTTCGTGACTGATAAATTTGCAAACAAACATTCAATGTACAAGGTAACTACTTTTGTTTCTGTTAAGACTGACGAACACAAAGGCAGTTATGTTTAAATCATTAGGATGTCTATGGATATATTCTTCAATGTTGTTTGCCAGCATTTTCACTGATCCTACCACATCAATAAAAGGCTGTTTAAACTCACAATATCTAGTTACAGTCTATGTTTACCGTGTGTTACAAATAATTTTCATGCTGCTACTGCTGTGGTAAAAGTAAAATTGGAATGTTGCCATGCTACTCAGTAAAAGCTAGGTGCCCTAGGGGCACTGATTTACAAATTGGTGGAGTTCATTCACGTTATTCTATTTATCAATTAATTCTAATTTAAGCATAAAACATGTTAACAAAAACTTGCCTTTTAATTAAGAAGTAACAGAAGGCCCAGGTTAAATAGTGGGTCATTGCTAAGTGTGAGCCCTAGGATAGTCTATGATATTGGTGGGGGGGTTTTTGACTTTTTTTATTCCTTTTTGTTCCCAAGGGCCTTTACTCTTAGAGTTATCAGAGTCCCATGGCAATTGTAGCTCCTGTGGAGCACCAGCTGGGGCTCCTTGCAGCCTCCCCTGCCGGCTTATTTCTGATGCCTTCTTGGCACCAGAACTGGCTGAGACCACACTGTTCTTGGGACACTCTCCTTGAGTCAAGCTGTTACAACACCTGGTGTCAGTATGTGGAAGAAAAGCAAAAGAAAACAAAAGTTGTGGGTGTGGAGAAACGAGAAGGCTGTCATTGCACTGAGCATTGTGTCAGCTTGCTGCTTTGTTTCCGCTGCACTTGCAGCAGAACAGAAGCTCAGTGTGCTTATTGATGTCTCCCAAGTACTACAAATCCTTATCTTTCTTGTCTGTTGTTTAATTCTTAATCATTTGTAATAAGATATTCAGCAATCTAGTCCATGGAATAATACTTAGCTGATCTGTTTTCTCTACAGCAAAAAACTAGCCCAACCCAAAACCTCATCATATGCAGATATTACAGTTACATAGCTCACTGAATTCTTCAGCAGATTTTTCCATTTGTTTCCTACTGATATGACCAATAATATCTTAGATTTTAATCCAGCTTGTAGAAAACTATTTGATAAACAAATGTATTATCTAGGAAAAGGAGCATCATTTTATCAAAACTTGTATTAGCGCTTTTATCAAAACTGAGTAGGTGTGAACCTCCTAATAAAACAGCTATAAGGCAGGGAAAGAAAAGACTGCTGTGGAGATGTAGTTTGATTAAAATGTTTTGGTAAAGAATCCTTAATTATTTTAAAGAAAGCCACAGTGGGGTCTGTTCTCCTGTGCTGATAAGGAACTGGGAAATTTTCATATTGTGTTCAAATGTATGATGTGCAATGAATTAGTTATTAGCTATATCTCCTTGGGGCATGTGCACTATGAATAGCTTTTCCATGTCTGTGGCTTTATTCTGCTCTGCACTGTGTTCTGAAATTGAAGACCAGAGAGACCAGAGTAAAATGCCTCCATTCAGTTGCAGTCTAAAGCAGTGCACATAATACAGCTTAGGATTTTGCAGATCAAGGTTTATTTATTTTCATGGTACACAAGAAAACAGAGGACTCCTTCATTCACTGACCCCTAATTTTTCAGAGTCCCAGGAAAAAACAAACCACCTGTTGTTTGTATTACATCTGATTGTTACTAACAACAGCAAGAAGGGGGAATCTAGGTTTAATTATTGAATAAGATCTATAATAGTATTGGTTAGGGTGGAAAAAGGCTTTTTACTTAGGTCTGTGAAAAGCCCTTCCTGTGAAGCCAGGTATCAGCTGGATTGGCTCTTAAGTTTTGCCATAGTAGCAAGTACAAGTGAACTGGGGCCTTAAATTAGTTCACAGCTTTGGACTTCGAAAAGCAGTCTGATTATAAACCCAGAAGCCCGTGCTCTTTTCTGTGCTACATGAATTCTGGCATGTTGTTCATCTAGAGTTTTCTTTTGTAAGAAGTAAGAGAGGCCACTGTCCTTGCTTAAAACTTACCCTACTTTTACATTAACAAACCCAATGGTCTGCCCAGGATAGCACCTTGCAGTTACCGGAATCTGAAGGTGTCAAAATTGCTATTAGCTTAGCTCTCTACCTTTTCATTCCAAATTCGTAGAAATTCAGGATTATACCCTATGTTTTACTCTTTCACCGTTCCCGATGGGAAAGTGATCACCGTAAGGAAACTCCGTGATGATGTTTATAAAAGCTGTAGCTACTTTTTCAATGCTGGAAATAACAGTTTGAACAAAAATGCTTTTCACCATGTTTTGACCATTTCCTTGATTTTTTTAGGTCTTCCAGGACTATATATAGTTGTGTTAGTGTACAGAATACATCAGTGAAGGACTCTGAGGCAATCTCTGCCACACAGCCAGGTCCCTGCCACGGCAGCCTGGCTGCTCATGCTGGCCTTCGAGTTGTGAATGTCTGGTGAAGAGTCTCGGTGTGTAAGGTGGCAGCAGCAGCCTTGCTTCTCAGTTGGGTAACAGTGACTTTCACATGAAGCACTGTGAGAGGAGTTTGTGAGTCAGTTGTGCAAGGAGGATAAGAGAGTGCAAGGAGACGTCCCCAAAAGATTCACCTGTTGCCCTGTGGCTTCCAGTATTGCTAAGTCCTCAATAATGTACCATTTTTTATTTCTCTTCATTGGGTACACAGTTAATGGGTCAGTGCTAGCTGTCTAAACCTCAAAAAAATGGAACTGCCTGTACCACATGGCACATGGCATTTTTTTCTGAAAAAATGTGATGCGGATTCTGATTGGAAACACAGGGTCCCAGAGTGCTTCAGTATGCAAGTTGTAAGTGCCTTGGCTTGAAGTCGCCCAATTCTGACTTAATTCTAGTTGATATGGACTCAAACTCTGAGTGAATCTGTGGAGCATCCTGAGCTGTAGATGTGTTCAGATTCTTAGCGAATTCCTGAGCCTTTGCTGAGCTCCGTGTGGAGATGACTTGTGAGTGGCCACCTTGTTTGGTAATGCTGTAGGAGAGGGGAAGAAAATGGCAAGAGTCGAGCGGACACTTTCCCCGTGATGAGGCACCTTGGAAATGGAGGCTTAGACCAGGGGATTTTGAAGGCATTGGTTCTAGTTTTGCTTTCTACCAGGTGAGAGGCAAAGCTCAGTTGGGACTTCAGCATCTCTGCTGTCAGCTGAGACCCCCAGCCTGGGTATTGATGGACAATCTTCCAACAGGATATGTGCTACCACCGCAGCAGCTCCAAGTGTATCCTGTATCAAATGTTCCCCCAACCATTCCACACCAATTGCACTGTCATTTGTCATTCTCTATGTCCCCGGCCTCACTGGAGTGTGGCACTTTATGGCGTTAAAATATTTCTTTACATGGTGGAACCTTGAAGTTCAAATTACTACCATGCAGCCAGGCCCCAAGAACTGAGTCTGGGAGAGAATAACAAAGGTGAAGGATGGCCTTTAAGTAAATAGCTACAGTGTAGGGAGGTAAGCAATTGTGCTTAGCTACTCCTCTTGTTACATTATTGAGCAACGTACTTGTTTATTTAGTTATTCAATAAAAAGAGGTAAGGCAAAACACTATATTGCTTTATAGTAGTTGCAAATTTTCTACTGAAGTGAAAAATAGATAAGTACAGGTTTAAAATATATTAAATATTTTCATATGTTATGGTATGTTTTAGAGTGATCTCACATGCTGCCTTCTAGGGATATATAATAAATACAGTTATTATCATCATTAATGCAAAAATGACATTGACATTGTTAGAGATTCTCATGAATAGCATAGCTCCAGTGAAGGAAAAGAACAGACCTGGTACCTTCTGTTTAAGTTGTCAAGGTTGGCTGAATTCTCAGTTAATTTAAAACCCTGCTTTATGGCCTCTATTACACAGGTTTCTGCTCCCTCCTTGAAATCTCTCTTCTGGAGTGACGAATGTAACCATAAATGTTGCATTTTGTTGAGGTTTTTTCTGCTTTATTCTATGTGGTTTTTGTTCTTTTTAAAGTAACAATCGTGTTGCTTCATAGGCTTTTAGAGAGGTCTTTGTACTTCTTTTTGCTTGTAATGTAGGTCTTTAGAGCGGGATATAAGAACAGAAGATTGAATTTTAAGATGCAAGGAGAGTCCTCATTTTCTGTGCCTGGCAAACTTTCCCTTTCATCCCTCAGCCAACTTCTATCCAGTCCACTGGTTCTCCTCCTCTGTGTCATGCTTGCTAACTTTTGCAGATTAATTTTTTATGAGAGGTACTATTAAAATTACTTTGGAGATTCACATAAATTATCTCTGCAGCTCTCACTTGCTCTTTGTTGTTGTGTAGAATTTACTAATCTTTCTCCAATGCAGCCTGTATTCTCTAAATCGATTCTGAGTGTTTTTCTAATCTGTGCATTAAGTAATTTCAACTTGATTTTTTAATGAAGTAAAATATTAAGTATCTTAAGAAAACTTTAATCCTGGGGGAAGGGAAGCAGAGAAAGTGTGTCAGTTTTGCTTTGTCATTTCCACAGCTACCAAGTCTTCATGAAGGAAACTCAGATGAGCCCTGCCTGCCAGGAGCAGCCCTGGTAGCTCCTGTGTCATTGAGGTGCCTCTCTGAGGTGCAATTCTTTTTCTTTGTTCCTTCAAAACACAGGGGCAGCAGAAAATGCTGTCCTTCATTACCAGAGAACTGCGAAAGGAAGGTTTACTGTTTGCCTTCCTCTTGGGCTTGTTCCTGCCAGGAGAATAGACAGAGCTTCCCTTTGCGTTTGTAGACATCTGTCCTTGAGTGCTTGAGTCTGAGCAGGAATTTATACAGGAGGAAAATTTTGAAATGATGCTGGCAAACATGAAGATGAAGGCTAATGGGAGGCCTGGAGGGTGGCTGTAAGCAGCCTGCTCTGTCCTAAACTTGTAAAATATTAACTGCTATGGTCTGTGAGTTGATTTTTATGTTTGGGACAACAATGATGAGTGTTCTTTCCATTTTTAAGGGTCGGTGAAAATGATTTAGTTTTATATATTTGTATTGGGCAAAGCCATGCCTACAAACCTAAGATGTGAGGTAGCCATCTAATTTGTTCTGCAAAACAGAACATATTTTAATATCTAAAGGTCTTTATAAGGTTGGCTCTCCTATATTATTTTCATATTTATTTCTCTTCTAGTGAAATATTACTTACTTTATATTGTTGTGAATGAATCAATTTTGCTTCGTTGCAATTTCATTTAAAGGATTAGATGTCATGTTTAGGAGTGGTAGTTTAGGGCCAAATTCACCATATGAGTTTTTATTTTCTAAGATTTTTCTAAAATTTCCTTGCTGTTCACTTTTGAGCTGCCAAACTGAACAAAACCGAACCTCTGTTACTTTTCTAATGTAGCTCAAAAGCACTATTGTTGATTTAAGGCGTTTCCAACATTTATGATTGGTAGGAAGTGCATGTATAGGTATGGAGGTTAATTAAATCAAGAGGTGAAGTTTGTAGAACAGGGAACGCTTCATTAGGCCCTGTGTGAAGTAACATGTACAATCTGTTCACAATACCCCAAGTGCCATTCACTGAGACAGTGTAATTACAGCTTACACACAGTTTCATTAGTTTGTGTTTCTTCTACTGTGGTTGGCATGTATGTTGTCTTCACTGAAACCCTGGAACTGAGGAGGGACTGCTAGCTGGTGGGCATCTGAGCATGCTGACATTCAGCAAATCATTTTTCCTTTGGGTTCTAAAATGTCTTATCCCAGATGTAATTAAGCTTGTAATTCATCAACTGGCACTTTTTTTATTTCTCGGATTCCAGATCTAGCTAACGACTTGTGAGATAGCTCTTCTTGTATGCTTTTTCTTACATTGGTGGTGGTGATGGTGGTGGGTTTTTTTGCTTTGAACAGGGGGAGACAATAATTATTTTTCCCCGCTGCTAGTAGTTTGGATTTTGTCTGGGTAGTTTTTTAATTAGAGTTCATTCATTTTTATTTCAGGCAGGATATTACGACAACCTAAAGATGCAGTCTTCAATACACATCTCTCTTTAATGTGCATGCTGTTTAGACAAGTATAAAATCTAGGTGGCTGTGAAGATACGGGGGCTTCAGTGAAAGTTTAACCATAAGGATTTCCAAGAGTTTCTTTTAATAACAACTTATGCTACCGAGCACTGCGAATGCACTTAAATGGACTGAAGTGTTTTCACAAGTCCAGGAAAATTATTCATTTAGTTGATTCCCAGAGACGGACAGTTAAAGCTCCAGTTATGATCTCCAGAAGCGAGAGACTGGACGCATACATAAAGATCTTGGAAATACATGAACACAACTTTAATATTACCCTTGAGATAAGTCCCACAGTCCTATTCAGGTGAGAGAAATTGAGGAAGCGTTTGCAGGCACAGGTCTGTAGACAGAAAAGCAATATTAATGAGGGTAATAAAGAGACTAGAAAGGAGGGATGAATGATGAGCTTTATTGCAAATCTTATCTGTACATAATTTCTTTATATTAAAAAAAACCTGCATAAATATTCTTCTGCAAATTTGCTAGACTAATGTAAGAAGAGAATACAGCAGGGATATAGCAGAGGTAATAGTAAAACCAACCTTCTCTTGTCCTCTTTTTGTCCTACTAATATGTTTAAATATCTTTAAAACATTTATGTTTAGAACTACTATATTAAGACAATACACGTTACATCCATGCCATGTGATGTCTCAGCTCTGCCAAGCCATGACAGCTGCCAGGGTGGTTGTGATCTGTCATCGGTTCTCTGACTGTAGACTGAAAACACTGAAAAGCTTAGGGCCTGTTCCAGAACTATTTTACCCTTTGTTATCTATTATAATTTGTTGGTATCTAGTAAAGTAAATATTAAAATATTTCACAGAAGCTGCCTGCCGTAATTTTCTCGTGCTAGGAATTGATGTTCTGTTTTGTGGTGACATCCTGAGTTTGTATCTGTGTTCTTTAGTTTTTTAATAGTTTGTGTGTATCTCCTGATTTAAAGAGGTGTAATATCTTATCTTCTATTTCATGTAAGACCATACCACAAGAAAAGTTAGCAATAAAACATGTATTTCTTGTACATGGACTTAATTAGATATTAGCACCATATAAATTACTGCACAGACCTAGACTGATGTACTTGCAAATCAGTGTCTGCCAAAACCACCCCAAATCATCTGACAGTGTTTCAGGAGTAGCATATTTTGGGGCAGAACTTCCAACCTTTGTGCAGACAATGAAGAATTATAGGAAAGCAGATGAGGGGCAAAGGGAACCAAAACATCATCTATTTGCGCCATGTGAATCAGAAATGGGTCTCAGTGCTGCTGCAAAGCACAGACTGTGTCAGGCACACTGTGAGGGGAACAAACTAGTGTGCCAGCCCTGGCTTTAAGCGTGGTGTTTTGTGAATTTATGCATTTAGAGACTGTCAACAACTTCAGCTTTAGGATGATGCATAGGAGCTTTTAAAATATATGTACTTTTTAATATTTTGCCTTTGAAAGGAAGAAGTGCATCGATTTGAGGCTTTTATTTGAGTAAGTAGAACATATATCATGACGAAGAGCAGTTAGCTGTGTGTTCTCAAAATAAAAGGCCTCATGTTATTTACTCACTTAAGTGCCACACGAGTGTATGATGCCTTATAGGTGATTAAAACGAACATGTCACCAGAATTTTATAACTTACACAGTGCACAGCAAGGGGTGACAAAAAAAAGGCAGATAAATACAGGAAGCATCAGGGTGACAGTGGCAAAAGCTCATGAAAATGCTTTCATATACCAATAAAAGCTTTCACTTATGCCTCACATACGTTTCCTCACTGCATGTTGCCTCTGTGTCTTGCTGGTTATTTGATTTTTGGTTTTGTTAATGTATTTTACTCATAGATTTTGGTCCTGATACTGTTTCCCTTGAAGTCCCTGGAAGGAACTCCTAGTGATTTAAACAGTGTTCAATCAATCTCAGTAAGCAAAGACTGTAGGGATGTGGTAAGGAAGAAGCTGGCACTTCAGACTTCTTTTAAAAGGAAGAGTTTTGTGAGAATGAATAATGAAGCACCTGTAATTTTTGTTGTGCATGTAGGAGGTGTAATGTTATGTACAAAAATAATGTATTCTTCCTCATAACTACACAAATACAAAGTGGAAATATTTGCTATTCTTCCCGTGTTACTATCCCAGTCTAAGTGGGTATCATTTGTCCAGAAAAATGTTTACTTTTCCACAGTGTTGAGATGAGTGTTGTGAAGATATGGAATTTTTTTTTTTTTCTTGATATACCTTTCTCTTTTACATGCCCACCAGTTAGGAAAATTTTGTCATAAGTTATTTTCAGTTATTGTCATATTATTTTGTGGATAAGAGCATGAGTGTATATATATCACTTGAATCCTATTGATCTCCTTGTTTCAGTGATACTTTGTAGTAGATTCCTAAATGCTTAGTGAAGAAAACTGTTGCCATTAGCCTTATGTGTTTTTTTTTTTATCTAGTGAGGTTTTCCTTACCCTTACATCATAACAAAGTTTCTAGTCATTGTTTCAGACTGTTGCTTTATCATATCTGTAATATGTCTCCAGTTTTATGCCTCTTGCTTGTGTCCCATATGTCTACTTTTATCCTTCTTCTGTTTCTGCCATATCTTTCAGTAATGTTATGAGTTTATGATGTTTCCGCACTCTAAAGAGATCCCATCATCTTGATGTGAACTTTCCTTAAAAGCTGAAAATCCTTTAGACTAATGTGCTAGCCTTGCCAGAACACATTCTCAAATGCGTAGGGCAAACAGGATCCGTGTGCATTACAAGCTGTAAAATGTGGAGAAAGGAGCCATCTTTGACATCAGTGTCTGAGTAGCAAATGGCAGAGTCTGCCTTGTAATGTGTACTTTTGTTTTAATCTGTACATGAAGCAAAGACATGGAAGTGGACCTATTTGCCTTTCTACACAAATGCCATTATTTTCTGTTAAGTTTATTTAAGGGAGATGTTTCTCAACTATTCGAACATGTAAATACACAAACATACAACTCAAGACAGCTGCAGAAATATGTGACTCTCTTTAAAATATTTTTAAACCCTATTTGTTTCTGGCTTTTTGGCCCCATGCAGAGATCCTTCAAAAATATATCACTGCTGATTTAGTTGATGATATATACCTAAGAAGCATCAAACAACACAGAAACATTCAGTGTATAAAATAGAAACAGATGTGTTATAGAATGTAATGAAATTTATTCACCTGTTTATGTGAGTGCTGTGCACGTTTGATGGGTACAACTATTTATTAAACAGCTTGCCTATGTGTTGCCAAATAGTGGATTAAATTCTAGTAAGTCTGTTTAAGTATCTCTATGCTCATGAATATGACATTTAGTCTATTTACACCTTTCCAACTGAGTTAAAATGTCAAAAAGATGTATTTTTGTAATATAAGTACCTCAATTCTTTTTGACATTATTTTCTGTAGCTCGTTTCATATGCATATATTTCTTTTATATTATCATCATGATGGTATTAATTTGGATGTGCAAATTAGCTCTCCATGATGTTGTCATGTCAGCATCTGGATTCAAGATGTGCTGTTTCATAAGCATCGCATCTTACTGCGTTTCATCAGAGTCCCCCTTTTCTAATCTAATTATTCATAAGGAACCTTGGGGATTGTGCTAATGGGCATCTGAAGCTATAAAGAGTAATGAAAGTGGTTGTGTTACTGCTATGCAATTAAGTGTATACAGAATACCATTCATATAATTAGATTTAGATTTTTTTTACCACTCTTTTTCTCCTTTATAGTACATCAATTATTTCTCTGAAGTTAAAATAATACCAGAGGAGTTTTAAGAGCTTTTTATGAGAATTGTAGCATTTATAGTGACAAAAGTTGATTTTTTGCTTTTATAATTAAAAGCTTCAGCAAATAAGGAGACAGTTTTATGAATTTTTTATGTTTTTTCATGTTTTATGTGCAAAGGTGAAGGATGTTTGTGATTGAGGCAGGATTTGAACTGCAAGGTGGGTATGTGGGGGTGCATGCTGTGTGTTTCCCATTTAATATTCTGTCCATTGGTTTGATTTGGTACAATACACGTTATGCTGCTGCTGCTGGTAATGTGTATCAGCAGTCATTGCAATTTGTAAGTTCAGCCTGACCTTTGGTCCGGGTTCAGTTTTCTGTCTCTGTTCATTAGGATTAAGTGTTTTGATGAATGAAGATAAAGTATTTAGATCAACTAGTCAATATGTTTTCTGCTGATAATTCCATATTAATAAGTGCTGATAGTTAGTATCTTTAAGGTCTACTGACAATCTGATTGAAATCAATGGCAGTTTTGCCTCATTTAGTTCAATGGGAGCAAGAATGAGTCTTTAACCAGCAGAAAATTATAAACACCAGTCTCTGTTCATGTGTCATTCACTATGGATGAGAGTTTTTATGGTGCTGTCAGGCTGAAAAAAAATTCTTTTCTTTTTTGATAACAAAGCTGCATTTAGCTGAAGTAATCCCTAGGTAGCCTGTTAGAGGTGTTCCAGCTTTGTTATTCCCAAACAATAGGGAATGTGACCTCTTGCTGATTCTACTTAAGTAAGTAGTTGCTGCTGCTCAAAATAGCTTGAGACTGCTGTGCAGCTGAATTCTGCTGCAGACATCCTGCATTAACCTAGTTATCTTGAATTTTCTTGTGAAATTCAGACTTTATTTTAATTCTATGGAGCACATGATAAATAGGTTGTGCAGTTCCTTTTTCCAGAATACCAGTGACAGCCGTGATGTTCCATGTCAGTGAAGAGGCCCAGGCACTGTGAAAGCATCCTCCATCCTCTTATCTTAGATTATACACAGATGATTGGCATCTCATCCTGTTCTGAACTGCCTTAACCATAAAAATCCCACTAGCATTTTAAAATTGCTCATCTCCCAAGTAACCTGCTACAAAACAGAGAGGTAGCTTTATAAAACAACTCTTCCAGGGTATCCTCTTAGTTTCTCCCCAGGTACCCACCAGGAGAAATGAGCTGTGAAGTTTGAATGAGAGTTTAATAGGTCCAGGTCCTGTCTGACCAAATGACACAGTGGCTGAGGGGGACTGACAGATTCTCTCTAATCATTGCTGTAAAAGCAGAAGGAAGAAGGAAAGAGGGGTAAAGAGCACAGAAAGGTTGGTCTCTTGGCTAGATTTTCAGATTGCTTAGGGCTTTAAAGGTCACATGCAACACCTTAGGTTAGTACCTCCTTAATTACCAGGAGACAACCTTTAGAGCACAGGAATGGCATGCTTTTGGTATTACTCGGCAAGTGTCTGCACTCTCCATTAGTCCATGGTTTAAAATATTCTTGAAGTACGGCTGTATGTTTGTAGGTCATTATTCTGCCTCTACAAAGACAAGTAGAATATTATTGCCTACAACAGAATAGTTGTATTCATCTTGCTTTCTGTACAAAATACTCATGGTGCTTGGTCATCAGTGATCTGCAAAGTCAAGTTAACACTGCCAGATTTTCTACCACGATTAAAGATTCTGATGAAATGGCTGGTAAATTTTCTGGCCATTTTCTGCTGTTGGCCATTGCTCTAGAATAAAACTCAGCATTACTTTCACATACCTTCTAAGCATATTCTCTGAGATAAATGGCATGTCTGAAAATCAGCAAATGAGAAAAGAAAACCTTCAATCCATTCAAACGACCGTTTTTATTTGTGGGTTTTTTCCTTTTTATTTTACTGTGGTGAATTTTAGGTTTTTATATTTTTGCCTGGTAATTTATGGTTTTCCACATTATATTTGTCTTCCTTTAATTATAGGCTAAAATCCTTAATTCTCAACTCTAACGTGTTAAATAGGAACCAGTTGAAATAGCGTTTTCACTGGGTATTTGTTGCTTCCTACTCTCCTTATTACTTTTGCATATTTTTTGTTTTCTATGTAAATATGAAAATAATGGTTTAGAACAGTAAAAAATCTGATTTTGTGTTCCTGTCTAATGTGTACATATCTTGGTCGATGGACTGTATTTCTGGATGTTTACCTAAAAACTTTAATAATTAAAGCCTCTCTTTGAATCTGACATGTGGTTAGCCATTGCTTTGTTAGGCTTGACTTCAAATAATATTTTGTTCTAGCACTTTTTATACAAATTATTATCTTAATGATCCTTAAGTTTAATTTTGTGCAAATCAGATGGGGTGGGGTGCTGCTGCTGCCTGTTTTTCATTATCAAATCAAATTCTGTCTCTCTATTTTAAAGCTGATTTCCACGTACAAGTTCAAATCCCTTAGTTAAAGAATATGCTCATTTACAAAGATTGTAATTGATTTTTTGGCCCTGTTTTTAATACTTTGCTCTGTAAATGACATCCCAGTGGAGAATAATCATCATACAGATGTTTGAAAGCTCCTTCCTGCCGAGTATGGTAATTGAAGTCTATAAAGTGTCATCAGGCTGCACATTGTTTCTAATTAGTGCAAGGCAGTTTCTCTTAGCTTTGCAGAGTTTTGCTGGCCTCTTTCCTTCGTTATTTTACCAGCTGGCTAGTAAATCTTGTCAGTTACTAAGAAGAAAAATCCAGAGTTGGAGATTTTTTTGTGTGCTTCATAGTGTCCTGCTTTCCTTTACCAGAAAAGTATAGATTTTTTTGTATGGTTTTGATGCCACGATGAATTTTTGTGTTTTCTTTTATGTACCTTTTATATGCCTTTTATATAGCTTTCATGTATCCTCAGTGTTTTTAGCATGCATACTTGTAATTCCTTAAGTCCGATAATTTAGCATAGTCCCAATATTCCATTAAGCCAGGAGACCAAACATCCTGGAGGCCCTGCAGCTGGAGGCCGGAAAGCCCAACGCTATTCTGAGAAACCGAGGTCCTTTCTAAAACACATCCTGTAAACTAAGACTAGGCCCATCCTGTGGAATTCCCCATTCCGTAGTGGGGAATTCCTTGGGATGGGGGGATATCACGCTGTTCATTTAAGCCTCTCATTGAGGAATCTTTGATAGATATGCTAATTTGCAAGGTCTATAAATTGTGTACACGATCTGTGTGTGTGTGTGTGTATTTCGGCGCATTCCACATTGGCGAAGTGCTGTACCATAAGGATCCTTATTAAATACCGAGGTAAAACCCTTTTTCTCTTAACTGTTTCTGGCTCTTCATTTTTAAGATCAGGAAAAGGCATCAGTTTGATTCTGACTTTTTGAAGCTATCAGTATGCTTTTAGCTCCCACAGGCCAGATACATTCTGACATCTTTTGAAAGACTCTTTCTCTCACATCATCAGGAGAAACATTAGTACAACAATAAATTTCTTTTCTCGTAGTAGAGCCTTTATGATAATGATTCTCATTTGTCTGGTTTCTGAAAAAGGAACGTTTTAGTGACTGCTTGATGGTCGCATGTTTATTGCAGACAGTTTCCCAGGGCATACAATCAGCAGTGTGATGGAAGGAGGCAGATAAAAGAGTCTCTTCTATTGAAAGGAGCTCAAAATTATGTGCAAAATTACACAAAATTCTGGAAAAAGAAGCTTTGCTGCCTGTTTCAGCTTCCCTGTGTGAATTTACTTGCATACAGGTCAGGTTCTTCAGTCCTTTTAGAGCGTGTTGGATTGAGCCTTTAAAACTCTGGTAGGCGCTTCCCTCTGGTAGTCTAATTTAGCCTGAAGTGGTGTCCCTGTATTTCCTCATATCTTTCTGCAAGAATTTTTTGCCTTAAGTAGTCTGGAAATTTATAGGACTTAAGAAGAGAGACAGATGTATAGAAGTTTCAGGCCTTGGCTGCTTTCTTCAGGCCTCCATTCTAACCATGGAAGAATGAAATACGAGCTAGCTCTCTTCATAAGACTCTGAGGCAGGACCCCTGTTTTTTTGGGGTTTTTTTAAGGTAAAATTTTTATTTTTACCTTGTGTGCAGTGAACACATTTTCTGAATATTCAGAAAGCACATTCAAAATTTGGCATGATGCATTATTTAAACAATTTCCTGTTGATTCCAATTGAAGTTCACTCTAATAATGTAAGTCCTCATTTTGATTGAAGATTGAGGAGGTTCAAGAACACTCTCATGAACACCTAACAGACAATAATTTGTTGTATATTCTAAGGCATCAGACTAAGATTTAGGAGGTTGACTTGATCCTCTCTGAATGGCAGCATCCTGAGGAAATAATTTTCTTTTTTCCATCTTTGTTTTTTATCTGTGAAGCAAAATGATAGTATAATACATGTCTTTCTTCATGTCTAGGTTCTTTTTAGTGTTTGGGGAAAAAAGGTACATGACAGCTGTGATCTGGAGAATACCACAGTGAAATAATTAAACCAGGATACACTACTTAAGTTGGAAGGGATCTGCATTGACCATGTAGTCCAACTTCTTGACTGATTCAGGGCTGACCAAAAGTCAGAGAATGCAGTTAAGGGCATTGCCTCCTGAACACTGACAGGTTTAGGGCATCTACCACCTCTCTGGGAAGCTTGTTCTGATATTTGACCACCCTCTCAGTAAAGAAGTATTCCCTGTTGTCCAGTCTGAGCCTGCCCTGATGCAGCTTTGATGCATTCCCACGTGTCCTGTCACAGGATACCAGGGAGAAGCACTTCTCTCTCCATTTGTCTCCTCGGGAAGCTGCAGAGAGCAACAAGGTCACCCCTCAGCCTCCTTTTCTTCAAACTCGTCAAGTCCAGAGTCCTCAGCCACTCCTCACAGGACATTCCTTCCAGCCCTTTCACCAGCTTTGTTACCCTCCTCTGGATGCATTCAGAGACCTGAACATCCTTCTTAAATTGTGGGCCCAGCACAGCACACAGCACTCCAGGTGAGGCCACCCCAGCCCTGAGCACAGCAGGACAGTCACCTGTTTTGACCAGCTGGTTGTGCTGTGTTTGATGCACCCCAGGATGGGGTTTGCCCTCGGGGCTGCCACGGCCACTGCTGGCTCACAATGAGCTGCTGCTGGCCAGCACCCCCAGAGCCTTCCTGCGGAGTTGCTCTGCAGCTGCTCCTCTCCTCATTTGTACTTGCGCCTGGCATTACTCAGTCCTTCTTGCAGAATCTGACATTTTGACTTTAGAAATTCCATCCCATTCATCATAGCACAGTGCTCCAATCTATCTAGATCCCTCTGCAAGGCCAATTACAGAAACCCTCTTTATTGTTTGTGGTGGAAAATGTACTTAGTACCTACAATCTACTCAATATGGTACTGCTTTACAGTAGACTCTCCAGTTAGTGCAGAGCATGTGTAGAAGCAAACCTCTTTCTGCAAAGAATTAGTTGTTAATTATGCAAGTGCATAGGAGGCTGTTAAACTAAAAACACCAGGTATTTGATCTGAGGTGGTATTCCTAGAAAAGTACAGTGATGTGTTGCTTTCTGAAGTAAAAAGACGGTTTTTTGTTGCTTTGCTGATAAATATTGCATCACTAAGGGATAGCAACGTAAAATGAAAACATTTTTGTAGAGAACCAACTTCTTTGACAGTTAGGAAATAGTGCCAAGGTCTGCATGTGTCCCTTTCACTGCAGCGTGAGGCCTGATGGCAGCTGCATGCTAGTGCAGGCATGTGGAAGACAATGTCCCTCTCCACTCAACCAGTCTTTGGCAAATTTTCCAGCATCTACTCTGTGGTTCTGACTTGGATGATAATACTTTCCCTTATCACGGTCCTTGGAACAATTAACCAGTGTGTTTCTCCTCTGCTTTGCCTTGGAGAAACTTGTCAACACCTTTTCTCTTCATTCTGTATTTAATGGATCTGTCAACATTGCTTAATGGAGGATGGTGAAAAGGTATGTTTTGTTGTTAGCTCTGAACACGGCAGTGAGTCCTGACAGCAGCGATGTCTTGGGCACAGCGTTGTGCTGTTGTTACATTGGCTCTGATACCACTTCAATCAGTTCAAGCTCAGATACTCCTCTGCAGTGTTCCTCTGCAATGCATAAATACACCCTCATGCAAACAAAAATTCAGAAGCGTCTCAACTACATATCCATAATTTATAATTATAGTGGGATTAAAATAGACTTGAGGCTTCAGTTGGCCTTGTGTCTCAGAACTGCTGTATTGCAGCAAAGGCTGCTCTGCTTTGAGAGCACAGCACTAATTACTGTGGACTCTGTTTTAACAACCAACGATGATTGCGAGGCACAGCGTCGAGGATATTAGGGGAGGTTGGAAGCCTTGCACTTCTATCAAGGGCTTAGGTGTCTAAATGTTATCTACATGGGCTGCAAATTAGCAGCTCTCAAGCAATATGGCTTCAGGAGGCATGGCCTTGGGGAAGGTGCCTGCAGATTTGTGAGCCACCACCATTTGCTTTGAAGCCCCCCTGATTTTGGGAGCCTCCGAAGGAAATTCCTCTAGGTCTGTTTTTGTACAGGAGACAGAAGTCTGATTAGTGATGTTTATTTTTCCAGATGATTTTGTTTTTTACTTTTCAGTTTTAGTGATAGGGTGAAACAAATTAAATTTTGTATTTAACCTTTTGATGAAGAAGGGCTGATTTTGCTTAGTGTTAAAACATAGGTTTGAAGCTTTGAAGTCTGTATTCCATAGCTGTAAACACAGTGGGAATGGTCTGATTTACCACTTGCAATATTGCATTATTAGACTGGAAGGAGCTTTTTGGGCTGTTCTACATAATGACTGCGTTCCCTGCATGCTGCTACATTCGGAAGTGAAAAAAAAAACCAACCAGAAACTGCCTGACCAGTAAGCAGTTCCTGTTTTAGACATTGTCCATAGCATTTGTAATATATGCTGCTCTAGTCCTGTTATGTAATTGATGTCCATTGGGAATATCCCAAAACAGGGATGTTTATTTCCTGAGGCTGTTAACAGTGTTTGAAGTTGCTTTATCAGACACAGACTGGGGAAAGGTGCATTGATTTTTAATGTCTTCTGCTCTTTAAGTAATTTTTTTTAATGAGTAATTATAGAAATACAATGCATTTAAACTTGAGGGCAGACTTAACATTGGGTTTTTCACACTCCAGCTATCTAGAATTCAATGTTTCAGGGCCAAGAGTTCATCTGTTTCCTGACATAATAAAGTGATTTAGCACGCTCCTTATTTTAAGCGCATGAGTAATCTCGTCTTTCCCCACATTTATTCAGTTGGGTACATACATGTATGTGTGTGTCTACATATATATATATATATATATATATATATATATATATATATATGTAAAAACTAAAGGACTTCTCTCTTTATGAACTGT
>VZTE01005128.1:720049-788937 GCA_013397775.1 Eulacestoma nigropectus | reverse complement strand
ATCTTAGGAAATGAGCTTTTAGACCAATATAAAGTTATGTAAGCCTTTTTTTTAGTATAATTTTCACACATATATCAACCTTAAAGCAGTAGAGTGATAGTAAAGTTGATACAGTTATCCTGTTCATTTTAGACAAGCTTGGGAGCAGCCATTGGTGTTCCATCAGTAACAGCGACCCATATTAACACCGAAAAATCTGATTTTTATCTTCCTGGGATCATTATGTAAACTTGCTGAAGAGATCTTGATGCAAGCAAGAGCTGCTTGCACAATCTTTGAACTTGGCTTTAGTTTACACACTTTAACCCACCACTCTACCTGAATAATTCTGAGAGGTCACAAACACTGATTTCAAGGGATGCTTAGAATGGACCTAATATATTATGATGTGCATGATCTTCATCAAAGAAATATTAGGCATTCCCAGAAGTCCCAGAGTTATATGATCTTGTGACAGACCCAGAAGCAAATTCAGAGTTGTCAGCTGAATTGCCTTTGGAGCCTGCCAAGCAAACAGACGCTAATGTTAGATGAGTATCTACATGGCTTGGCATGGAGCTCCCATGACAGGCAGCAAGCCCTTTGTGTGACCTTAGCTTGCTGGTCCGCTGCTGGGAATCACAGAGGAGACGTCTAGTGATGTCTAAGTTAGAGCTGTATGTTGCTCACAGTATTTGAACATAGTTTATTTAGATCCTGTAGTCAGAGTCTCTGATGAGTAGATTTAAACACTGCCATCCACCCTCTTGGGCTACAACTGAGAAAAGCAAACACAATTTGTTTTCCTTGTGCTAGTTCTGCAGGCTCCAGAGCCTCTTGTATGCTGGGAAACCCCAGCCTCTGCCAGTTGCAGTAGGAAACCCTAATATAATCTGGCATAGCAGAGTGTAAATGTTAATGTGTGTGTGCCACACTGATTCCTATAAGCTGCACTCACTAAGTACATCTGCCTGGGCAAACTGGATGTTTGGTAGCACTGGAACCAGCTGGCACAGAGAGGCTCATGCCCGTGAAGGTGGCATTCTGCAGTTTCCAAACCATGGTGGCCATCTCTGTGCTGCCTGTTGAGAAGTGGCCCTGCCTTGTAGCCTCTGAGCCATGCCAGACTGGTGTTTGGGGGAGAGCAATTTACTACAGCCAAAAGCCTCTTAAGGTCCTCTCTTTATCAGTTTAACAGTGTGAATCATAGCACTGCAAAACCCAGAAACATCCTGGAGCCCTTCATTTGCTAGCACAAATAGGGCTGGTGTGTCTCTGCGAGCCTTGTCATCACTCTGTGCTTAAAGACTCTGGCTCTAGTCCAGATTCTGGCTTCAGCCCTTCATGATTTTTAAGATTATATCCCCCTAGCTTCACCCAAAAGCCTGCTCACTGGGGTTTTTCTCCCTGGATGCATGCTGTTGTGAGGCTTTGTTTGTTGGGACTCCATCAGTATATTCATTTAGCAACATGCATAGTCATTTGAGCTGAATATAGGAACATTTAAGTCTCCAGACAAGTGATTAAGAGCTTTATTAAATAGAAATGTTTTGCTAAGCCACAGCATGGATTATCTGTTCCTTAGTATGTGTATAATCAAAACTGCTTCTCTGATCTTGGATAAAAACTCTGGAGGATCTGTTTCATTTTTTTCTTTGTGTGAAATGGGAATGCTGACATTTCTTTGCTGACTTCCTTGGGTTGCTGTGGAGTTTAATGCCTGGAAAGTGCTTTGAACATGAGAACTGCTGTGGCAGAATTACTGAGAGCTTTGCTTCTGGAATTTAATTGCTCAGTTAAGGAGGGGTGGGGGGGAAGTTCAGAACCAGCTGGCAGTGAAATTCTATTGAAGTTTATATGTAATATATGGAAATAATATTCATATTGAATCTGGTTATTAAGGATTGTACTTTAAATTTTGGATAATTTTTCATTAGTCTTTGATATATTTTAAATTAATGATTTTCCTTTAAAATTCTGAATATGGGTGGGATATTTTTGTCCTTGTTTTATAATAGGCTTTTAACAAAACTTGATGTTTTCTTATTGTAGATCATTGCTATTATTATGCACAAGCATAATCACTTCTGACAATAAAAGTAAAATTAGTGTATATTAATAATTTGTGCGCTTTCCATATTTGGTTTATATTTGCTCCAAAATGAAGGGCGAGGTTCAAGGTCTTTCTGTGCTCTCAGTAAAACCCGGTTGCCTAGCATTTTTAACACTTGGCAGCACCATTTCTAATCTGTCTGTAGCTGGCAGCCAGGCTGTGCAGCTCCTCGGTGGGAAGTAACATGGAGCTGAGCAGCAGCTCCCAGCTCAGGCAGGCTTCCTTCTGTGGGTACCAGTTTAAACCCCTCTCTGGAAATTGTAAATGCATGATGTGATGCCCATGGCAGTTTTTTCTCTTTTGTCCTTCAGCATGGGTTGGTAAGAGGAGTGAACTGGCACATTTTCTAAATGTGCTCATGTTTATCAAGTGGAGTGTTTCAAGCCTGTTACTGAGTCCTTAGCTTAGATGAGGTCTCATCTGTCAGCAAAGAAAGAAAGATCTGGCTGCATTTTTTGTTTCCTCCCCCCTCCCCCCATGCTAAAATCTCAGAAGAGTAAATGACTAGCATGTGTTACACAGTGTAAGCTGTGAAGAAGATTTGAGGAAATGTGAAATTTAGAAGCTTTCTGTGCATATCTTTATGCTAAAATAGATATTGATCTGCAGTGTTTTCTTAGTTTTAAACATTGCTTGTAAGAATAGATACAAGCAGTGTTACCAAATGGCTTAGATTTTCTGAGAGTGAAAGACTTTCTAGCTTTTTTTTTTTCGTCTTGTTCAGGCTGAACAGGGTGGAGGGATCGTTGTTTTCCAGGCTTCCTGTCTTTGGCCATCCCCGGTGGCTGAGGTGCCTGCTGGAGGCAGGGCTGGAGCAGCCCCTGCATTGCCTGTTAGTGCTCAGGGAGGGCTGCAGGCTCACAGCTCTGAGAAGCTGCTCGGGTACTGCAGGGGTGCAGTGCCACTATTGGGGAGCCCTAAATTGGTATTAAAAGGATTCGTGGGAAGTTTTTTATCAGTCCACTGCATGTTTCAGATTAAGAAGGCACGAAGCGGTGCACTTGGTGACTTCAGCAAGGATAATATTAATAGTGTTAATTAGCCATTCTTCCTTTGCAACCTTGCTGGTCTAAGCAGGTCACCTTGAACATGAAGACACTGAAGTGCATGTAAACTGTAGCCAAATTTTTGAAAAATGTGTCCTAATTTTCAGCTATGCTACATCTGACAAATGTTCCTTGACCTTGTTTACTACTTAAGTGGTGGGAAACTTTGCATTTACCTCAGAGGGCAGAAGGTCAAGTCTCTCGGGCCTCCTTTCCTGGAGGCCTTGTACTCTGCAGGTGGGAGATGAGTGCCAGAACCTCTGAAATAAGGGCTCTGAGCTTTTAAATGAGGAATACTTAAGTGGGAAGGTCAGTTTATGAAACACTGAATCTCAGTGACTTGCATTCAGTATAAAGTGTTGTTTTTAGCACAGAACACTGAACCCAGATAATCTATTTTACATATTTGTCCTGTAAGCAGTTGTTTTCCACACTGACTGTGCTCTAATAGTTGATTTTTCTAATTTGAGAAATACAGCTGGAAATTAGCATGTGATTAAAAAGCTGTTGAAAAAATTTTCTAATCTCTTAAAATAAACACATACAAAAATAGTGGAGGAAAAACCCAACTCTATTAAATCTCCAAGCTAGAAAGAATAAATCACAGTCATCATAAGTACTCATGGAAGGACTAAAGACTTTGGGTTTGGTTTTTCTAGAGTCTATTTCAAGTAAGTTTTCTCTTTAAGTGAGAATTGAACATATGTTCAGATAGTCTGCATGGGAAGGTGTTTCCTTGGTCCCTGAGGATAGGGATGCATGGACTTGTGAAACTCAGGAGTCTCATGGTATTCTCATGGTCACCTAGGCCTGATGCAGGCCACCGAGGTGTGTTTGTTTAGCATTTCCAAAATCCAAAAGTTGGAGATTAAAGATGAAGAAAAGGGAAAGATTAGCTCAGTGCTTGCCAGGATTTGAAGTAAGAAAAATTTGTTGCTTCCATTCTTTGGAGTTTTTTAACTTTTATTTACTACCATCCCTAGCTGAAAGGGGTCATGTTTCTAGGAGCCTTTCAAGACCTGTTCAGCATTCGACTGTGTGGTTTTGGATTTCATGTCAGGAAAAGGTTGTACTCAGGAAGAAAGGTGATATTAAGCCTGATAAACCTTGTTCTTGCATGACAAGATTAAATGGGGCTGTTTGGTTTTTGCCCTTGATATATTTGCCTGTTAGCAGCGAAGCTAGGCAAGCTGCCAGTTAACAAAATAACTACGTGAAGTGTAGTGGACACCCATCTCTGGATTTCATTTGAATTGATCACCTTCTTTCAGTGATCCCTGAAGCTTTTCCACTGTTAGCAGCATTTGTGTTCAGAGCTTGCCTTAGCCAAAATCAGCTTTCTGTTGTGTTTTGCCCTGTCCCTACATCTAAAATGGAGCAAACATTTGCCATTTCTCAGCACAAACTCATCAGACTTTAAAGCCATAAAAAATGAGGAAAAAAGCAAAGTTAACGATTTGCCAGGATGACAAATAATCCTAGGGGCAAAGGGGCAGATAGATCCTTCTTTTCAAACTACTTTTCTGTAGTAGCATTTCCTTGTGCTCTTTTAGTGTGTGCATGTAGTTTCTCAGGTATGCTCTTTCGTACCCTTCCTCATGCTCTTTTTAACATTTGCATGCTCACTCCTTCTCTTGCCATCTCCTGCATTCTTGTGCTTTCCTTTTTCTCATTTGTCCTCATGTGGCCACCCAGCTGGTGCTCATAACCTGTGTTGTTTTGGTGCCTTGGAGAGGAGATCAGGCAGTTTGTGTGTAGGTCAAGGAACCTCTATCTGGATGATGTGGTTTAGGGGTTAGAGTGTTAGTGCTTGGTTGATGGTTAGACTTGATGATCTTAGAGGTCTCTTCCAACTTTGATGATTGTGATTCTATGATGCTGTGTCTTGTCTGCCCGAGAGTGGAGTTGGCTTTCTGCTGTGTTGGTTATCAGTATTAAGTATCTGACCCAGCCAAGGTGGATGGTGTGATGTGGGAGAGTTTGCCTTGTGCTTGCTTGAATTTTGAGGAGGCTTTCTGATGTCCTACAATCCTTGATCCAAGATGGTGAATAACACTGCTGTGGCCCAAAGTGAATGCACTTTACAGAGACTGCTACTTCAAGCGGGAAATTTTTCAGTTGTCAAGGATCTCTCTGCCAGCAGTTTCAGAAAAGGACTCATCTGACCTTCATACCTTTGAGCTTTTGCATACTTTATTTTCTAGCTGTTTGAGGAAACCTTTGAAACTTCAGCTTAAAAAAAGGTAGCCAGGCTTTTCTTGCCATTTATTTTTTTCTTTCCCTACTTTTTTTTCTTTCTTAGTCTAGACTAAATTCTGACAGCACAGCTCTTTGTATTGGCCTTCCCTTCATTCGAGATACTGTAATACCGCTCCTCTTTTATTTGCCATTTGTCCTTTTGTTTTATGGTTCTTTTTGTTGCAAGCTTCTTTGTTGTTTCTTCCAGATTACGCTCCTCAGGGACTTCTGTATCAGTATGACTGAACATTGCTTGCAGCCATGCCAGATTGTGCTGTGATCTTATTGGATTTCACAAACCAAGGTTAGGCCAGGTCAGAACTTGGTTGAAATAACGTAGACTACAAGATTGCCTGCTAGCCACTGGGAACACACACAACAAAAACCTGACCCAGATGCTGATTCAGTCAGTTCAGGCCGGCAGTGTTGCTGTGCTGACTATGGTGGGTGTGATATTAATGAAAAGTTCTGACCTGTTCTGGCTGGTAGGATTTCATAACTTTTTTTTAGAGAAGAGTGCTCTTGTTAATTTTAGTGTTCTGGCCCATTCCAAATCCTTTAATTCTCTATCAGGATTACCCTGGAACTCAGCTGAAGATTATATTCTCTGGTTTTCTTTTCCCTGTACTGTTGCATGATGTTTGCCCTCAAAACTTGCCATACTGTTCAAAAAGCTGCATTTCTGTGCTGGATGAAAAAATTAAAAAATTTTCTTTGCTTTCCTGATCTTCTGAGGCAAAACAAAATATACCAGGGTCTTCAGATGAAAGGTTCCAGAAAGGTAGAAATTTTTAGTAAAAATAACACATGAAAATTACAGCTGAGCTTTTCTTAGAGTTGCTTGAAGTTTCTGACCAAAAGACTGTATGAAGATATGTAAATATGTTCAGACTTAGCTTCACTGAGTGCATATTAGGTAGAAAATTGCATGCCATTACACTTCAGCGCCCCAAAATGATGGGAAGATTGATAATATAGATAAGGCTTTTCTAATTTACTGTAGAGGTATTTGGACCTGTTTGTGTTCTGCATGGTTTTTAATAGCTTATTCCTTTAAATAAAGCTGTAAGAGGCTAGAAGGTGAACATAGAAAAGTATGTGATGGTGTGAAATAAAGGCCAGCATTAACTTGGGCTACATGTACCAACCTTTGTTTCATCCCTGCGCTCAGCCTGAGGGAGGGCTGCTGAAGGGTTCGTTTGCCTGCATCCATGCTGGAACAATACTCATGAAGTTGTGGAAAGAACAGTACAATCAGCTTGATTTATCTTGATGTGCCCAGATGTACAGTGATGGACTTAGATCTATCACAAAAACTATAAAATATAGTTTTAAAATATATAAAATATATAAATCTAGGCAGCAGCTGTTAACAGCATAGCCATTAAGAACATTTAAGGAGTGTATATTGTGAAGCTGCAGAGGAATTAGTGAGGTATGAAAGGGCAAAAGGTGACTAGGAGTCAGTGAATGAAATACTTCAGGCTGGATCAGGAAAAACTTCCTGCCAGTTTAAGCTGTAAAGTAGTGTGATATCCTTCTGTGTAGAGTAATGTGCTATCTTTCTGTGAATATGTAAAATAATTCTGGGGATTCAAGTCTGTAATGCATTGTACATACTGGAACAATTTGCTGTGGCTGGATGTGGACCAGTTAATCAGGTGTTTATGCCCCTAGAGTATTTTTATCTTTCGAAAGTTTTGGGTTTGCTTTTCTCAGTCAGCATCTGTATATTGAGGGAAAATATTGAATATCTTGGCTTTTAATTCCATATTTATATACATTTCTGCATAGACAAAATGGAAGATTTAAAATTGGAGTAGGAATAATAATGTTGGATAAAAGATGGGATTTACAGTTTGATTGTAAGCGTTTGGCATTGTGGTTACCCATAATTATGCTTAATAGGTAAATTATCTCTGTCTCTGATAATCCTAATCATCAGTGCAAAGCTTGGCACTGCCAGTAGAGATATGGAAGGTGTACTGTAGGAGAAGGCTGGAAGGAGTCTTTCATCTCCACCATCCCTTGCCAAGGGCTTACTGTACATGCAAATTCATCAGCTTTTCCATTGTGGTGCATTTATATATCCTGGAGAGGGTCATATCTGGGAATTAATTGCTCTGTGTGCTCAGGGAGCCATTCTGCAGTGGGAGAGTCTGTAGGATTGGAACAGCAGTGGCTGATGTTGCTACAGCATTAATAAATACTTAGGGGAATGTCCTGCAGAAGAGTATGAAGAGCTTTGTTGATTGATTGTGTCCTTACCTCCTCTGTTTTAGGAAGAGCCAGCCTGGTTAACCCTTTGTAAGAAAAGAGCATGACTGATGTTCACGTGCTGAGCAGATATGCTGGATACGTTTGGGGGTGGTGAGTGGTAGTGTGTGCGCAGGGGACAGATAGCTGTTGTTTTCAGCTGTTATTTACAGGATCAATAAAACTGATTTTCCAATTCAAGGATAATTTTTTTATCAACAAGCTACATAGCCTCTAAGGTGATAATATTGGATCTGCTCTTTTTCAGAACAAGTTAATTTAAAAATGATAGGTAGTTTCCAGCTCAGGATTATTTTTTGTAATAGAAAGGAGAGATGTATCTGGAAGAAACACCTTGGGAGGTGGTGAGAATTTTGCCTCAGAACAACATTGTTGCACACTGCCCACAGTCCTTTTCTTTAAACAATAATCATTTAACTGTGCATGATATTTTAATGACAAATGCAATATAATAAGAAAATGAAGAGCTGTTTTATTTTGATCCTGGTTCAGTTATTATTGAAGGCTGTGCAAATACTGCTGTGGACTTTACTGGGCATTGACTGATGCCCTCTGTAAAGTGCAGTATATTTTATGACCACTGTCACTGAAGAGAGGGAATATCTTGCGATGTTATGGAGGTATTCCAGGCCAATAGCAAGTGTATTCACACATATATGTTCAAATGCCATTCATTCCTTTTGCAGTCACTTTATCTTATTCTTTCGTGACCTGTTGGGAAAGTCTTATGTACATGACTCATACACATACATACACACATATTTTAATGCTACATTCCTCCTTCTGCATTTGCCCTTCTTGCCCACTGCATGCTTAAGATAAGGCTTAGTTTAAAAGGAGTGTCAGTATGAGGCTTCTGCAGTTGTGCCTGCGTGATTGGGGTGAAATGCAGCTTTAAATGAGTAAAATCATGCACGTTTTTTTTTTATAAGCATGTGACCACACCTCATATCAGTATGAACTCTGCAGGTTAAGGAGAAAATAGCCAAGAAGTGTTCTTCCATTGGAAGCAGTATAAATGAACTTCACATGCCAGAAAAGTTGATTAGATTTTTAGGTTTTAAAAAAAAAAAAAAAGCTTTTTTTTTTGAGATCAAACTCAACCCATCCCAAGCCCCAGAGCATCGTGAAACATAACCAGAGTCTCTCTCTTTTTCCCATACTTTGGTGAGTCTCGGGCTTTTGTAGTTATCACCTATGAAATATGCAGTCTGTGGAAGTCCACATAAAAATCAAATGCCATTACCTTTGAGAAGCTTTGGGTTCAGACCCAAAATACTCTGTGCCATTTTTCTCAAACTCAGCACATCCATTTATGATTCCCCTTTCCTCCTTTATATATGGAATAGTGGAGGAAAAAAAAGGAGGAATGTTGGTTTGATTTAGAAGAATTTGATGGTGAAGATTTGTTTAAAAACTGAAAAGATACTTTTCTTCACTGTGGTTGGAGCAAAGTTTTCCTTTTTTAGATGGTAAATAGTTTATAATGTTTGAGTAAGAATCTGGCTTTTGGATGGCTGTTGCTGATGAGAGCTACTGGCAACAGAAGCTTTCTAACACCAAACTGCTAGTTTATTAAAAGAATAATAGGAACAGATGTTTTCAATTCATAAAATGTATCAAGTAAATGGTACATCCACTTGTTATTTCAATTCCTTTGAATTTTTGTGAACTCATTTGGGGCTAGGTTTTCAAAAGAGCTTAGCCCACTGTCACTTCATTGTTCTCACTATAAACTGATGGATGATGAACGTGTTTGGGAACTGCAGCTTTTTATGCCTAAAGGGGAGCTCCTAACTACTGACACTTCTAAAATCTGGCCCATGTTTGTGATGAGTGAATACTGATCATTATAGAGGATTCATACATGCAATCTCTGAGTAATACCCTGCATTTGCCTATGATTGTATATATGATGGTTTCTTAATTCACTGTTGCACTAAGGCATTTTAATTTAAATTATGCTAATAGTGTAGGATTAACTGCGGATTATGATTCTAGCATGTACTGTCATTCAAACAGAAGAACCAGTTCTTTAGGTCCTACAGCCTCGTTCTCCCTCTCATCCTGATGTGTAGTAATTTGTGCTCAAGACTGGCCTCAGGTTTTGATGAGGTTTCTTGTTTAAACTGATGAAATTGCTTAGGGAAAAGCAACTGAAAATTCAGAAAAGAGAGACTGAGATTGTTTTTGTCTTCTGATGACACATTTTTACGGTGCTGAAATGATTTTCTGAAAACAGTGGTTAGAATGGGCTCTTGCCAGCACTTCACAGTGAACACTTCTGGTTTTGCCTTCATTCCTCAGTGGCAGGACAGTCTACACCTACTTTGCTTTTGCACTCTTGACTCAAATACATATTTGACAAAACTAGTGCTAGGGGGTTATGTTAAAATCACCAGAAAGATTGTAGAACAAATAATACATGCAAGAAGACTGATGTTATGTTGGTCCTTGCTAGAGCATATAGGAGGAGGCCAGTTTTGTTCTTTGCCAGTACTGAAAAAAAGCTTTATAGCCACCCAAGATGGCTCTTCTTGAAGCATAACCTCTCCAGAGAGCTTCTCCTCCCCCAAACTGCAGATGTGCTGGAAACACAAATTTGCCTTGTTAATGTCTGCACTTGTTTCATTGTGTAGCAACCTTAGATTGTAATGGCATGCAGCCTGTTCGCGTTAGTGAATTCATCTGTATTCCTTCAAATCCCTCATTTGTTGCATTTTTTGTGGAGTGCCTGATATTTCTAGTGACTTTGTGTTGTAGCAGCAGTCCAAAATCTGCCTTTTTTCTTTCTTCCTCCAGCTGATATTATTTCTACAGTTGAGTTCAACCACACTGGAGAACTGCTGGCTACTGGTGACAAGGGGGGTCGAGTTGTTATATTCCAAAGGGAACCTGAGGTATGTGAGTCACCGATGTAGTCCTTAATAGCCTGATAAAACCTGGCTTAATTTTTAATACTTTAATTGAATTGAATTAAAAAACTTGTTTATAATCTCAAGATTCAGTAAAACAGAGCATCACCTGTTTAGAGAGGAAGTGAAAAAGGGTAAAGATTTTTAACTCATAAGTTTGCTGTCCCAAACAAAAATGCTTCAAAGCTCCAAAATTCTGATATAAGAAAAAAAAGAGGTTATTTTTGTTTTATTTCTGCTTTGTTTTAATAGCTTTTGCCTGATGATGGAACCATTCCATTTGAAATAATACCTTTACTTACGTTTATGTTCCACTTGTAAATTCCATCCATCTGCAGTGTCTTGTATCGAAATCTTTCCTGAATGGTTGACATTTCTTGAAAATTCTATTATTAAATGTTTCAATACTCACAGGAAATTTCATTCTTATTGAAACAAATCTGTCAATATAACGTTTTAAGTGAAAAATTAAATTACATTTTCAATATTTTTATATTTATAAGGCTGCTTATACACCTTTCCTAAGAGATGAAGATATATTGCTGTCATAAACAATGTTTTTGTTGTTCTTATTCTCCATAGAGTAAAAATGAGCCTTACAATCAGGGGGAGTACAATGTTTACAGCACTTTCCAGAGCCATGAACCTGAATTTGATTATTTGAAGAGCTTGGAGATAGAAGAAAAAATAAACAAGATCAAGTGGTTACCACAGCAAAATGCAGCTCACTCACTTCTATCAACAAATGGTGAGATTGATGACAGTATGCAGGACATATCAGTATTTGCAATATTTGCTGTATGTGTTTGAGTGCTGACGGTATATATTTGCTCATTTTCATCTACTGTTTTAGTAATTTCCTCTTTCAGAGTTTACCAAGACTGTCATACTGCTTCTGATATCTATTGTTTGTGTATTTTATTCATAGAATCATGAGGTTTTTTCAATTGATTATTCATAGGCATTTAGAGAGCTATCCATTTTTCTATTAATATGCAGTGCTATCCTGAAATAGATCTTGTGACAAAGGCATCACCTTACTCACCTTTTTTCATGGGAAATTTAGAATTTTTTCTGCTGTATTTGTCATAACTTTTATTATTTGTAGATGGGTAGATGAATGTAGGTGAAAGAGATTAATTTCTTTTTCTTTCCATTCATTATCGTAATAGTTTATTTAAGTTTTAAAGAGGTACACAGATCTTGGGAAGGCAGTAGGAATAATAATAGAATATTAATACTGACTCATTTCTAACATGTCTAAAGCCTATTGAATAAAGAAGGTAGTATTATTACTAAGAGGGGATATTCAGATGTGAAATAAGGCTCAAAACTGAGTGCAACCTAACATGCACAGGTGTCATTTAGGAAGCATTTAGACACCCACAAACTTTATTACTGCAGATGATGCATGAGATAAAATACCTCGTTTTAAATTTTAGATCTAAAGGTAATCAGAAAAGACTTCTGTTGTAGAAGTTTGAGTGTAACTGGGAATTGCTGATAAAAAATAATGTAATCTCATTTTTGTGAGTTGACAACTTAGGGCAAAGTGATTGCTTCACATTAAAATATATAGCATTAAATAATGTTTACATTAATTCAAAGTAGATAGTAATTTTTTAATATTTTGTAGTTTGTTTTACTAAAGTTGTCTTTGACTTTTTCAGGGCACTGTTAGTTATTCAGAATGAAACATATCTGTTGCATACAGGTGATTGATGCTAAGTTAATGATTAGCCACCTTATGATGTTTGGGAGTTTATTTCTACTCTTCTCCCTTGGTCAAAATAGCTCTCCTTTTTCAGAAAACTAGGAACATCTTCTTCCAAGCATGTGATACAAAAGCAGATTACTAAAAGTAAACCTCTCTCTTTTCATTTTAAAGTTTGTTTTTGGAAACACAGAGGAATACAGCCAAGTCCTCAGATTTTCAGCTTTTACAGTTATAGATAATAGACCATTACATGAGTTTTCTGGTTCATACTGTCATGAGAGGGGAGAAAGGAAGAAATAATCAGTCCTAGTGCTGCTGTGGTTAATCCAGTTTCAACCAATAGTGAGCAAGCCTAGGACCTGGAAAAATACTTTGGCCTCTGTTTCTCCCCCTTAGTTCTGGAGCATCCCAGCAGACCTCTTTACGGTGAGGAGAACAGAAATGGTTCCACTGGCACAGGCTTTGGATTTTGGCTTTGAATTGCAAAACATTTGCATGTGCCAAGGAGGATTCCTAGCTTCCTGGCACAGCAGAGTTGAAGTCTGAAGATTCACCTCCTGGCATATTCTTAAAGATGGTTTTAACTTCAGGGTACAGACAGCCCATGTTGAATTATTCTCTGCCTTACGGATTACCTGGGAGAAGCCTTTGACGATGTATATCAATTCCATGTGTATAAAAAAGGATAATAACATGTTTCCTAACTTGAAGGCACTACCTGTCATACATCCTCATATTGGACAGGTTGTAGAAATAAGCTTGAGTACTGGTTTTTGTTTACTAAATTCTGAGTCTGCTATTTTAACGCAATTTTTGATATTTTGCTCTCTGGTAATTTAGGATCTAATGCATGGATTTTTGCAGAAAAGTGAGAACTATGAAACAGCATCCTTTCTTTCCACATGCTGAGGTGGACAGTGCCCACTGAATGTGCTGGAAGGAGCATCCTGCTGTTCAGGAACATGAGGGGAGAGTCAGGCTAAATCTAACTCTGAGTATATGACACTTGGCAGGTCTGCAACTGCCCAAATCTGTTTCTGTCATTCCAAGGAGGACTTTTGTCTGAAGTTATTTCTGCACAGGTCATCTCTCTCAGAGGCAATCTTGGTTCCTTTCCAGTCCACGTTATCAGCAAGTTATCAGCTAAGCTTTGATTGTGGCATCTTAATTAATGGAGATGGAAGGAAATCACCAAGGCTTTCAAATCCCACTGTGGATTTACAGTGCTTGCAGCTAGCAAATTTCTAGTTTGCACTGTAAACTGAACTGATTCCGTAATATAATAATGACTTATTCTGATTCAGTGGTATCTTCTGTACCAGAATATATTTGGGCCACTTTCAATGTGAGCTACATAGGGCAGATCAGAATTTGGCCCGTACAGATCCTTTCACCTGAGGATTTCAGACTGCTTACCAGATATTAATTAATTTTAACTTCGCAACATCCTTGAGACTGAATGCTTAACCTCACAGCAATGTTTCTATTTTTTCTTTATTTTGCAAAATGTAAGCATGCTTAAAACTTCTAAGGAGTATTTAAAGTCCGGAGGTGGATGAAGGAGGAGAAAACAAACACGTGATATCCTTAACTGCTAATGAAATAGTTTTCCCTCAGGAAAGGGATAGATTTATTACTAGCAGTCAAGTCTAACAATGGAAAATTGTTTCTGTTTTTTCTTATAATTCATTTTCATACAATTGCTATATTTCTAATTCTTTTACTAGATCAGCAGGAATGCACTATTTGCATGTAATAAAAATCCAAGTGCATGACATGACTTACGTCTATTTTTCATAATTAATTAACATGATATACAATACAAATGAAATTTATTGAATATTTAAATGGAGCTTTTTAGTTGCAGATTGAACTAACCTCTTGTTCTGTAGATTGATTGTAATTGTATTCTGATTTTTTTTTGCTTGTGTATTAGCATATCAATATCATTAAGAAATGCATAATAGTAAAAAAACAAGTAAGGGAGGGATTGATTTTGAAACAAAAAAAGTTCAAAGTTAAATTTGCTATAGAAATGCAAATCGATTTGTGTTTTCGTATATCCTGTCTTTAAAGCGATTTGTACCAGAATTTGAAAGGAGTATTTGGATCAGCCACACTGGGGAAATGTTTATGCTCTGCTATGTACTTGTGGAAAGAAGGGTAAAGGAAGAAAGTGGGATAAAATCAGAAAAGATGCAGGAACTGGGGTTAATAAATCAGTGGTGGCAGCTGAAGGGCAGAAGCTTTAGAAAGACTTTGGGTGCTCCACAAGCAGATGAGCAAGACAACCATTAGAATCTCAGGGACAGATTTTTTTGCAGGAGAAGAGTTGGCATTGATTTTTCAGTCTAGGACGTGTTAAGAGTTGGCAGGTCAGGAGCACTATCACAGTGGGAGTGGACAATCAGCATTAGGAAATCTGCAGCTTCAGCTTCTACCAAAAAAACAAGCCCAAAGAAAAACACAGTGTGAAATGTTTAAAACATGTTTGTTAGTTTCAGGGGCTCTTTGCTAACTGAGAGACGTCATTACTCTCTTATCATGCGCTTCACCCATCATGAAAAAGGTAGAGTCTAGATTTTATTCCATTCCATGCAAGATTAATATATTTTTTCTCCTTACTTCTCTCTCTTGCCATTGCAACACATTTCTCTTCTTTTGGTTAGGGTTTTTAAATTTTTCCTCAGTTATTTCTCAGCTGCTTCCCATTAGGAGGTAGAAATGCCTCGTTTTTTACACAGTCTTTCATTTGCAGAAGCTCCTGATGTTATGCCACTGCACCACTGCCCATTCCCACAGTGGACCAGAAAGGGGTCATTGGTCTGGCTGTTTACTCCATGCTGTTCTTGTGTTGTTTATAAGGAACCTAGCAAACTGGCATTAATGCCAAACTGGTTTTAATATTGAGATTATTTCCTTGCCAAGTCAAATTGTTAAACTGAGCTTCAGCAGTGAGCATGGAGTGGTTTGGGTTTGTTCCACCTGCAAACTGCCAGGTTGGATACACAAGCAGCATGTGCTCTACATGCTCTACACAGTCTGTCAGCTGCCAGGAACCCCTGACTCGTCGTGAAGATATGGGATGTGCTTTCTGAGTATTTTGTCAGTTGGCAACATTTTCTGGATGTGCAGAATGAAGTGACCCAGACTGTTTCAGCACAGGACTTGTCTAAACTAGGGTTTAAAAACTTCTTTAAGGAATATATTGTGGAAGGTGAGTAACCGCATTCAGAATTCCTATGCTGACAGTTGCTTGTCTTTTCTTTTAAAGATAAAACAATCAAATTGTGGAAAATTACTGAAAGAGATAAGAGACCAGAGGGGTACAACTTAAAAGATGAAGAAGGAAAGCTTAAAGATCTTTCTACAGTAACATCACTGCAGGTAATCTTCTGTCCACATCCAAAATTCAGTTGTTTCTGTAGGAAAAAGGTAGTGCTAACTCAGTAAAAGATTTAAATATGTACCTAATGCTGAGCATTTGTATGATTATTCTTACTGAAGCTTTAGCTGACTGGTAACTGTGTTGAATCTGCCACATGTTTTCAAGTCACAAATGCTTTACGATATACTGACCAAAATAAATATTTTTGAGAGTTCCTGTTGGTTTTATTGTTCCTGATAAAATTCTCTTAGTGTGACTTATTGTGCTTTCGTAAAAGATTCTTTAACCTCATATGCTGGAAGCATTTTACTTGTAATTAATTTTGAAGAGGGTTCTTGCCACATTCAAAGCAACTGAGTTAAAGACACTACACCAAATTTCAGTTTCGTCTTTTTTTCAGTTTTATAAAAAAATTATTTTAAGAGTGGGATTTGCAGTAGTCTGTGCTCTGGTGAACCTGAGATCCTGCATTGCTGAAAAGATGCAGTCATGGAACTCATATAAGCATTTATAACATGCACTATAACAGCACAGAACTGTTCAGTTTGGAAAAGACCTTTAAGATTATCAAGTCCAACCATTAACCCACCACTGCCATATTCAATAAACCATGTGTCCCTGGGTGCCACTTCTACACATCTTTTAAATACCTCCTGGTATGGTGACTCAACCACTTTCCAGGGCAGCCCCTTCCAGTGCTTGACAAAAATTTTGGTGAACAAATCTTTCCTAGTATCAAATATAAACCTTCCCCAGTGCAACTTGAAGCCATTTTCTTTTCACCTGTCACTTGTTTCTTGGGAGAGGAGACCCATCCTCCATGTGTTAATGTAGATTTTTGCTCTCAGACTTTTTTGGCTGAATTCACTCCAGATGTTTTGGCAAAAGAAGTGGCCAGAGGTTAGAACTGGAAGGCTATGCTGTATAAGCATTAGTATGTCTTTATTATTGAAAACAAACAACTAACCTCCATCTCCAAAACAAGCCAATATTATCTATTGGGAAAAAAGGCTTCCAAAGTGTAAAGATGACTACATTAATGGAGTATTTATCTATTCTGTATGATTAGGCAAACAAAACTATTCCGGATTGCTTATAGTCTGAGAATTCTCGGAGAGTTCAACATCCTCTTGAGGGGAAGAGGAGGGGCGGGCACTGATCTCTTCTCTGGGGTGACAGGGCCAGGACCCAAGGGAATGGCCTGAAGTTGTGCAGGGGAGGTTTAGGTTGGATATTAGAAAAAGGTTCTTCTCCCAGAGGGTGGTTGGGCAGTGGAACAGACTCCCCAGGGAAGTGGTCACAGCACCAAGCCTGACAGAGTTCAAGAATCCTTCGGACAGTGCTCTCAGGCATGTGGTGTGGTTCTTGGGGACAGTGCTGTTCAGGGTGGGAGTTGAACTCAGTGATCCTGATGGGTCCCTTCCAACTTGACATATTCTGTGATTTTGTAATTCAAAGGTTGAGTTTTGTTTTGTTCCTTTAGTAGAAAGCAAAACACAGATTTTTAACTACTCTGTGTTCCTCTTTAAACTACCTTGTGGACTGACGTATGATAGATTGTTTCTGATGCATGTTCAACAACATCGAATAGTCCCAGTCGTGGACCACAGCCTTAGAGTGTTTAATGTTTATTGATATGGAATAAATTGAATGTCTACTTATTGAAGCATGACTTTAAAGTGACACAGGGAAATAACAAGGGCACATTGACAAGTCATAATCTGTGATATTGGCTTTTCAGGAGTACATGTGTATGTACAGTGTGTCTGTTGGCTTTGTTTTGCAAGACTTTGTTTATTATGTTTCGCTGAGATTATAGCCTTTTCACCGCTTGAGTTTTTTCAGAGAGACACCGAGTAGCAAAACAAATACAGTTAAATGATCTACAACTAATGGCAAACCCTTTAGCAAAAGCAAAATACTGGTGCTTCACTGCTTGCCAGAGCCTCCTGTGTGTGTGAGACAGTAGCTCCTGCAGTGGGACTGACCTGTTCTGTGGCAGCTGCCAGTCCCTCCCTTCCCACAGTCCAGGCTTTCCTTAGCTCTGCGTGGCTTGCTTGTCTCTCCCTTCCTCCTTGGCAAGGAAGGCCTTGTACAGCAATTAATCCATGGGGGAATTCAGCTTGTGTACACTGTCAAAAAGTTTTATAATATTGCAGTCTTTAAATGCTTTCTCTCTACTGGAATTCTCATCATCCTAGCGAAAGAGTATTTCAAGTCTTACTCCCTTTCTTGTTTGTGTTTTGTTTTTTTTTGGCAGGTGCCTGTATTGAAACCCATGGATTTGATGGTAGAAGTCACTCCCCGGAGAATCTTTGCTAATGGTCACACCTATCATGTCAACTCAATATCTGTCAACAGTGACTGTGAGACATACATGTCAGCGGATGATCTCAGGATTAACCTCTGGCATTTAGCTATCACAGATAGGAGCTTCAGTATCCTTTATTGTGATTCCTTGCTCAGTGTTCATGTTATTAGTAGGGTTTAAGAGAGCTGTTTTAAAGTATTTTTTTGCAGGTGTTAAAATATACCTTTACTTACCAGAATCCCTGCAGTATTTGTAAGAGAAAATGCTCAGATATTGTAAGAGACAGCTAAGAGACTGCAAAAATCAGGGAATTTTATATGAAAAATTACAGTCTTGATGTTGGTTAAAGGCATTTTAATAGTAAACAGATGCCAGCTGAGTGGTAACTATCCACCTGATTAGAATACTCTGTACCGTTATTTCCTGAAGACATTTCATGCTGAGCTACTGCACCTTGTTTTGCTGCAAGGTCAGTCCTTACCCTGCCCCTGCCCCCCATTCTCCATCATCCTGCTTCCCAGAACCTGAGATGTGCACGGTTTGAGGGTGAGGCTCAGCTGCTTTGTGTGAGTTGTGTCTGTCATTAATGCAGGCATTGCTGTTTCAAGTGCTGGCGTTTTCCTGAAAGCTCCATTGTGGAGTCATTCTGGCCATCTGTGAGGCTGCCCCTTGCACTACAACAGGGTGTCTTGGAGGGGTAGCAAAAGAGAATGTAGCCAAGAAAAGTGATTCTTTGTGTTTTGCAGAACATAAATAGACTGATAAGAAGAGAAATAGGTTATGGGGCCAGGTGAGAATGTTGTATTCCTTTGGTGATTTCTTTTTCAATGTGTCAAAAGAAGTTAGAAGAATATGTCTCTGTGTGTTTACATGAGGGACTATTAGATGTCGAAGTGAAGTTGTCCTATTGGGGTAGATTTCCTAAGAGAAGACACCAATGTGATGGGGTGTTCTCCCTGTCTCTGGTGATTGTATTCCTTCCTTTGTGGGCCAAGTCATCTTTGAAACTTAACCCATACTTTGCTAATGTCACAAGAAACATGTTCTTTAAATCAAACAACACTTAAATGTCCTTAAAAAATTACCTTTGCAGGATCGAGTGACAGATGCCCTTACCCTGGGGATTGTAGTGAACATTTCAGTTTGTTTCCAAACTCATATTGTTTTTCTGTCCTTCACCTGTGTAGATTAAGCAAGCTAAATAGGTGCCCTCTTTAATATGACTGTTTATTTAGGAACAATTTATCTGGGGTACTTCAAAGTCCAGCTATGTCTGCCTTGATATCCAAGCAACTGTAATTCCATTCCTTAGTAAGACAGATGAAAATTATTTGCCAGCACACCTATTTGGAGTAGCAGTGTGGCTCTGACAGTGTTCTCCTTACAGTAGCTTCACCCTCCAGGCTTCACTCTGTCCTGGAAACATTTACATGTGACTATACTGTGTGTTTTCCTTTGTATCTTCCTCTTTCTTCTAAGGCAGAGCAGTGGGTCAGACCAAGCACAGCAATCTCTGTACACCTGTGTATGATCACCAGATCAGATTCCAGAATGCTTATGCAAGATAAGACTTTGCCTTTGGAAATTCCTTTTATTGCATTAAAAGCTATTTTATAAACTATGGATTGCCAAGACAAATGTTCCTGAAATTTTCAAAAACAAAGTAAATTGTTATTATAGTTCATGAGGACAACATGAGATTTTAATGTCATTGGCCACACTAAGAGCTTACTGACAGAAATATCAGCTGTAAATGAATAGCTGTGTGGACTCCGTTTCAAGCATTAGCCCACTCATGTGGCTGAGTATTTACTGATAAAATGTGTTTTAAGGGTTCTGATTGATTCATTGATTTAACTCTTAAAACATGATAAAATTTATAATGACACGTTTATTTTCTGAGTATGTTCTAAGAATGATGAGAAGAGGGAATTTAAGAGTGTTTCTGAGTTTTAGGATAGGAAACTTTTCCTGTATCTGAGGCAGTGGCTTTGGGATACTTGGATTTCTGTCTTGGATTAAGATTTTGCTGCTGCTTTTACACTTGAATGAAAATCTGTGAGGACTGTGATGAGAGAGTTTAGGCAGTGATAGGAGATAACACTAGGTAACGGGATAATCAATTCTAGGGGCAAAATGTTCTTGCTAAAGTGCCCGTGGTGGCAGCAAATTGGCTTTTGTGGCTGGATACCTGTAGGTATTCGGTAGAGCAGGCTGAGTTAAAGAGGCTCTATCCACTACTGTTTCAGACAATATCAGCTGTACCCGTCTGTACTGAGTTGTGAAAGCTCCAAGAGAAGGTGAGATAGTTACTCATATTGGGAAATTAACTGGGAGGCCATGATAACTGAAAGAAGGGGATGAGTAAGTTAAACTTGCATCAGTCTTCTGACAGATATCTTTCTGTCCATATAGAGCTCTGTACATCTTGTAAAATTGCAGGGACATGTTTTTCTTTGCAAAACAACAACATCTGCCCCTGAAACTGCATTTCTGTCCTACAGAAGACCGACTTACATAAAAATCTCCTGGAAGTAGATGAGTTTCTGTTAAAATCGCTGGGTGTGCCAGTTGCAATTAAAACTAGACGTATTAAGGTGAAAAAATTCTTAAGCAAACAGCTTAAATTATAAATGAATATTGCTGGGCTTGGTGCCTTCTGTAACACATTTAGGGGGATAGGCAGGAGGAGGCTGAGGTTGTTTTAAAAATGCTTGTTTCACATCTTTTTACTGAATGTAAAAGGGAAATGAAGCATCTTGCTGTTTTACATTCAAGGCTTGATTCCTTGAAATACATGTTTAGAACAATAAATAGAAAACATTTTGGTTTGAAGTGGCTTTCGTTAATAAGGGATCTGGCAGGAATGAGTATTTGTCTTTCTATTTTCTCTCAGAGGCAGCACTGCTACATATAATGACCTACAATCTGTTTACCCAAGAGGCTGGTTGTGACAATGACACAAACAGCAAATACAGTGGTAGAGTTTCTGGACATTCAGTTCATGTCTGAACATCTTCACAAATTGCATGGGAAATGCAGGAGAAAGACTGAATCAGCAGCAGTGTGCTAAGGTGTTTTACAAGGAAAGTACTTTGCCTTGTAGAATTTAATTTTAGAACAGTTTGGTTATAACCTTCATTTTAGCAGTTTTACAAATCACTGATAATTTTTCATTTCTTTGAAAATACAGAGCAATGGAGATCTTAAATTAAATTCTCTTTCTGTAGTCTTTGGAAAATATTTTAAATCAGCTTTGCAGAATTTGACCAGAATATTTATCTTAGGTAAAGCCTTAGGCAGATAAAATACAACTAGTGCTTTTCTGGTTTGCTTTTGTATTAGTGTAAGCACTAACTGGGGTGAAAAGCGGACAAGTGAGTTTATGCTATGCCTAGGTAAATTTTAATGAGGAGTATGCAAGACTTCTGTATGTTGCTTCCCACTTGCAAGCAGATCTGCTCAGTATCGTTTGGGCAGGAGGAGGCAAGGGAGAGGAGGAGGTGAGAGAAAAGGAAGGGGGAAGGTTAGCCTGGTAAATAATTGCACATATTAGGATTTTCTTCAGTAAAAGGTTTAATGTGTTTGGTTGTGTTATGGAGAGTGAGAGTCAGTGACCTTAATTATGGATGATATTCTGCACTGGAAAAGAAGTAAGGTAAGGGTTGCTGTATTTGTTAATGTTTGGTCTGAAATGGTTTAGCAGTGTTGCCCATATTTTAAGCCTTTAGATAGTCATCTTGGGTGAAGTGAATGAGAAAAAAAGACTGCCAGGAGCATACTGATAAGGCTTACTTGCCATTAACAGCAATCTTTGGACTATCTAGCTGCACTAAATATTCTTTATGAGAATGTATTTGGATTGCTCACAGAACTATGTAGCTCATAGCACTTGAACTCCCTTCATTTCCTGGCAGCACACTATTTCACTCTAGAGGCTGTCATGGCATTGCTATGGAAACAGCATAGCTGTTTGCAGCATGTGCTCATCTTGAGACTCATCTTGACTAAAATACTCATTTCTCAGTCAGATCAATATAGTCCAGGGTTATCCTGTTTTAATAAAAAATTCCTTCTTCTGTGTCCCAAAAGGGTTAAGCTAATTAGCAAATCACCATAGGGCCTTCTTACAGTCTAATGTATTCTGGTATTTGAGGCATATCATGGATAGTCAGTTTGTTAGGCACCATATCCTGGGAAAATGAATTTACTTAAGAAGTAAACAACAGGGAAAAAATAGAAAACCCCAAAATAGCATGGTACATTGATGGAGACCAAGTTTGTGGCAGCCCACTGCACATCTGAATGTAGTGCATATATAGGGCATATACAGAGCTCTGGGAGCAGCCTAGGTTGGGGAAGATAGCCAGCCTTACAAAATCCCTGTACTTGCCTCAGTGCTAAGTATGTGAATGCCAAACTGAAAACAGATCTGCAATATTGTCTTGGTATTTGTTGAGCAAGTTTATACCCTTGAGTGAGATAAGGCTGTTTCTATAAAAATGCCTGAGCCGGGATGACTGTGCACAAGCTGTGTGCACAAGGATGCATTTTCTGTGCTCTGAAAAGCAAGTCTGTACTGTGTGAGAAACTGCTGCCACCCTCACTCACAGCACTGTCTTCCTCCAGAACACACCTTCTGTTTGGGAGATGGCAGACCTTATTTCTCTTTTTAGAGCTCTGTGTAATACATGTTAGCACTTCCTGTTCTGACAAGAAGAGTGTGTCAATCTCTATCAGGTATTTAAAAGGTGAGTGTTGTACCATGGAGTCATATTCCAGCTGAGTTGCTATTAGTAATGTTTGAGTAGCCTTTCCTCAAATTTGTGTTCTTTTGTTCTTCACTTCCTAGAGTCTCTCCCTCTCCCACATTCGTTCATTCTCTCTCTCTCTCTCCCTCTCTCTCTCTCTCTCTCTCTCTCCGTTAAAGGAGAATGAAGACATCTGCAAAGCTAAAATCAGGGCGGTAAGTTAGAGGATTGCAGAGGTGCCATGCACACTGATCCCGTGGTTTGAAGAGCTCTCTTATTCTAACTCTTGAGAAATGGTTGCTTTGCCTTTCTCATTAAAACACTCCTATGTGAACAACTGAGGGGAGAAAAAGCTATTTCAATGAGCTGATTAGATTCTGGGTTGTTGTAATTCCCTCGTTAGACTCCACTTTTTCAGAAGAGAATACTGGCTGTCTAGTAAAAGAGTCTTCTACTAAGAGTTGACAGTGGCAAACCCGAAGATTTTCATATTTAACTTACAACCTGAGTACTGTCAACTGTATTCCGTGCATTTTGAAAAATGTTGAATTGTACTTTGAGGTGAACTCCTGCAAATGCTGACTGAGGGCTCCAGTGCCCTGCAAAGCCATGGGGAAGAAGAGTATGTAGAGGAAATAGGATAAAAACTAAAACAGAAGAAATTTATTGCATGAAACTTGTGAATACATGAAGTTCATACCAAGTATCAATACTTAACTGTTAGATTCTTCGCTGCATTGCCATTTCCCATCTGCTAATCATTGCACTGTAAACTGATGGTGATAAAGATCCTCTGTATTATTGAAGTACTTGACATACTTTACACAGTTAAATATTTTGTAATAAGAGTATTTTTAAATAATTGTAATAAAATTTTAAGGTTAGTCAGTCTTAGCACCACTTTATATACTCAGTTAAACCAAAACTGTGGGAGCCAGATAGGTTTGCTGGAATTTCAACTCAGAATCTGAATGTTTGTTTTGTAGAAATACAAATCAGTGTATCTTTTCTCCTGCTTAAGAGATTTCATAACTGCCAGAATGCAATGAGAGGGAATTCACTGAGTACCAACAGAAGTTTTGCTAGGCGTTGCCTGCTTTAATAGACAGAGAAAAATAGTTTAGTGTCTTAAAAAATACATGACAATTCTGACTTTGCAGAAGGCAATACAAAGCAAAAACTTCATTGTCACAGAGATGAATGTTTACCTTGCCAATGTTAGCATTTAGCCATTTGATGATGAACTTAGGAAAAGAGTTGTAGTCTCTAAGCCTTGTAGACCTTTGTCTTTCCAAAGAATTTCCCATTTATGTTACTCTTATCTGAAGCAATTGAAAAGTTTTTAATGAGAAAAATTACTATAGTAGATGGAAATTCATTGTTACTCATTTAGCAACAATTCACAATCTATTTCAGGTTGTTTTAAAGTGATCTGATTCTCAAAGCTCTGCAAAATGACAGGTTTCTTTGACTTTGCCTTTTAACTTTTGGGTTTGAGGTCTTTCAGCTTAGAGTATCTGTGCATTAAAAATAAATTATTTTGAAATTGCTTGTGAAACTGCAGATACCAAATCACCTGGTTACTTGAGGGTCATTTGTGCTGGTGTATTTCAGTAATAAGTTTTGCTAAGGTGCAATTAATAGATTAGCAGCAGGTACTGTAGTTCTTATATTGGTTTTATTCCTAATGCTTATTGTTTCTGTGTCAGGAAAGGTATGTCTGAGTGGCAACAGATCACAGGTCGTATACTGAGGCTTAGGATAGCAACAAACTCCAACATAAAGCTCCACAAAGTGCTGCTGATGAGACCACAACAGAGTCCTGTATAGAGATGATGATGTTAAGGCTACTTAAGGGAGTTATTGAAATTGTGAAAAATAGCCCCTTGTTGCAAGATTGTTTGACTTAAGTAAACAGAAGGTATAAGCAATTCAGATTGTCTCCCGAACTGGACACAGCACTCCAGGTGGAGTCTTACCAGAGTGAAGTAGAGGGGCAGAATCCCCTCCCTTGACCTGCTGCCCATACTACTTTGGATGCAGTCCAGGACACAGTTGGTTTCTGGTCTGTAAGTGCTCCAGCCTCTCATCCACCAGCACCCCCAAGTCCTTCTGGGCAGGGCTGCTCTTGATCCCTTCATCCCCCAGCCTGTGTTGGTACTGGGGTTTGCCCTGACCCACGTGCAGCGCCTTGTACTTGGTATTATTAAACCTCATGAGATTCTCTTGGGCCTGCTTCTTGAGCTTGTCCAGGTCCCTCTGGACAAGTCCTTGGTGTGTGTTTTTGGCTGCCTGTTAGGAAAAAAGCAGTAGGAATTCTTTTATTAAAATCATACAATAAATGCTTTTCCTCTCAATCAAGGGATGAAATTAGTAAATAGGTAAGTATGTGTAACTGTAAGTGGTCATCTTCTCTGAACTGCATAGAATCCCGATAGTAAACGGAGCCTTTCATGAACTCTCAATAGACTCATTTGTAAGAAAAATTCTGTGTGTCCCCAGTGCAAAGTGGCAAGAGAGAACTGCATTTCTAGGATCACTTAAATGACTTTGTCTGGTAGGCACTAACATAGATACAGCTTCTAAAACAGGTACTGAATTGGTTTTTCTGCTTCTGCTGAGGTAAAACTACATCCAGTTCAGATGCAATATTATTTCTAATGATGCTGTCTTCATTATTTAGAATATCTTGAGTACAGCTTTTTAAGTTTTTCAGAGTAAGAACAGTTGTGTGTTTATATGCGAGCTTGTGCAAATTGCAGTCTTTGTAACTAGCTGTGTAATTAAAATACTAGATAATAATTACAGCAGTAAGGCTGTGTGAGTGGGCGCTATAAAGACCTTACAGATCATTTGTTTTCAAGAAATACAGAGAAGACTTTTAGCATCTTTTAGGAGATCTCTTAAGCATTTATAAGTTCAGATTTAGGGAGCTCTGAAAGCCGTGAATAATTTTGCAGAAGTGGTCTTTCAATACTTTGTTTGGTTTTGCATCTTGCCAGAGGACACTTTGAGATCCCTGTCAGAAACAATTGCTTTTAACTATTCTGATCACATTAAATTGACTCCTATCTTAGGAATTTGACTGTCAACCAGTCAGAATTGGATGAGAGAGCATGACTGATAGCCAAAGGAGCAATATCAGAGCTAGTTAAGCAGTATCTTAGCATTGAATCCCTGAATGAGATCCTCCTGGCCATACAGCTGAAATGTGTATTGCAGCAAAAGCAAACAGTGCATGGCTGGAGTGTATGATACCAGTGTCATCAGGGCATGGGAAAGCGTTATGGAAATATTTCCTATATAACCATCCTCCAAAATAAAATAAATTGGAAGAGTTGAATCTGGCTGTGAAAACCTAATTACAGCTGAGGCCTTTGCATTCTTGGCAATGACCAGTATCTTCTTTTTTTTGCAGTTGCTTTTAAAGAAGTTAATTTAAGGTGATTTGAGCATAGCTATAGCCTTGGATAATTACTGCACTGCAGATTTATTGTTTAATAAAAATATTAATTTGTTCATCAGAATACATGATTTTCTTACTTATCACTCTTTTCCATACACAACTTCAATGAATAAGTATGTGATTATGTTATTCTTTTAATGGATTTCTTTATCTAGCCCTCTGTCTTCTCTAATGCAGTTGTCCCCAGATAGAGACCCATACCTATTATTTCATTTCTGCAGAGGTGAGGAAAAACATAGCCAGAGGCATTAGAACACTCTTGCTTTTTAAAAATGTATAGTGAAGTGTAAAAAGGAAAAAGAAAATTGACTGGAGTTGTAGAAAATGATAAAGAATAGTGTGAAATCCTGAGCCCCTAAAAACCATTTCAGAATTCCTTAATAGTGATTAAAGAACACAGCTGGGATTTCACTGAATTCCTGTGTTTGTTGAGTGATCTAGTCAGTACAACTCTAGGAGCTACTTAAAATTTTACAATAGGTGCAAAGATGTCTTTTCACAGATCTCCACAGAGCCAATTGCTTTCCAATTTAATAGGGACGGTAGCAAACAAGTTACAAGTTACAAGTTACTTGTATCAGGAATGCCCTTTAAAATATCATTATCTGAACCTTTCTCAAGTTTATTGGTATCGAAGAGAGAAAGATGACTTAATAGAGGTGAAATGAATGTTAGCATCAACCACCAGATTTTCTTTTTAACCCTAGTGGTTTATTCCATTAGAACTTTCGGGTGTTATCCAGAATCTGAGATCCTTAGCAGAGAGGGACTTGGGAACTATGGCGAAGAATATTGAATTACAGATAAAGGGTCACGTCATGGAACTGATCCTCATCTAAGTAGCACTCATATTTTAGTGTAATGTGACTGCAGTCAGTGAAGTTATTCCTGTGGAAAGGGCTAACAGGATTCAGTCCAAGATTTATTGTCTTACTAATTTTATTTCTTCAGTTGATGAGTTTTAATCAGCGTTGTCATTGTGGAAGCTTTTAAATTGCACACTTCTGTTTCCCTCTGGATTAATTTCTCATTGAAGCATTTTGAAAATGAGCCATTCTCTGTTGTCACAGGTGCAGTCGGTGTATCCAACTTGAAAAATGTGTATTATGAATTTATTCAAAGTTAGACAAAAAAACCCATTTACACAGTTCTAGGTACAATTATACGAAAAGATAATGTATAAATAATTTAATCATCTCTGCCAGAGGGAAGAATTCTCTTAAATGAGTCTAATTATTCTAATTCCCATGCGGGTTTGGACTTGAAATTAACCTTGCAAAGCACAGTCTTTCTCAGAGTATTAACATAAAAAAGAAGAAAATATAACTTGCTTTGTTCATTAACTAAAAAATCTTTAGCTTGAAGAGTATTCTATACAAAGACAGATGTCACAAAAATGCTCACGTGGTCATCTCAGGTATTGTCAAGCTTGTCTGTACCTCTGAGTTCTGTGAGAACTGTCAGAACCTGAGACCTTGGAAGCTTTTCTCACTATTAAAATAGCTGGGACACTCTCATTAATGCAGACATTGCTTTATTTTCTGTTGTCATAATACACATTGGTAAGGACTGCACTTTGGTTCTTCCACTGCATGTGAAATTGCAGTAGTTTGGGCCTTTGAAACAGAAATGTTCTGTAAATAAAGGCCATACTAACTTTCACAAAGTAATAGCACCACATTTAAGAATAAGTCTGTTTTGGCGGTTGTTGTACTCCCTTGCATGCTGATGGCATTTTTGTCAATCCTTTCAGGTAAATTAAGCAACTAGACAATAAGTCCTGCCACATGATTTTAATCAGGTATCTTATGTACTGTAATATAAGTGATTTGAATATAAGCTTTTATTAGTGTTTTTAAAGTAGCTATTTTTAAAGTACCTGGGTATTTTTGAAGATAGTTTCGCTTCACTACTCCCATAACAAGCATGCAGGGAAGGAGAGACCTTTATGCTCCAAAAGACACTTCTACGTAGCTAAAGTTTGCAAAAATGTATCATTTGTGACTTGAATTGAAAATTCAGTAAAAATATGTAATTACTCCAGTCTATTGGACTACAAATACTACTGTATTGGGTTTTCTGAAATGTATATGAAAGAATAAGTTGCATATTGGGAAAGAAAAATTGCCACCAAAATGCTCTAAAGAGTCTATACCCTTCAGCTGGAATTTCTGTGTCTGCTTTTATTTAAGAGACAGATCTTCCTCAGCTGCATGGGATTTTAGTAACTACCCAGAAGAAATTTCTTGATAGGATTACATTTTAGCATATAGGTTGTTCACTAAAAAAAAAATAAAAGAAGAAGAAGAAAAGACATTTTATCTCTTATTTCCAAGTTATGTCGGAAAAAAATCCCTGGCTATTTTTAAGATGGAGTTTGGGGAATTTTGTATGTCATATTTCTCTGTACTACCAGGGACTCTCTTCAGTAAACTAAGTAGATCCCTCTCAGTTTTCTGTTAAGCATCTAATGTATTTCAGGAAAGTTTTGTGAATGATGAGATTATATTGCTTTTGTTTATAAATTATTCTTGCCTTATTAATGTTGAATCACTCTTTTCTTGGAACCTTTGCCACTATGTAGTACGTGGTGCCACTTAACCATACTACGTAGAAGAGCACTGCCTAAGAGAACCTAAGCTGGGGGACTTAATAGGGCTCTTCTATTAATAATTTATGTGTACCTGAGGCTCTTCTGGTATTTGTGTTCCAAGTGTAACATTAAGCGTGCCACAGTAGTTTCAGACAAATCATAATCAATTCATTTGCAAATGTATGAACTAAATATGACTTTGCAATCGTTCAGTGACTGAGTGACTGCAGGTGTGCATTTACAAAGGCAAGTCTTCCTCTGTTGATTCATCCACTTTTCTTTCAGCTGTGTATTTGCAGATAATGATGTCTTTGCTCTTGGAGATTTGAATCTGCATATGGTTGTTGCTAAAGCAGGCATGTGACTGTGTCTACAGATGAAAATGCGGGTGTTCAAAAAAACAAGCAAAAGTTCCGTTCCTAAATAAATTAAAGTTTTCCAGTATCTACTTCTAAATTCATTTTTCTCTAAGTAAATCATTGGTTGCAATGTGTATGAACAGGCCTATCTGTGACAAAGTTTGAATGTGACTTGCACCATTTAAAATAGTCTCTTTCCCAGCAGTGCTAGTCTATAATTCTCTGCTTTCAACACTTAGTCAGATGTTGCAGCTACTCCATAGGCAGTTTCTCTTATATATTTGTTTTGTTTTTCTGCAACTTGAATACAGCAAAGTCTGATGTTTACTGAATTTATGACAGTAAAAGCAATTTCCTTAAGTTTTGCTAACTACATATATGTTGATTCTTTTTTCAAGTAATATTCAAGTAATATTTGTGTAATGGAGATTCAGGGCTTTCTTGCTGCTGTCTTTTTTTATCCTACCAAGATAATAAGAATGCAAAGTAATTCTGATGTTGCAAAAATCAGAATGAGATCTCTAAAATTCAGAATGAGTCTTTAGACCAGTATGCATTCTGGGAGAAAGTCGCAAAAGACAAATGTAATAATGAGAATAATAGTAACCTTTCAAAACCAATTAACCAAGAAGAGAACTGAGTGAATGCTCCTATGACTGGACAGCTGCAGGTAGGGAGGAGAGAGACCACTAGATCAGAATCCAGAGCTATTGGTCTTGCTGGCTCTTAAATTGACCTTTGCCAAGCCTTTGCCACTTCATGCCTCAGTTTCATTCTCTATAAAACATTAGCACTGATACTGACTCTGCTTTAAACTTAATGGATGGAAGATGTTTCTGATACTACTTTTAATTTCTTGCCAAGTATCTCCAGTTCCAAATGAAACTTGAGGCAGAAAGTCTAGGTGTTTCAGCTTTGGTCTAGAAGTTTGATATTTAGGTTACATTCTTGAATAACTCTTGTCCCATCATCCTGAGGCACTCCTGAGGTTTCTATCAGCTGCCAGATAAATCAGTAGCATCTTGGTTCCTAAACCCACAGAAAGGGTCTAAGTGTTCACCTTTGTGCTCCTCGTGCCTTGTAAGTTTTATGGTGTTAGAAATAGAGAGCAAAATTAGGCATGACTCTGGCTGGAGCATTACATACTAGGCTGTGAGGAGACATGGGCCATCTTGTACTGACAGTGGTATGCTGAGGATAAATGTGAGGCCATTGCCCAAAGAGCATCATTCCAGCGCGCAGACCCCTTATTACCCACACTGTATACAAGTGCACTGCCAATAACAGAGGAGGATGTACTGAGTAGATCATCCATGTCTCTGGATGAGCTAGATCTCAACCTCTTGTTTAGCTAACATGGCCAAATTCTCTGTTATGGCTAGTTCTTGCTGAATAGCTGGCAAGTTTATTGCTACTGCAGCCTTTTAGCTATGACCATGACTTACTTTCTTCCACTAACAGCTCTTTTTCATCTAGCTTAGGCAGTAATCCTTGATTTAAGAAACCTCAGAAGTCCACAGAACTGTGTTAACATTACTTAATCTCTTCTTTGTATGCTCTTTGTACATGTTCTTTGTATCATGAGCAATCCCTTTACTTTGCACAGCACCTAATGTAATGGGCTATGGTTTGGCCTTCCACATAGAGCTAACAGGCCCCATAGTGGTTTTTACTCTTTCTGTATCTCATAATCCAGATATGAGGAAAAATACATAAGCCTTTGTGCTTTCGTAATGGCACTGTCGGAATGCCTTGGATAAAGACGTTTTATTGCCAGTCAAAATCACATCATTTAAATTGGTATTTTCAGCAAATCACCACCAATTCCCAACTCCAGTATGATGTCTGAAGAATCACTGTTATAAAGACCATGAAATTAAAAGTGGAATTGGGCTGACATTGTACCACTTAGTATGGATCGATACCTTGCGTTAACATGTATTAGGTTCAAGACAGCAGGGAGGAGCACACACTTATGCAGCAGTTCCTGCTTTTGTGGTTCAGAAGAGTCAAATGATACAGAAATGTAATTGCAGCTCTCTGGGCTTACAATGAAACCCATACATACATGCTTTTAGTGGAGCACTGGGCAAATGCTGTGTGATGGAAAACATTGACACTGTGGCTATTAGGAGTACTTGGAATATAGATACTCTCTTTGCCTAAGGTAAAACTGGAATTTGAAGAAAAGGCCATGTCTATTAACCTTTTGACAGTTCGTTCCAGGAAGCCTTGGCTCTTGGACAACAGGCCTGAAATATAGAGATTCAGAAGCTCGACCCTATCCAGTGCTGTCCATACTGTCAAGTTATGCCTATTGTAGAATTATCATTCAGCAGTGAAAACATCCAGCGTATCTATAAGAAATGGGAAGAAAGGAGTGAGTTGATGGTAATGTAAAAGTTAAGGCTTGCTTCTTTCGTTGATAATAAGATTGATGTAATCACATCATGATGTCAAGCATACTGAGGCCCAATGTACCCAGCCTGGAAGAAGACTGGAGCCATTTGGAATTTGTTTTCTTAGCTGGCACATGGGGTAGGAATGATATAACCATCATGTAGGAAGTGTAAAACTGGTAGAGCTTGATTTGTAAGCATCACAGTTCCCTCCTTGTAATGAAAATAGTGTGCACTAAATGACTAACAGAGGAAACCACTCAGAGAAATGCTTATATTAAAAGTGTAGAGCTTCAGCAGGACCACAGTAATCAATTACTCTAAACTGAAGCCCTGGCAGCTTCCATGAATTGCTATTGATTTCAGCTATTAGTCACTGAATCTTTCTAGGGCTAGGCTGAAATGTGTGAGATGCAGACAAAATTAGTAGCCTGAACAAACCTCTGTGGAAAACACAGGGAACAGCCAGGTTTGTTAAGATATGTTATGCTGAAGGTTATTTTTTGAAAGTGCTTAAATTTGCAAAAACTCAAGTCCCACGCGGGGATAAAAATGAAGTGTCATATCAGCATATATTGAAATAAGAAAGATGAGAGTTTTGTTTTTCTTGTGACGTTACTATGGAAAATTTTGTCTGGCTTTCTAAAGAAAGCGTCTCCTCCTCCATTGCAGTTGAATAAAGGGGAAGGGGGCAAGTAATTTTTTTTCAAGCCTTCTTCTGACCACCATAAAAATGACTTCCTTCTTGCAGTGAACCCACAAGTCATTTAAAAATTGTTCCAAAATAATGATAGAAGATTCAATCCTTTATATGGCATAGCTTGTGAGTTGCAAATTTGTTCTCTACAAAATTCAGTTTCTTGTAGAATTCCTTGATGATTTCAGGAAGATGAAGCAGCTATTTCCTTATGCATACTGTTCACTTCAAAGGGAATTTAATCTGTTTTGAGGAGGCTGCTATGTTTCCATTATCATACAAGAAAACTTATTCTGGGACCTTTTTTGCTCAGCAGGAACCCTATGTATTTTCCACATTCTCATTATACATGTTTTGGCATGAGCATAAAGCAGGCATGCTCATTTATATTCTAGCTGATCAAGAGGAGAAGTCTGATTAATATGAATTTTGGATCAAGGTGAGGGTCAACTTTGTAACCTGCAATAAAAGGAACTTTCTGGATTGACTTCTCCCAGAGGGGAATATTTCTGTTAGATCAGTGGCCTAGAGGCAATGGAACAAATTTCCTTGCTCCTGTTATCCTCATTTTGCTATCAGCTGCACAACAGCAGCACAAAATACTGGATTAGAACTAAACATACCATGTAACTGAATCGTGTACTCAGATCACATTCCTCACACTGCATATCATTGCAGGTTTTTAATCATGCCTTTCCTTATGCTCTTTCTTCCTTCCTCTCTTAGTGTTTTTCTTTTCTCCCCCTTCCCCCTCCCTCCGATCTTTCCCTAAAGCCTCCTCAGAGCCATGCCCTGCCCTGCTCACTCTCCTTTGTTATACTTCTGTTCTTGAATAGTGTGGGGAAGGCAACATAGATGGTCAGCCAAAGTTAAGGTTACATTGCCTTAGAATAGCTTTGTTGCCTTTCCCAAAATTGCCTTTCCTTGTAGCTCTACTAACCCAACCGTAAGAACATCATCTCTCACCATTGTAGTTGCCAACTGTACTTGACCTTTCATTTCCATTTTGCTGTGGAGAGCGCCTAGAAAGTCTGCTGGCCTCTTCATAGCTTTATCCGGTTTCATGGAGCCAAGCAGTGGAGGACAGTTCTGGTATGTAAGACAGCAAATAATTAAGGGGGAAGGACCTGTTCTGTTTCTTGCAAGCAAGAAGATATTTTTTGTTCCTTGTTTTAATGTTAATGATTTAAAAGGCTCCCAATGTATTCTAGCCCATCACTGGCAAGGTGCCAATTCAACCTTCCCTTAGTGCAAGTATCTACTAGGGATCAAAATGTCTTGTTCTTGTCAAGCATGTGTGGGAGTCAAAGCAATATGAAGATATTTTTTATTTTCTTAGGGGAAATTTCTACCCTATTAAGGCACAGAAACACTGGCTTTTTTAGGACAACAGAACTATATCCTAGTACACTGCCAGTGGTGAACTGAACACTCTGTTCTTTCTGTCTTGGATACCTCTGGTCCTAGGTGTTTTCTCCACCTTCTGAAAATGAAGCAGATCACATGTGGTACAAGAGTCAGATGTGACTGGTATTTCAGAGATGAGTGCAGTGGGGGAGAAGGACCATGCCCCACTGGAGACAGCCCTCCACAAGATCTGATTGCAGGGGAAGGCAGTAGTGTAGGAGACAACTCTATGGAATTGTGCCATTACCATCGTTTTCTCTTTAGCAGTGGAATTTTCATTTAATCAATTTCTGCCAGATTGCCTCTGTTTCATGCTTTTCAAGTTCACCAAAGGCCCTGTTTGTGAAGCACACTGTCTGGTCCAATTTTTTTTTTAATTTTATTATTTTTTCCTGCCATGCAATGCTGTGCTTAAAAGGAAGAAAAGACACAAAGGGAAGATAGAAAAATAGAAATGAGAAATGTCTCATGGGAGATGCTTGCCCTTACCATGTCATGCTAGTTTAAATACAGTTCCCACACATCACATGTCAAGCTGTACTTGATTGTTTTCAAATAGATGGCAAAAATCATGAGAGGAGGAAAATGGTCTTTCGTGTGACATATTCTTCTTTTGATATATTGGGTGCTGTAGCTGTCAAAACAAAGGCTGTTTTTCCGTCTATTATTACAAATGCATTTGGGGTAAATCTCTTCTGCAACTCTCTAGTCCCTTGGTTGTTTACCTCAATACAGTGTTATTGTTTTAATTTTTCTAAATCTAGTGAAATGATGAATTTTCATTTTTGCTATGATCCTCAGTAGGCAAATGAGGTTCCTTCTCAGTGGAGATTTAGATCACATCTGGAAATGCAGTCTGTTTCAAGTATTTTCTGCTTTTGTGGCAGGAGGATGGAATATTTAATTTCATTATTCAGCATAATATTCATTTTACACAATGAAAGGAAATTCATCAGTAGTGTCTTCAGCATCCAGAAGAATTATACTTACCGTGACTGTTTCACATACTCCATTTATATTTTATATCTTTCTCATCACTCAGCAATTACTCATCTCTCTGCTGAGAGGAGAAATTCTTCTGTTGAGCAAGTATAATTTCTCTGAACTCCACAAAGCAATTCAATCCCTGAAAGCAATTGCTTTTACTTAAAGGTGTTTCTTGAGACAAATTCACCAAATACACATAACTAAATAAAGGGGGGGGGGGGTTCTGTTGTTTTTAAGGATTATTTATTGATGCTTTATAAAATAGGTAAATCAATGTTTCTACATCTTAACATTCATTGCACTTATATTAATCATGATGGATTCTTGGGGATGGATGCAAATGTGATAATACAAGTAAGTAGGAATGCAGTTAAAATGCAACATTAATTCATTCTAAGTTGTTATTAAATGTCACAAGATATTAATAGTTTTGCTGATATTTTCCTTTCTAAACCACATGGGGAAAAAAACCCTAAAAACCATAACAGTGTGATGTTTCAAGTCATCAAGATAATTATCTCTGAATTTTTTGTACTATTTCACTGTAGTGTTCCAGACCTATATTTTTGGGAAAGATCAAAGTATAGAGTGTAAAGGTGGTGATAGACTGTATCCCATTCCCACAGAAATCAATCAAAGGTCTTTGATTGGTCTTCCATTTGGGAAGTGATCACAGTGGGAACAGAAACAGGCTTAGTACCATGATATATGATTTCTCTTGCCATCAATAAAACAGATTTTCTCATTTATCTTTTCCTCTGAGATGTTTAAATTTTGAATGTCAGCTGATTCAAATTTTATGTTCAGGGAATCCAGGCACTGAGATGATTTGTGTTTAGGGCGCTGCATTGGGACTCAGTAGATCTGTGTTTGTTCAGTCATGCGTTTCCCATGTGATCCTATGCAAATCCTTTATTGCTTCTCACACAAACTCATCAGTAAAATAGGGTAATGTTACTCTTGTTGTTCGAAGGATTTGTTAACATTTGGATGGCTTATCTGTAGCAGATTGCTGAGGGCCACGTGAAAATGCACAATCTTATTTAAATGTACTGCTTTACATATATAACCTTCTTTCATTTTATGCTTATGTATCTACTGCTTTCTTGCAGCCCCCTCATGAGACTCTTACTTTCATTCTTTTCTCTATAAGCAATCTTCCACAGACTGGCCTTCTCCTCCAAACATAGGCTCAGTGTGGGTCCTGGGTTTTAAGGCAAGTAATGTGTATGAGTGGAAATATAAGTGTCAGAGAGGCACCGTGTGAGTTACACTTCGTATGGGTAATCTTTGGTGATCCAGCTGACAAGTTTGTGATTGGGAAAGTAGATGTTTGATGTATTTTTATTCTAGATGATGTTCACTTAAATGGTTCAGGTGTACGATTCTCAGTCACAGAAATTCATACTGATTTTGGTAGTGAGTGTCATTTACATAGAAACCTAAGACTGCCGTTTCAGATACTTCTTTGTAAGTATTCGAATAGCAAACCTAATACTGTGCATAATTTTTTTAAAGGAAATTGTATTAGTATATATTCACTCAAAATTATTTGCATGAATACTTCTGTGTTTGCCATGTGTGCCTTTGCAATAAAAGTACCTTTTTTTTTTTTAGTCTTTTACCTTAAGCTACATGTGTTTTTTAGCTTTAGTTGCATGAGCAACTAGTTGCATAGTTTTTTAGCTTTAGTTGCATAAAAGCCAGTGAGCCTTACTGTAGTGAGCAGATCAGAGCTGTGCATTGTTCCCTCTCAGTCAGTATTATCTGGGATAGAGCAGTGGTTTCAATAGCAAGTACAGGAGATACCTGCTCTCCGTTAGTTTCAATGAAGGTGAGAATTCTATATCCCTGCAACACTGTTTCTTTGATGTCTTTGCACAGCATGGACAAATGGTGACCTGCTAATGGCATCCACAGTAAAACCGTGCAGACTTTGAGTTTGACATTGCTCTTTGGTCTAAGTGGGCCAGGTATGGAAATCTAAAACTGTGCTACTACCAAAAAAATGAGTATATATTTAAAAGCATTACATGTGTGTACATTTGCATGCTTCCTTCAAATAAGAGTCATGGTTTACCTGCAGACAACTGCATTTTCCTTGATGAAACTTCCATTCAGACATTGTAGATATAAAGCCAGCAAATATGGAGGACCTGACGGAAGTGATTACAGCCTCTGAGTTCCATCCCCATCACTGCAATCTCTTTGTCTACAGCAGCAGCAAAGGATCCCTGAGACTCTGCGACATGAGGGCATCGGCTCTCTGTGACAAACATTCCAAGCGTAAGTCCTTGCTCCATTGAGCCCCAGATGTCAGTAAAGTCTTACTATTCACAGACAGCATATAGATGTGTGCATACCCCAGTGTATTAGTTTCTCACTTGCAGGCACATTTGAAAAGCAAACAGCAAAAAGAATTTTATTTCACCTGTGCAAGTATTAGCTATGACCTTGGTAACAGTCATATCTGTGCTGTTGCCCTTACAGTTCTTATTGCAGGGATCAGTGAAGAACCCAGAACTCTTTAGCAAAAAAGAAAGGATTCCTAACAAATCAAAGAGGATAAGGGAGTATTTAAGTGATGAGCATACTGGTTTGTATATACAAGTACTGTTCTGAGTGCTGCAGCAAGTAAATTTTTATTGTCAAACTGCCTTCAAATTTCGAATCTGTTTTCTGGATTAGGAAATCTCAGTATCCTTCCTAGAAGTGTAGTCCAGCATTCCCTATATGTATTTTTTCAATATTATGTCTGAACAGACTCAGAGTAAATGCAATAAGTAATCAGGGGGAAAGAGGGAAGAAACGAAAATTGTGTTGGTATAGAAGTTGTCATCTGTCCTACGTGATTTTATGTAGCCTGTGAAATTTTGAGATGAACCACCAATTCATGATAGTTCATATCTGAAATATACATAAGACGAAGGAATTAAAATTTTAAAATATGTGACTTTGTTCTTAAAGTAAAAGTTGAAGAAAAATGCATGTTTATATTGTCTTACTGTCAGCTTTTTATGGTCTAGAGAAGACAGTCTGTAGTTCTTCCCACCAGTAATATGGCACGCCTGGGCACTTTGCCTTATGCAAACAACGTGTTTGTTCCTAATCTTCTGAGACTGACAATGCCCAGACAAAGGCATTGTGTGGTTGGTTGCTGAGAAGCTGAGAACCTCATGAATGAACTGTGGTGGCTCTGTTTTAGTCACCTTCAGGACTAGGGTTCTTCCAGGACACCTCCAACTCACAGGATTGGGTCATCAGTTTCTTTTGTGATGTTGAAACATTGGAAGGAAATTTAAGAGAAATTCTTTTAGTACCAGAGCACATAAGAGGTTTTATGTCGTTCAGTGCCTACTTGAACCTGTTTGAGGTAGGCAGATCTTATTAGTCGGGGCAAAAGGAGAGGAAAAAGCATGTGAAGATTTAAATGAGACCTAAGTGGTGCACAGATTTTGCACTTAAGGTATTTTTAAAACTGAAGTGAATATAGTAAAAAGCTTATGACTAGGCCTTTTGACTGCAAGGAGAAATGCATATGCTCAGAACCTCTTAGGATATGGTCTCCAATTATAGAAAATAACCTTCAAGGACAATTTCCTAAGCAGAGAAGTGTTTTACCTTTGTAAGCTGTATCTCCTTGTACTTGCAGAGGGAATTCAATACCATGAAGTGAAATGTAAGCATGACACAATCTGACACAATGCTGTGAGTTATCCTGTCCCACTTAATTGTTTTATTCTGTAATACTTCCATTTCTTCCTGCTAATAAGGCCTCCATGCCCCTGTAACTCAATGCCACATGCCAATCAGAACTTATTAAAGCCACAATACAGAAATGCTGGATGAAAGAAGGCATTTTATGCCAGAAGGGAGCACAAGGTCTAATGGTCATTGATTAAAATAAACCCCATTTTCCAGATCTATGAGTTAGAAAATAGCCATTTAATGTAACATTGCTGCACTGAAGTCAAGTCAAGCTCATTGAGAATCTGAGTGTGTACAGTATAAAATTGATTCAGCAATGGTAGAACTTCCAAAGTGTTAAAAGGAGTAGGCCCATGTACTGCTGATTGGAGTGGTTTCAGTATAGCTCTCAGAGACAAGCAAAGTTAAATTATATACAGCCTATAGCAGCCTGAAAGGATATATCAAAAACCAGTCTGCAAAATCAAGTTATTTGCATGATTGTCTCTCTAGTACCTTGACTGTACATCTGATTCCTCTTTACAGTTGCTAAATTTACATCTGGTGCATATGCATGATCAGTACCCTGCTCTCCTAGCTTGGCTTGTCTTTCAGTCTTTCCCCATAACTGACTTCACTTCTCCAGCAAAACACTACAATTGGAGTCGCTGTAAACCCTCATGTTCTGCCATGCATCCCTGCTTTCTCAGCACAGTCTAGTATCACTGTGTGCTGTATTTCAGATGCTGTTCCAAGATTGTAATGGATGTACATATTTTTAGGGATGAAAGATCCAATGTAAAACTTCGAAAAATACCTGGATAATGAGCATGTGTTGTGAACTTCTGCATTTACTCCTTTTCCCTTGTTTATTCAAATCTCTGTAGCTCTGATAAAGTGCATTGCAGCTCTTGGGGGAAGAGCTCTTCCATTTGTACAGGTTTAGAGAGTGCCATACTGTAAAAATAAATTACATAGCAATATCTGCAGTGTAAGTCAACCAACATAGGATGTTAATAAATTATAATGTCTTGAAGATTTCTGGTTTTCTAAGCTCAGTGGCAAAATCTCTCTTTTCGGCATTAGTGACAGCAGCACTACAAGGTTTCCCTTATAAATCCTCATGGCTTTGACATGGACGAGATGAGACTACTTTCATATGTACTCATCCTTGATGCCTCTGCTGAGATTTAATAGCAAGCTGCCAATTTGTGTGATGAGTTGTAATGGGGATCTCTATCCCTTAGAAAAATTATCTCAGACCGCCAAATGTATTTATAAGGCATTGAAAGAATATCAGGTCAGTAGCTGAATTTTAAATGGTCATTGAGATACTGATAAGGTGTGATAAAATGTGTTATGTCTCTACTGACGACCTGAAACTGCTTCTTAGAACAGCTCTGTAATAGATCGTGCAGTGCTGGCTGAGGATCACAAGAAAATCTTACGTAGCCATTGCAAATGTGCATCAGGGAAGGACCAGTCTGTAACCATAGAGCAGGTACATACGTAATGCTGTTCCATGTTATTATCAGACTTTGCAAGTAGTGGGAGAGGATGCCATCAAAAATGTTCTGGAGAGGAGGTGCCAAAGAGATGAACGTCCCTGCTTTTTTAGAATATTAGCAGAGTGGGAATGAGGAAGGTGTTCTCACAGTCCATGGTGTTATAGGTAAAGATTTAAAACAGCTATGAAAGTCAAACTTGAGCAGCAACAAATAGGGAATTAATTTAAATAATATGGAACCTTTCACCTAAGTAGTGTACTTGCCAAAACACCCAAAAATTGCCTTTGAGATGTCATCAGACAACATGCATGGCAGTGCAGTGTAGAAAAAAAGGCAGTGTATGGAAATCTGTGACAGCAGCAAAAGTATCATTGTTAGAGCAGTCAGCTGGGAACACTGAAGAAATAAAAGAATTAACCCCCACCTCAAATTCCATAAATTCTCGTGCAAAGGGTTCAGGTGACAAGGACGATAAGCGTAGGGATACTGTTGCAGTAAGATCATCCTGACTGAAAATATACTTACAGCATAATATGCAACTGTTCAATTAACAAATAGTTGCTAATTTGGTTTTTATTTTTTATTGCTAATATTATGTTCAGAGATGCTCACAAATGTGCACGGAGTTAATATCATTCTTCCAAACAGCTTGTAGTCTAGATGGGTACATATGGCTGTTTCAACAAATCATATAATAAAGCAGTCAGCTAAAGAAAACTGAGCTTGAGCATGTGAAATCAGAAAAACATAAAGAGCTTTTTCAGTAGTTCATCAGAATTATTCAAACCATTATTAAATGGTAGATATAAACTGTATAATTATGCAATATGGAAATTTAAGTCATTCAAGAGTATAACACCTATTGATATTTCATGTAATAGACTTAAACATCTTAAAGTTGTTGCATACTTCAGAAGTAGTAATTTATTTAAATTCTGTATGTTGCTTTAAGGGTTTTTTAGTATTCATTTCTTAATATGTATTTGTAGACTAAAACCCTATTTCTAACATTACCTGTGTGCAAAATTTACAGCAGAATACTTCAAGGAAAGAGGAGCTGCAGTTTCAAGTTCATTGCTCTGTGTGCCATGGTGATCTTAAAAACACAGATTTTGGGGTTATATAGTGTTAGCCTCTGCCACCATGAGTTGGTGCTTTCTGTCCTGCAGAAAGACTTCTCAAGCTCCTGACTTCTGAGTCTGCAGCAGGAGCCATTTAGAGCCCTCCTCCCTTTGAACAAGGAAGCCTTTAGATGTTACAGGCAATCCAAACCATCTTCTCTGGACTCTCCCTGAATGGAGTAAAGCATCTCAGCTGGTGCATCCCAATCCTATCGGTTGGACAATCAGTATCTTAAAAGTATAGAATGGCTTTCAAAGTAATGCAGAGTGAATTCCGGGTTTGGTTTGTGACTCGGAGATGCCACCCAAAGATGAGGGGGTGGTTTTTCCTTTGAGAGTCCTTTTCTACACTTCTATTTGAAATCCAGGCCTGAAAGAAATGCCAGCCTTTCCCCAAGGATAATTGCCACTGTCTTGTCAGTCAGGCATGTAACTCAATTGGGTTATCTGCTGGGCTTTTTTGAGATTACCTTTGATTTCAAAGAATTCAGAACCATGGAAGCAGCCAAGACAGAAATCAAGGATAATCTACTTAAACGTGTTGAATTTTTAAAATTAAATTAATTATATTTACCAGTTGTTTAAAGCAGGTTGGAATTTCAGAGACAAGACAGCTTTCAGACCTCTGACTGAATATGGATTATCTTTCATTTGCAACAGAGAACAACCAGATGCACAAAAAAGCCTGTGACAGACTATCCCTGCTGGATTTGCTAATTAATATTGACCTTTCCAAATGAATGATGCTTATTGTCTGACTGAAAAAGAGACAACTTGTTTTTCTTCTGTGTGAGCTTTACATCTAAAATACGCTTTTTATTTCTGCATCTGGTCAGGTTATCATCTGAGAGAGACACAGTCATCACTCTCCCTTTGTGCACAGAGAGGCCCCTGTCAAAGTGATGTCCACTTCAGGCAAAATCTGCAAGGTTTCATGTGACAGGAGTGAAACTTCTCTGAGCGTCTGAAATTATTTGACCCCGTGCTTGATGAAGGCTTGTTCTCTTTATCCTAACTGTGGATTTATTTTTAAGCATGCACTACAAAGGCATATATGCATTGCTGATTTTATATCCCCAAAGAAAAAATGTGCCCGTATCCTGATAATTTTGTAATTATGACTGTCACTAAAGGTCTGTTACTACAATTTCATGCATGCTAAACTAGTTCCTGGAACGGATCCTTCCTTGTGCGGGAATCCCACTGAAATTTAGTAACAGATTGCCTTTAGCACGGGCTCCAAAGCTTCCATTCTGCTCTGTTTGGATGAATGTATAATAAAGACATTTAAAACATGGCTAATGAAAATTCGAAATTGTTTCTACAGAAATGCAATTATGTCTATATAGTATTTCCTCCAGTTGTGCACGGTATGTTAAAATTAAATATGAGAAAGAAAAAGCCTGATTTATATACTTCTAGCTATCAAATACTAGGAGGAAAGAGAAAAGCCTGAAGCAATGGTAAATGATTTATGATTGAAGAGGTGTTTCATTAACCCCTCTCCCCCAACCCTACACAGATAAAGCAAATAATTGCTGTAAGATTGATTTAATTATTCAGTCTATTAAAATTCCTGTCTTGTTTGCTTAATTTTTTTAATTGCAACAAATACTGCTTTTTAATGTCTCATGAAACCAGCTTTCAAGATCTTATTTCACTGGGGGAGAAAAACCCACTTATCACTAATCTTATATATCAAGATCAGAAAGACTTACACATCAGTTTGGCTGTAGAGCAGTAGTAGTTTTATGTCCCATTAACTCCTTGGGATTGCTCACAACATGTGTCATTAAACATGCACATAAGTCTTTGTGAGTCCTAGGTTTAAAGAGGCTTGATCTTCTAGATTGGCTTTGTGTTTTTCAATTCCTTTTCTTTCTTTAGCACCATTTCTCTTTATTAACAAACTCACTGGCAAAGTTATATTAATCTAAGCAACTCTGTAGTGAAGCTCCCACTCACTGATCTTTAGCTATTGATCTTGCTTTGCCTTTCAGCACTAATGCACTGTCCCTTGTGGTTTGTGACAAGCTGCAGCAACTAAGTGCAGATGGTAAAACAGATTCTTAAATATTGATTTGAGGCTCCACTTTTAAAAGCCATGCTCTCTAGAGGTATTGATGAGAAGCCTAGTTTTAATACTAGGTCATTGGATAAAGGAATGCTGTATGGTAGGTGAAATTTCAGCCTTGTGGTGTGGAGGTAGGGTCAAAAATTTGCTTTGAGTAGAAGAAGGAAAATGATGTGTAAGTGACTGGGGCACAAAGAGGTGCCCTCTGAATTATATAAAAGCAAGTAGAAAATTTGAATATAAAAAGGTACTTTTTTTAGTTTGAAACAGGATAAGCAGCTGCAGGCTGTGGTAATATAAAATGTTAAACAAATGTGTCTCACAAAAGAATTGTATTTTAGATTGCTTATGAAAGCAGATTTAAAAACTCCCTCCCATGTATAACCATATTAATCAGTATAGACCAAGATTGTCACATTAGCAGAATATTCTGTTATTGAAAGGGAATTTCCAAGGGAGATGAATGTATGAGTGAATTGGCTTAATACAAAACAATAAAACATTAAGAGATAGTCAAAGATAGAGTAAGTAATAATGGTAAATCAAATTATTATCATGAATAATGAAGCTAAAAGGCATAAAGAGACCATGAATTTCAATGGGAGCTTGCAGTTGGGCTTGATTCACTTAGAATGAACTCAGGAACTCTTTTGTACGAAATCCTAAAATAGATTTTAAACAGTGCATAAAACTGACTGTACTCGGGCAGACCAGAGGTCCTTCTAGCCCAGTGTTCTGGCTCTGATACTGGCAGTAGCGAACAGACTAAGTGTGTAATGTTTATTCTCTACAGTTTGCAGTTGGAAACTTGAGGTTCAGGGACCTTAGTGGAAGTGAGCTTACTGCATTTAACAATACTGAAATGGATGTTTGGGATTTTTTCTTTCCTTGAACTTGTGCAGTTACTTTTGAACCTGTGTATATTTTTTACCATTCACAATATCTTTCAGTAAAGTCTTCAGTAACTTGATTAGGCACAGTACGAAGAACCATCTTCTCTCTGCTTACCCTTTCTTAGTTTCATGTGGTGGATTTCTACTTGTGGATTGGAAGAGACAGTGTACAAAGTGAACTGTCACTCCCTATTCATCCTTTCCATGCCACTCTTAATTATGACCCCCTCAGTCTTTCCTAGGTTGAGAGACCCAGTCTATTTAGCCATTCCTTGCATGGAAGTAATTTGGTACTTTTGGTCATTTTTACTGCTCATTTTTATGTCTTCTTGAGATCTCTACCACATTAGAGATAAGCCCAGAACTATGCTTAGCTCAAGATGTAGCATTTCTTGAATTAAACAGCACCAAAAAAAATGCTTTCTATATTGAAAGTTAGTAACAAGTGTCATGTACTTAAAAAAAAAATAATATTAGTATTTTCGTAGAAGTTCAAATGAAATTTAGTTTAGGTTTTTTATGCTAAGCTTGATGAAATATGCACTACAGCAAGCTAGAGCTGACCCGGGAATAGTGCTAATTTGCCATCTAAAAATATTACAGTATAGTTAAATAATTCGTTCTTTTGGTTAAAATTTTTATTTATCAGCTATTAGGAAAGCGTATTGGTTCTTCTTCCTTTTCTTACTAGTCTGTCAAGACCAGTGAAATTCTATACGTTTCAAAGTACTGTTTTCCAATATGTTTTAATCAGGCATTGCAGCCATTTTTGTTTGGGATCTGTTTTGTTTGGGAATAAATAGGGACTTAGTTTAAATGATAAATTATTTATAAAATATTTATAAATTATTATTATTTATAAAGCCCAGTGAGGGCTTACCTGATCCACCACCGGTATTTCCAGGTCCAGTTGAAATAGATCTGTTGTTTGTGTACCAGTGTAACCCAGAGGTTTATCTGTAATAAGTTCTTAATTCAGTCTAGATGCAGAATGTTTACTTGCTTATATAATAAAAATGAAAAATTGTTTTCCCTATCATGTTCCACCTACTTGGTTGGCCCTGGTCTCCACCGTCCTCTCCCTCTCAGTAACCACACTGCCTGTTTCCACTGTTGCCAAAGCTGTCTTCATCCCTTTGTAGCTGTGACCCTTGAACAGGAACTGGATGATTTTCTATATCCATCAGCTGTCTTTGGAGGGAGGGAGAGATTTATTTCATGGTGCAGAATTTCCAATGATTTAAATATAAGTAACAACAAATACTATAAAAACAGAAGTTTTCAGGACAGGATACAAACTATAAACAGTATCATCTTAAAAAAAGCTTTATAAGTTATTTGTTCGTAACTAGAAAGAAAACAGTGGGGGTTTTTTGCTAGATGAAATGAGTCTTTAAAGCTCTTTATAATTTTATCTTATGACTGATGGAATTTCTTACAAGATCTGTGGAGCAGATTTCTGTCCATCTTCAAGTTTTCCTTCTTGTGATGATTTCAGGAGGAATACAGGATTTTTTATGCTATATCAGATTGTGACACTGCACCCACCATATAAGACAATTTTAGCATTATTTTTGATAATTTTTAAAGTTCACATATGCCAGAATTTACACTCTGCAGTGATTAAAGCTCTGCCCAGCTACTTGTCTAGAACTGAACTTGAAAATTACTTTGGGTAGGATTTTGTTTATCTTTATTGGATGTATCTTGTCCAATATATGTCAGTTTCAGGGGTGAGAAATCAGGTCCATATTGATGGGAAGTTCAGATGGCAGCACCTGTGACCCCCAGAGCGCAGATGAGAGCCACAAGGTGTTAGTTAGTGCACCACACTTCTTTTAGCTGTTGCCTGGGGCACCTGCTTTATTTTGGCCAGTGTCTGGGAGGGAAGCTGTGAGATGGACCTTTCCATCTACTCCTGCTGTTCCTGGATTTTTTTTTTTACTTTAGATATCTGCATATATTTCTGCATGATAAACACACACGTTAGAGATGCCTTTCCTATAAACTGGAAAAGGAAAGCCTCCATTAGATCAGAGAAATTCACACGGAAAAAAGAATGTTTTTTACAAGGGATAAGAGTTTGCTTTTCAGCAGATGGCAGTTCCTTTTAAGAAAGAAGCAGCATATTTTTATGCTATAGATTTTCTTCAGGATTCAGGAAAACAGTGTTTTGGCAAGTATCCTTCAGTGAACCCATCCTTCTCTACGAAGTCTGGACTTCTACGAGAAGCTGCTGTGGTTATTAACTCATGAGCAGGAAGCTGTGCAGAAAGGAATTGAGCATTTTTATTTCCCTGAGCAGACTTCCCAGTTTACCCATGTATCTGCTGGTGGCATAAGGGGCAGGAACAGTGTCTTCCTGGCAGGCTCCTCTTTAAACACTAGCTGTACTCAGAGATATGCTCCGCTTCCCTCTGTAATTCCATGGTATTTCTCTACGCCAGAGTCCTGTCGTCGAGGTCACATTTAAGTCTGAGCAAGTGTCACGTGAGAACTCGGCACATCACGTCATTTGTGATTCCTATGTTCATTAGGTACCTAGACAGATGACTTTGTGTCTTTCACATAATTAGTGACCATTATCAAGAACAATAGTAATGAAAGGTAAATACCCTTTTGTATAGCAGGTGTTAGTTATTAAGAAATTAATGATGGAATTAATCAAAGAATATAATGGAATCTGTAATCAAATGTCAGTAAAGTTCAGATCTAACAAGATGTATTTAGGTACAGAGAAGTAAGCGAGATTTGAAATCTCATGTTTTGGGTACTGATTGCTCCTGGGTGTAAGAGCAGTCTCCGAAAGATAAGTCTTAATAGTAATAAACAGAAAATGTGTTTTGGAAACCATAGGTTAGACCCATGGGGTTTTTTCCTATCAGCATTGGAGAGGTCAGGGCTGAATTTGAATTGCTTGCCTGAACTGAGGTCCAAGTCACAAGGCTGTCCCTTCACTGCTGTTCTGTCTCCAGTTTCTCAACTTGTATTAGCCAAACTGAAGGAAGATGGTGCTTTTTTGCAGTATGTGCATAACCTTATGTTGATGCTAAACCAGAAATAGCCAAATCCCAAGAACACTCTTTCTCATCTTCATTTCCTGAGGCTAATGCTCAGGCAGATGCTGGTAGTTGCTAAGCTTTCTCTTCTTTTCACTAGGAACTGCTCCTTAATTTTGTGTAACAATTTTCCTGCGTTGGTTATGCTGAGTAGAGGAACTACCTCCAAAAAAATTGCTGCTACTAAAATTTCTACTGCTATCTTTATTTCTGTAGTGATACAAGACTTTCATGCTTCTGTTAGTTCCACAGTTAATTAATCTAAGTCTTTCTAATACTTAACAAAGTAAGCATAGAAAAACAATAAATGGGGCAGATAAAGAATGAAATGGTTTAATCTCATTAATTAACAAAATAGAGAATATTCAGGTACAAATATCACTTCTCTTCTAATCACTGGGAGTTGGATGAGCCACACAGAGCCAAGAAAATATATCTAAGCTATAAATTAAGGTGTAGTTCAGTTAGTGTGGATTTTGGTTTTTCCTTTCCTGGTTTTAATAGCAGCTTCACATCATAATTAGGAGGATGAAATTCCTGCCAGACAAGTCTACAGTTTGGACAGATTAAAGGGAAGAGGTATGAGAAATGATAATTGCTTTGTGCTCATCAGACTTCTCTTGAAAATCTGACAGGATAATTACAAAATACCTGCTTTGCGGAATGTCTAGGCAAAATTTTAAAGAGCTATTTAAAGTTCTTCGTTTACAGTCTATCTGAAAAGTTTTTTCCCCTTTTTGAAGTAGTTCATTACCGTTTAGATGTGTGGTGCACATGTTTAAATATAGACCCTATTCTCATGTGCACGCCTGGTTGCATTCCACTGCCCACCCCCAAAGAAAATTGCCCATAATTTTTTGCGTTACCCCACATACTTCGCCCACGTACTCACCCTTAACTTTCAGCAGAGCATTATTTCACCTAATGGAAACTAACCTTGTGGCTTCCAACAGTCTGAATCATAGTCATGGATGAAATAATTGAGAGAGAAATGTTCCAGCGGACTATACAAAAAACTTTGTTTTGACTGACAGTAAAAAGTTTTTCTACTTTCAGCGTGTTTTCATGTTTCATCACAAGGGTTTTCTTCACCTGCTTTTGAAACTTGAAAATGACACCCACCAAATTGCCAGTTTTCAAAGACTATTCTAGGCATGGGTCTCAAAACCCTACTGATTTTGCTGAGAGTTAAAAGACCCTGAAAGCCCGACTTGCTACTGAAGTTCACCACAGAGATTGGCTCACAGAGCCACAGATACTTGCAGAAAGACAACAGAATTGCTCTAGGCACCCTTAAGGTAGGGCTAGAGTCATCCACTATCATTCTTATGTATAGTTGAACAGGGATGACCAATCTCAGCTACAAGAGCTGAATTTTCACATATGGACATCGTGTAAGCAACATTTCATGACCTGCTGCCTTGTCAGATCGCACAGAACTGCTGACCATCACATTCTGTGAGTTCAGTGCTTTCCAGAGCTGTCAGCAGTTGCACATCAACTATGTAGTTCATGCATCCACATGGTAAACCCCTGTCTGTTTTATGCTCACCTCTCAGGAAGGTGCAATTTACAATTTGCAATTGCTTTTTAAAGTTCTCATGCTTAGTCTCAGATGCCTTCAGACATGACCAATGAGTAGCCTGCGGCCAGGCCGGCTGGTTCTGGCAAGCAGTAACCACCTCTCCCAGGGATGCCAGGACTGTTGTGAGACCACATGTACACATCTCTCATGTGACAGGGACACCTGCATTTTGGTTATGTCGGGGAGCGGAGTATGCAGATCGCAGAAAGGATGACCAAGGCATGAACTGCCTTGCTATAGGTATCTGTAGTCAACTAACCAGTGTATTTGCAGAATTTCCCGAAGTCATGCTTTGAGGCCATAGCCATAACATTAATTATTGTAATGTTTAAAGTTTACAGTTTGTATTTTTATATAAAGTTAAAAGAATAAAGTAAGTGTTGGACATATCATTAATTCTGTGTCGTGTTCCTTGATAGGTTGAATTACGTTTCATAAGAAACGCACACTTCAGATTGTACAACAGAGCAATTTTTATACAATTCTGATTTCTGTCTTGCTTCTTTTTCTTTGAACAGTTTATGAAGAACCAGAAGACCCCAGTAACAGATCATTTTTTTCAGAAATTATCTCTTCAGTGTCAGATGTCAAGTTCAGTCACAGCGGTAGATACATGCTTACAAGAGATTACCTCACTGTCAAGGTTTGGGATCTGAACATGGAAACAAAGCCTGTAGAAACGTACCAGGTAGGAATCTCGTATGTCTTAAAATGCAATATTATAAAAGGATCTCACTGTTCAAAAACTGGATGTTTCTGTAAACTTCTCATTAGTTTATCTGAGAAGCAGCAAGCTAAGAGAATTAATCAAGGTGGTTAAAATCCTCACAGTAGCATCCTTATAGCAGGAAAAGAGCAATTTCAGCATTAGTAAATGTAAAGCCTGGGGAGTCAAGGTAACACTCCCTGTGGATTGGGCTCTTGAAAGAAACGATTATTCTAACAAGAGAAATCATCTTTTCACTTTGGCATCTGCTTTTAAATGATATATTTCACTACTAACAATTAAAGGTAACTGAGGAAAGGATTTTGTGTGTTGCTTAGCACTCTGCTTCTGCTGGGACTGCTGAAAGTTTACACCTTTGTCATTTCAGAACTTCTTTTTTACAGCTTGATCTGTGTGTTTCTCCCTTGTGCCTAGTTCTAGAAGTGATCCGTGTTAAACCCTGGCATCACCACTGACACAGCAGCTCACAAATGCCAGACACACACATCTGGTTGCCTGAATTCATTGCAATATTATCCAGACAAAATGCCAGTGGCTCCAGCCAACGCTGAGTTTGTACTCTGACATCTGTTATGTTTGGCAGTAGAGGGCTGAGCTTACATTTTTTGGCTCTGGCTTGAAGAAGGAAAATATGTCTGTGACACAGAAACTGCTTGTTAGGAAAATGCAGTAAGAAAAAAACTGTTAAGTTACCTTAAAAAGTGCATGCAAAGTAGGAAAAATGCCATTCGTCTGGCTCATGCTGCTTACTGAGAGGCAATCCTGTGACAGTGCTGGATCAGTCCCTTGTTTTCTGTCTAAATAATGGCAGGTGGGATACAGTAGTTCACAGTAACTATAATTAAGATTGGTTTTAAAATAACATGATGAGAGTTTGATAGCATTTCTTGTCAAAACAAACAAGATATTCCAGTATTTGTTAGCTAGCATTTAGTAGACCGGGTGGGCCCCAGTGTTTTTCAGTGCTCCCATTACATTTTGGTGGATAGCATTCACTGTTCAGTGTGTTAATATTGGAAAGTCTGAGCCTGTTCACCTTTAAGACTACAGAATTGGGTTTGCTCTTAAAATGGCAGTGCTTGTAATGCTAAATGTGTTAGAAATGTTGATATGCCATGAAAATGGAGTGGGAGGGTAAGGGAGAGACTGTGTTTTATGTAACAGAATAGAATCTCAGTTTTTGGGAACTTAGGTAATAAATTCTTTTATACCTATGCTAATTTAGTAGGCAGCCTTGTCCCTGGGGAGGAATAGCTGGTCAAGCCAACCTGTTTGTCTTGATTTTGACACCTGCTTTTATTTTCTCACGTAGGCAGCTGTGAAACAAGCTGGCCACTTTTAAATCAGTCTGACACCCAACAGTAGGGCCAATTAAAAAGTTATATTTCTTCATGCTGAGATGGGAAAAATGAGTACTGATAATTGCAGTCAGAAGTTTATGGAGAAAAAAAAAAAAACACAAGACCCACAACAACAAAACCCCTTATATAATATAAAAAAATTATAGCAAAATATAGTAGTATTCTTACCACCTTACTTAAATCTATGGATTGCCTTTCATTTTCAAGTATTTATCCAGTGCCTTGTAAAGAATATACAGATGTGTTGTTGAGCATTGAAGTGTACTAGGGGAGAATCAGGAACTCAGGGAGCCTTGGGAAACCAATAGCACAGGATTCCATGGGATTCATGTGATCCAGCTGCTCTGAGAACCTTTCATGTTTTTAAGCTGAGGAGAGTAGAGATTTCTGTCTTAAGAAAAAGTGGTTTAAATTACTCTCTTAAATAATTTGTCTCAGAGGTATCTCTCTCTCACATACCTAAATCTCATATATAAACTTGGTAATTTCTCAAAAAATTTTTTGGGGTAGATCACTGGAAGGCAACAAATAAACCTAACATTTTCATGTTATGTATCCACATAATTATGATGACAAGTATACCATTAAAAGATTAAAATGTGTTCATTAAAAGATTTAATTTCTCATTTCATCCACTGCATGGCAGCCACTTAGATATTGCCTAGCTGCAATACTGAGGGTCACAACAGGAGATTTCACACAGAGTTGTAATAAAGAGCAGAGTTCATAACTGTACTGCTTCATTATCAGCTTACAATTTTAATATTAAAAAAATGACAAACAAAAATTAATTCCTCATGCAAGTTCTTTTTCATATCAATGCTGTGGCTCAAAGAATGCTATTGCATAGAGCAGCTGTTGCAGCCCTGCTGAACACGTTATCCGCTGACAATGTTTCAACATGATTTTCTCCTGTTTGTTTCACACAAAAGAAAAAAGGGCAGAGTATGGTCACCGGACAGCACTAAAAGAGCAGTGCAGTGGAATGGTCACTGCTTGAATGTTGCAAGGCAGCCGTGCCTAACAGGTTACTCTTCTGATGCTGCCAGGTGAATTACCCCAGCAGAAACCTTAGGAGCAGTAAGGTGAGCACGTTCATAGCTGATAATAGCTTGATTCACTTTTGGCAGGCTCTGTAGCATAGGGATTTGAACCATGTGTCACTTTCCAGTGCAATTCCTGGTTGTGTCTATTCAGTCCCAGTAAAACAGGTCCCTGCGTAGCTGTGTTGATATGTTAGTCTGGAGCACAGAATTGCTAATAATTCCATGAGGGTCAGACCTAAAACGTTGCAGGGAAGAAAAGGTCCTTGGTAATTAGTTAGGAATGAGTTTTGTTTACATTCAAGTACTATTGATATGTGGTAAGAACAATATGTAACAGACAAGGCAAATCTGATTTTACTGTCAGTTGGTAGAGGCAGATGAATATGCAAACAGTGAAAATTAAGTGTTTCTTCCAGTTAGTTTTTCATAGTCTCTCTGAGGGTCTGAATGTGCTCAAATGTGGTAATCAAAAGGTCCGCACAAAGAACGAGGTGGTTGTCCAAGGCAGTAGGGTGAATCTGACAGTCTTGACAATGTAAGACATCTGAGAGAGGAATTGCAAAATGCTTTTTGACAAAGCTGATAGAAAGGCACAGCTCCAAGCTGTGGAGTTGGACACACTTTGCAAACGGTGTGTACATGACAGTGGTCATGACAGATGGCTGCTGGAAACGGTAACAAGAGAAAGACCTAGAAATGACAGTCAGGGAGGCAAATGTGATCTACTTCATTCTGCCCTACCCAACCTTTCTATTTCTTCCAAGTATTGGGAGCTCACAAACATGACAAAGGAAAGAATTCCAGTTCTGTAACAAATTACACTGCTAACATAAAAAGGTTTTAAGTAAAGAGAAAAGGAAAGGATTTAATTGCAGAGAATGTAGGAAACTGCATCAATAGTAAAAGTGTTCTGACCTATTGCTCACCGTGACGGTAAATGCATTTAATTGTGAAATGTTCTCTGCTATTTGCCAATTAATTGCTCTATAAGACTTTATCTGTTAATGTACAGTTCAGTGTTCATTCATTTATTAATGAAAATTGATCCATAACAAAAATTTATAATCCTTAATAACCTTACATTACAGATATTCTTTGGATACTGTACAATTTGACTATCAAAAATGGGTCAGTTTAAAGAAAATATGAGTTAAAAGTCATTGTTCCTCATCTGGTCTTGATAGAAGTTATTTTACTAAAAGAAATGTTTATGCTGTCAGGCCAGAGGAGGATGCTGAGCATCCATGAGCAGGAATAATTTCACTGGACTTCAAGAACCTGTAACCTCAGGATGGCAGAGCTAAATTTTACCCCCAGGCCACTGGATTGGTGTGTTTCTCCAAGAGGTCACCTACAAATCTTTGTTTTACAGTTTCTCCAGCAGCTAGAATAGCGTATCAGGAGTGGAAGTGCATTAGTAAATTTATCTAGGCAGGAATTTTCTACCACCTTATTTCCTTATGGAATAAACCAAATCATCCAGAAGGAAAACTAAACAAATTCAGCAAAAGACTGAAGCAGTTTGCATGAGATCTCTTTATGATAATCCTTGTTCAGCAGAGGTGTGTGGCCTAGAGGAGAGAGATCTTCTGCTGGGTAGTCCCACTTTTCCAGTGAGTAAATGAGACTTTATAATGTTGTTTTTAAGTCTCAACCAAATAGGAGAAATCCTTGGGCTAAATTAGTGTTCTTATTTGCAGCCTGTGCAAGTACAACCTTGTACTGTATTTGGCTTCTGAAATACCTTAAAAAAAAAATGTAATACCATACAGGTTCTTTTAATAGAGCCATGTTCTTTCTGCCATAAGTGAGAGTCCACTTATCTTGGAATATGGCATTTTTGTTGCTATTTAAATTAGATTTCTTGCACATTAATTAGCACATCTAGGGTATCAGCTGGTGAAATGTCTCTGGGAATTAGGCTAGCACTGAGAAAATCACCCATGCAGGAAACAAATATGTTGAAGAGGGGTGGTCTGCAGCTTGCTGAGGGAAGCATGTTTCGTGCCTTCCTGCCACAGTAATTCTGTAGCACCTGGTTAATTGGTCTCTGGAAAAGTAAGGTTAGCTGCTTTGGAGTTTAAACACAGTATCTTCTGCAGAGCTAGCAATCTATGCAGCATATTTTGAAAGTGAACGTGGGAGATAAAGCAGAAAGTGAAGGGCCGGTTGTGGAGTTTTATATTTTCTTTAATTTCAATAATAACAGTTGTTTTCTTTAAAACAGGTCCATGATTACCTTAGAAGCAAATTATGTTCCCTGTATGAAAACGACTGCATCTTTGACAAGTTTGAATGTGCATGGAATGGATCAGACAGGTAATCAATCCATCCTTCTTTCCATCACTGTCCTCATTTAGCCTCCCATATGATGGGGAGCAAACCAAAACTAGTTACACGTAGTTCTTTTCCACATCAATGTACGGCATTACACGCCACTGTTTGGGTTGATAGAAGATGTTTGAATGTTTTGTGCAGTTGTGTCTCGGACTGCCTTAGACATGATGTATGCCTTAATAACCTTGGCTCATGCCTGAGGGGAAAAAACCCTTCAAATTATGTCCATTTTCACCCAAATCATAAATAGGCTGCAAAAGCTAAAAAGAATGATGCCAACTCACACAATCCCACCAACACACTAAGGAAACTTATGTGATCCTGTATTTGCACGTGAGCTGCCTCAGAAATTCAGTTCACTTTTTGGTGTGAGGAAAGACCGTCACAGGCACCCACTGATTCTCTGCAACCTGCTGCCAAATGGCACTTCTGATACCTCCCTCCATCAGAGTAGTCCTTTTTCCTATGCACTGATGGAGAGGTCCTTGTTTTTATCTTGGACATGATATCTTGTTGAAGGTTTTAATGAGAAATACTGGCAAAAGTCAGAGAGTGCGAGCAAGGATGGAGTGGGCTAACGCCATAATGCTGGCAAATGGTGGCAGTACTTTGTGGAGTAGAATATTGGACAGGACTGGCTGAACAGCCAAGAGGACTGGGTTAATGAAAATGGATAAAATCCAAGAGTATAATGCAAGGTGAGGATTTTAGTTAAAAAAAGAGCACAAACCTTTATCTTGTCAGTTGGAAACAACTCCCAGGGACATTCATATGCTAGGTGACTGTGGAAGGGATTAGCAGCCTACAAAATGCATGTGAAAGAGAGCACAGGAGCCAATACTGAGTGACACACAGTGACTCCTGGTTCAGCAGAGCTGGGAGCCAAGAGGCAGAAGTTTGGCACTGAGCCTGGAACTGCTCCTTCAGCTCAGCCTCTCATTTGGGAAAAACAGTCTGTGTCATTGTATTGAAGCAGGCCTGCCCACCCTGCAGTGGGCCTGGACTGTGAAACAGGCAGTCTGAGACATCTGTGAAAAAGGCAAATACGACCCTTGAATGGGCAAGACTGGGCTATCCAGCAGAGAAAGGAGTAGTGGTGACATTATGTTGGGCTCTTATTCAAAGACCTTTGAACTGCATTTACACATTTCATGTCCCTCTTCTCCAAGGTGTATGAACTAATTGAGCAGATGGACAGCTGCTCTAAAGAAGAGAGGCCAGGACTTTGGTTTTAATCAGCTTAGCAAAAGAGAAGCCAAGATTTTATTTGCTTGTAGTAAGTATACCAAGGAGATATGCATAGGGAGGAAGAAGATCTAGCTAAGATAAATGTGAATGATAATGACACAACAGCAAGCAGGTGTTGAGTATCATCAGGTAGTTGTAATCTGGAAATTAGAGGTAGTTCATACCTGTCCAAACAGTGTATTCCCAGGCCTAGAGTCTCTCCTCTGGTCAGATGAAGATGAAGTGCTGCTGTTCTCATTAGTGTGGTAAGACCACTCTCTGGGTAGTTGCCTGGTAATAATGGAATTCTTGTTCAATATCAGGGTTTAAAGTGAGTGTAGTATTTTCATTCCTACTTGACAGATCAGAAAGATCAATGCAGGGAGTAATTATTAAGTGGGAACATTAGTTTGTGAGGGCTTCATTTATTGTACTGCCCAGACACTGAGGCGTTATTAGTCATGCACAATTACCAAACCTGTCACTAAACACAATGTGCTGCTCTTGATTGTAAAAAACTCTTTTGAGTAGAGGAGCTGGAAACATTTGAGAAAAGAAAAGGGCTCTCTTTAATTTAATTGTTTCTTTTTAAGAGTCAAATGTATCAGAACTGATGCTTGTCTTTTGGTTCACTCGTCTGAGCTCCTTGCTTATGAGTAGGAAAAGTATTGCTACCAGAGTATCTTTTTTATTGGTGGATCATAATTTAAATAGTATTTAGGTACCAGTACCTCTTAAAAAACAGTTTGTTTGAATGGTAAGGTCGCTTAATTTGAGTCTTTTGGTATGCAGTTTTTTAAAAAGGACTATTACTAAAGGTAAAAATTGCATATTGACAATTGTACTCTGAAAAGATGCTGCAGTACTTAGATTATTAATCCATCTCTGTAACAGTAATAACTGCAGTTGTAAACATGCTATTTTTAGCTTTTGCAGACTCCAAAGATGCAACAACAACTTGTAGTGACAGGATTGTTCAGTTAAAAATGAAAGTGTGTTTATTATTTAGGTGAAAATACTTTTTATTAAGTTTTGTCATTACTAAGAAGTTAATCTAGGCTATGATAGAACCTGATGGTGAGGCTGTTCACAAAAATAATCAACATACGTGAGCTCTGATTAGAATGTGATTGATGCTCAGTTACTCCAATGAACAGGAACTAATACAATCAGACAGAGCTGATCTCATTTGCTGAAGGGCACATTAATCACTATGTACTTTGGCAACAACAGTGGTCAGGGGAGGGAGCCAAGCAGGGGCCTTACACTAATTCATCCAGATGAGCACGTATTATCTGTAGTTGAGTATATTACACAAAAATCATGCTATCTTTATTGTATATACATCATTACATGACTATGTAGAATAGGTGAGCTCTACTTACACAGCAATTTAATTCAGCTCTTCCATTCACATCCGAAGTCAAGTCTTTTAATAATGACTTGAAGGACATTGTTTTCTCCCCACTGTCAACAGCTTTTAGTTTTACCTTAAAAAATAAGCACTTTTATAGCTTTTTGTGATGTAATGAAGCCAGGGGGGGAAAAAACCCCAAATTCTACATGATAGCAAGTGAATACCTTAGTTAACTATTTTTCTTTAAGATTTCAAATGAATGGGTGTATGGGACCCCTGCCAGGGAGACTTCTAAATACCATCATGATAAGTGATAGGCTGCAAGCAGATAAGTGAAGTCACATACAACTGTTCAGTCAGTCCTTTCCTACTGAACTGTCATTCATCCCCCTGAATATCCATCAGCCTTCGCTCTAATCGGGCGGAATCGGCAGATTCTATTGCATGAGATGTTAAGAGTCTATTCCTGTCTGGCAGCACACTCGATGCTAGAGAGCTAGAAGACATCATTTTGTTCTCAAAGCTTGGCATGTCAAATATTAGCTTGGAAATACTTGGGGATCCCTTGTTCTTATTCCCAGTCTTATGCCAGCCAGCTGTACCAGGGTGCCACAACCCTGAATCCTGTGTTTAAAGTTTTTCCAGCAGCCTCCTCTCCAGGTTTAAATAATTTCCTTCTTTGTGATGGAGAGTCAGTGACTTTACACAGCACAGAATACAGGAAAATTTCCCAGTATTTCAGGAGGTCGTCATTGGTTGCAACAATGCTTCCTCCTTTCCCTTTGCTTTAATAAATCTCTTTTTTTATTCCTATGAAAGATGTTCTTCAAGAGTTTTTCTGGCATCAACCCTTTTCTTCATTGGGTCAGCTTGTCATGAAACCAGATCTGGTGGACCTTACGTATTAATCCTAGGAGGCTGCAGATGTGCTTCTCTGCACTGGTACACATGGCAGTGAAATACTGAAAATTTAGGGGCTCAAAATATAATTGGGAGACAGTTTCAGGTCGAAGAAAAGGTCCTTTTTCATGCTGGGTGCCTTGAGGGATGTCTTTGCTGAGATTTGCAAGTGTGGGGGCGGGCTCTGGTGGAAGCTGCTTTCTGAGTCTCCTCCCCTCACACCTGCAAAGTCCAAGCCCTGCCTCTCTTGCCCCAGGGAATGATGTTCTGCTGCCACATCTGCACTGAGGGGCAGGGCAGCTGGGCTGGTTTAGTTTTTCTATCACCCTTAAGCCTGGTGTGTACGGGTCCTTGAAGCCCTGCCCAGCCCTGCTCTTAGTCCTGTCACACCATCCCATGGTTTCCATGGTCTCATGAGCAACAGTGAAGGAGGGGAACTATGACACAAGCTGAATTTCTCCAGACAGTAGAAATCTGCAGGTGAATGAAAACTTCTATGCATCTAGGAAGACTAATCTGGGCAAGAGCCCAAAAATTATCAAAGAGTTTTAAAAAAAACCAACAAAAAACAACACAACAAACTAAACAAGGAAAACAACATAAAACAATGTGGAGCAAGTAATGGTTTGGTTTTAAGCAAGCCTTAATTCCAGCTGATATCCCCAAATATTTAGGGCAGTCCCTGACATCCAGGAATGCAGCTGAATGGAGCGGTTTTGGTGAAGGCTGTTGTGTGCAAGGATGGCTGCAACATAGATATAACATTTAAGAGGTTGGCTTGAAGTATGGGAATAACAAATCTGAGAAATACAGAGATATCCCAGTTCTTAGTGACTGACATGTTTGATGAAATCTCAATTGCCTAAAAAATATTGTAGAACATGTCATTGCAGGTTAGTAAAATGGTGAAAATCCTATTCAGATGCCTTTGAGGTTGGTGAAGTAGAGAATTTGTTGACCACCCAAGAGAAGCAGAACTTTTTAGAGGGGAAAATCCCATACTGAAGCATTTTATTTAACAAAGAGTCACTACCAAAAACAAAATATTGAGACTCAGATGTTTAAAAGTATTAAGACAATTAAAGATGCCGAAGCCATCAGTAGTTGAGAGATTGCTTCTGTAGACCCTAAAATTCTGTAGGCCCTAAATTAAACATCAGTGGCACAATACTGGTGTTGTATTTAATAAAATCATTGCACATAGGTAAACGTCTGCTCCTTTTAATTATTACTGTTACAATGCAAGCAGGAATAACTTTTTTCTCTTAAATCGTTTATTTCAGACAATTTTACAGATTGAAAATTTACTTTTAGAAAAAACAACCGTACCTGAATTATTGCTGGCTACCAGATCAACGTGGCAGGGTTAAGAAGCCTGAACTGAATGGGAGGTGTACAGTTAATGTTCTGCTAATTTGGAAACTACCTCTCCTGCCCAAATGAGCTTTGGTTCTTCGGGCTTTGCTATTTCCCCAGCCTTCAGCCCAAAGAAGGCAGGGACACAAGCCAAAACACCTGCAGAGCCAAGCAAGTTGTTTGTGAGACTGGAGTAGAGGGCGAGATCACCAAGAAAGGGTGAGCAGTGAGACTTAACAGAAGTAAAACAAAAACATGAGAGGGGTGGGAAAAGGAAGAGAGAAGCAGATAAGACAGGGGTTTTTTTTAAGTTGTAGAGCAGGATAGATGGAAATGAAAGAAGAAGAGGGGAGAAGGGAGAGAGGGGGAAAGGGAAACCTATAGGGAAAGTGTGGTAAAGGCCAGTCAGAATTGGAGGGGAAGAAAGAGAAAAAGAGAACAGAATGGTGACTAGGGAGGGAGTGAAAAGAAAAGTCAATAAAAGTAGGGATCGGTCTGCACTGGAGTTTTCCCTTTCCCGTTTTGCCTTCTGTAAAAATACATTTGTTAATGTTGTTAAAAAAAAAAAGGAGGGGTAAGACTGGGTCACAGTGACCCCACATGAGGACTGAAGTTTGGCAGTGAGATGCCTCAGATCACATCATTGATAAGCAAGCATGCCCAGTGTCAGTGCAGGCAGGAGGAATCAGTAACATTTTGTGTTGTCATTCCAAAAACACATACCTGAGGAATTGCCAGGACCTTGCTTGGAGCAGCTCGAACAGAGGGAGCAGAGAATACTCCGGGTGCTCTGCAGAGCAGCCCCGTACGGAGAGGAAAACATGTTCCCTGCCCGGGACAGCACAGGAGGGTTAACGTGTGGCTGTGCAAATGCATTCAGGGCCCTGCAGGTATGGGGTGTTGTCTCTCCTTCCAGAGCGCTTGTGGGCTGCAGAGGGTGAAATGTAAGTAGTGGTAGTCATGCTGCAGCCATTGGGGTTTTCCCTGCTTTTTTGTTTGTTTGGTTTGGGGGGTTTATTTGAGGGGATGGGATGTGGTGTTGTTTTGTTTGGGGGGTTTTGTAATCATGCTGCCTGTAGCTGTGGTGGTTTGAGCTGGTGCAGTCAGGCTGCAGCTTTGCTCCAGCCTGAGCTATCAGTACACTGCTCCTCAGGGTGCACTGGAGCATGTTCTGCGTCCTAAATACCTCTGCATGGCAGAGATGATGCTACCTCTGACCTTGTATAGCACAACTTGTAAACCTGCCTTCTAAGGAAAATTAAAGGTGGTTAGACAGAGCTTTTCTGGGCTCCTGCCTTACACACCTATGAAGTAGTGTGGGCTGTTTCGAATGAGGGGCTTTGGTTTCTTGAAACAGCCTCTCTGGCAGGGGTTTTGTGCAAGCCCTTGTCATAACACTGCTATGCAGAGCAGTGTCTGGGGATACAGAACAGACTCTTCCTATGTTGAGCTACAATTTATATTCTACTATAAAAAAAAAAAAATCTCCTTATCACATAGACTCCATTATTGTACATTGTATTTTCCTGAACAGGAAAAGATTGCAGGCTTACATGTAGTTTTTACTCTCTTTTATTACTTTAAGCAGCAGGTAAGGTTATAATCCATCTGTGTTTATGACCTTGAAGAAGAATGGGCACTTTCTCATTTACATAATGCTGTTTTTTACTGAGCCATTAAACTGCAGAAAAATAAGGCCAGCATGAAAAGTAGTCATCCACATATGTTAAAAAAATAACTGCAGTAAATCCAGCTGAAGAAAGTAGACTTTTAAAAATATGTGAGAGTTCAAGAAATTAAAAAGCAAATGGACTGTAAAAGCAGTTTTACTGCAAGCAAAACCTTCTAAAATAAGATGCTTAACAAACACCTCTCTCTGCATTTGGTGCACTGGTACTCTGCCAGCATGAAAACTGCTTCTCTGACAGTTCCTGCCTCCATCAGGAGGGATGCTCCTCTTTCCCCTGGGAGCCACAGCTCTGCAGCCCATGGCACAGGGGTGCCCCAGCATTATGAACCTGTTTCAGAATTTTGCCTGGGGGAAAGTATAGGGCTGGACTGTTTACATCACAAATTGTGTATGTAGTGCTGAGATATGAAATAACCTCGACTTTTTCATGTTGCGAATAACCATTACAGCAGGAGCTGTAATGACAAGACATGGTGATTTGGAAGGAATGAAACATTTGATTTACTGCTGTTGATTCAGTTTCTGAAATGGGCACTAATCTTGATCAATAGGCTTTCTGCGGCTTCTGGGATACATTTTACCAAGCTGTCACACTGACTCCTGTTTTTTTAGCTTGTGAGGTTGTTAACTTGTGCCTTGCTAGGCGGGATTGCAGCAGGCCTTTGCCGGTGCAGAAGGAAAGGGAAGCCTCTCCGCAGGGAACCAGGGGCGGGTCCTGCTGCTGGAGAGCAGCAAGGAGCTTCCTGCCAGGGCTGAGTGGGGCTGTGTGTGCACAAGTGCTCCTGTGCATCCCCCAGCAGCCAGCTCTCTGCTGATCTCCAGGAAGCAGCTGCTCTCCATGAGATGAAGGCTGTAGGAGAGCTCTTGCCCAGGGCAGTGTGTGCTGGGTCTCTGTGCCACACTGTCTGGTTCGCAGCAGTTCCCTTTGGCACTTCAGGAGCTGCACAGAGCTCACTGTGGTACCAGCTGCCATCAGACTGCAGTATGCCGTCAGCAGACGTGGAAGCAGGGTGGAGCTGCGTGATTCCCAGTGTACAAACCCAGCTAACCCGCTCCAGTTACCCTGCAGTGCGCTGCTCCCGGTCCCCAGGAGTAGTCACAGCAATGAGGGGCACAGCTCACAGCTGTGCTTTCCCAGTGTATCATTCGTTTGTATTACAGTCGCTCCTAATGGCCCCAAATGAGATCAAGACAGCGCTGGCTGGAGGCTGTGCACACGCTGTCAGGCACTCCTGAATCCAGGAGCATCTAATCTAATCAGCTAGTGAGTGTCTGTATGGAGGAGAGCATGGCTTATGCCTGTGAGTTCTCCCATATTCTCCCATATGCTCTGTGTTTCCCTGGCCAGTCTGCTGCTCAACACAGATTTCCCCCCTCTACAGCAAAGTGTGAAAGCAGCTGTCATTTGAGATGGAAGTTTGTTTATTAATGCCACGCATGTCAAATATGTTATTTTGGGCTCTGTTAGAAAGACAAATAGTTCCTGATTGCCTGAGTCTTAAAAGTGTACAGCTTTTTCTGTGGAGGCCTGACCATTTGGGTGGATTCCCTCTTACAGAATGGAAATTCAGAACAAAACCACCCTGTTTGAGGCTGAGATAGGAGAGTAGAGAACGGCCTTGGTTTCATATATGGAAAAAGTTCACAGGGGATGAGCTTTCAAACAAGGCTCTGAAACTCATGATTATGCTAATCCAATAACCTGAGGGCCATGGATGAAATCCTGAATTCATTAAAGTTAGTGACAAAATATCCTCCCCTAGGGACTAGGGGAATGAAGCAACTGGCAATCCATTATTTCAAACTGCAAGCTGATTAATGAGGTAATTTTTATACAGATCGAGGTATGTTTTCTGTCCCCTTCTCCCAGACCCAGAAATATATCCTGACTTGATGTTTCATTCAAACTTCCTATAAGAGATGCCAGAATCCTGACACCAGTGTGTTTATTTCTAAGAAGCATTGTAGATACAAATTTTAATGATGTCTGGACTTGCAAGGTCTGTGGCTTCAGCAAGGAAAAGAGTTTAATCTGGAAAGAATTTACAGGTGCAAACTCAATGTGATTTTTCAGAACCTTTCAAAACACCCTTCTTCAAAATACTCTTTAAAATATATAATTGTATACTAAACCTTACTGTTGTATCAAAGGATTTGAAATACGTGGGAATTTTTTTAGACTATTTCTGGAATCGTGGTAAAACTCAGCTGTCACTAAAGATAAAGCTCCAGAGAAAGGGAAAAGCCTGAAATACATGATCCTTAAGCACTCATAAAAAGCTCGACGGTAATTAAAAATAACTTATTAAAACATGTTGCTTGTATTATCTTGTGATGTGATTCTCATGATGTCAAGGAGTGGTCATTATTTGGGGTAACTGTAATTTTCATTGAATAATATGGAAGGGGAAGGCATTGGTAGAAGAAAATTATTCGTTCTGGGGAGTACTGGGAAAACTCCTTTTTTTTTCTTATTCTTTCCCATCTGAAACCAGAAGACAGCTAACCCTAAGGCTGAACTCGGCTGTCCTGACCCAGCCGTGTTGGTAGGCTTTGCACAAGCTGCTGTTTAACTGCCTTTGTTGTCGCTCTCTGTCTGTCTCTCTGCAGTGTGATAATGACAGGTGCATATAACAACTTTTTTCGAATGTTTGACCGCAACACCAAGCGAGATGTTACCTTGGAGGCTTCCCGGGAGAGCAGTAAACCACGAGCCATTCTTAAGCCCCGGAGGGTCTGTGTTGGAGGCAAACGGAGGAAAGATGACATCAGTGTTGACAGTTTGGACTTTACTAAGAAGATCTTGCACACAGCATGGCACCCAACCGAGAACATCATTGCTATAGCAGCGACAAACAATCTGTACATATTTCAGGATAAAGTGAACTCAGAAATGCACTAGATTTATCAATATCCCTCTATATTTACAAACCAGCCTCTTGAGAGTTGTAGAAGGATGTGATCTTCACAAAAATTGTGGCTTCTGTGGTGGGATTTGTAGGTTGCATCCTTTCATCCCTCAGCCTGTATCATTATTGGTGGCAAGCCAATTATTTTCCATCACTGCAACTGTATGAGTAAAAGGCACGACTGCAAATCCAGTACTGTGGTCTGTATCGGTTCCTTTAAACAAACAGGGGTATTGATTCAGTTTGGGAGTGTTCCTGAGGAGGGCTGAGGCTCCTCAATTCCTGTCCATCCTTTTGAGGATCTCAGTGGTTTGCAGGACTGTGGTGTTCTGGTGCCCTTCCTGCTTTTGCAGTCCGAAGCATTTACCACATTGTTAGAGCTTTTTGCCTCAATCACTTGATTGTTTTTTTTTCCCAGTGCTGTTTTCCTGTCTTTCAATTAAGCTGAGCCTGTTTGAAAGAATGAATAGCCACATCCCTTTAGAGCACGTGGCGCATTGGAGGGACCTCATGAGAGTTGGAGCTGGAAGCAGAATCCCTGCTGGTGAAAAGCTGCCCCATCTCACCGACCCCATTCCCTTCTTTATAATACCCTCTTATTTATTTATTTATTTGTCACATTACTTTATGCTTCACCTTCCCAAGTGAGTAAGTGACAGGACTGGTATAGTTACTCAGCCAGCTTATTTTAAGGAGTTTATTCTCCGTGGTTCTCTTTGCTCTGTTTAAAACAAGAAGTAGTATCTTCATTGTGTGAGGACTATTCAAAAACTTGGCATTGCCACTCTGGAGGGACTGGCTGGTCAGACACAGCCTGACAATTCACACACAAACCCATGCTACCATTTGGGTTGGAGTTCTGGAAACCTTGGCTAGAAGTGCTGTCCTTGAAGGCAACGACCAACTTGAGTGGGAACAAAGTTACATCACTGCTAGACACTTGATAAAGTCCCTTGTATGTTGTTTGCAGAATGGTTATGTTAATCCTGGCCTTTGGGAAATACAGGCAATGCCTGGTATCTGTAACTGTGAAAAGAATGGTACTGCAAGAGGCAGCACTGCTCAGTGAATTTTAACACTTTTAAATGAGGCCACTTCTGGGAGACAAAGTCCTGTAGAAACATGAAAAATTGAAAAATCCAAACCAAACAAAACCTTCCTCCACAAAAATGCTGTTAGATCTATCTCTGTTCTGTAATGATTAGTGACATAAATGGAAAAGGAAAGTACACACAAAGTAAGGCATGCAGGAATGGTAATGGGAATGGTGCAGTGGGCAGGAAGTCCTCAATCCAGGAAAAGAAAGTTCTGCTGCACCCTTAATAGCTCTGGCAGAAAATTCAATATCCCAAAGGATTTCTACTCTAACCATGAATAAAGGAGCACAACTCACATGACCTGTTAATCTGCCCATATTAAAACTACTCAGAAAAAAAAAATCTTTAAGCCATTATGCACTGATTTCTTGGTAAGTGGAGAATGTACTGATGAAGGGATCTGCATGCTTTTGTATTTTGGTTTGGGGGAAGGGTGGGTGAAAATCTGCTTACAAGAAATTAAAAAACAAAGTCTACAGCTTTTGTATGACGTTTCAACACCACACCTGGAATCTGTCTGTTTGAAGTTTTCTAGATCAGTGCTGTATATTTTGTGTGTAGAAGCACAAACGCATGTGCACCGGTTTCCAGCCACACTAAACACATACAGTATGAAATGTGTAGGGTGATTTTAAAGGGAACAAAGAATGTTTGTTTATAAAATACTGTATGCTGTAGCAGGCATGGACAGTATATGTACATATTTATTCTAATGAAATTTAACAAAATTGCCTTTTCCTTTTTTTTTTTTCCCGTGTAAAAAGATTTAAGAGTGTGGTAAATTGTATAGAAAACTCGTTAATGCCAAACTACTGCTTCAAGGGTGTCATACAATTTCTTTGACTTTTGGCCCCCTCCATTAATTTTTGCAGCTCAAAAAGAAAAAAAAAAATTGCTATCAGCTCATATTGGCATTTACAGCTAGAGATACTGTAAAACATATATTTAGCTTTTAACATTCTCAAGTAAGATTCTATAGATAACTTATTATAAAGCAGATCTTAATGCAACGATTTTTTGTTTGTAATTTTAAGTACCTTACTCTGTTACAGCTTTGGGTACCACAAAGAACATGTTAAAATTAAATAAACAAATATATCTTTGGAGCTTTATAGAACTAATTAAATACCCAACCAAAATACCATGAAGTGATTATAGAGGAAATAAATAGAAACCTTTCGAAGACCAGTATTCCGTTCCTGTCTTTGACATCACTGTTACAGATCGGTTTCCTGGTTTCTTGAATGTATGGAAAGTTAACATCGTCATTGTGAATGTTTCCAACTTTCTTTCTCTTTTTAGTTTGAGCTTTCAGTGGTGTAGAGTAAGTGATGGTAAAGTTGGTAAATCTGATTGTTTTGAAAGCTGTTGTTCATGGCTGCATTTTTTGTGTTGCACAAATTAGCTAACTGTTGATGAATAAAAATATAAATATGTTAATACCAGCTTTTTCAATAAAACTACAACCAAAAAAGGCATAAATAGATGACTTCAAGGCACAGCTTATTTTTAAGCTAGGCAAAAAAGAGCTGTTTTAGCTCCTTTTACGGAGGAGGAGGAGTCACAGGGATCAGGACTTGGAGGGCAAGCTGCTGTGGGAACCTCAAGTGTTGTGGCAGGTGGAGGAGGGAACACATGCCGTGAGTGGGATTAGGGTGTTGCATGATGAAGTGTGGGCAGCTGTAGCAGAGCTGGAGACATGCTTTAGGTTCAGTCCCTGGACCAGCTTTTTCTTTTGTTCATAGCCCAAGTTGGACTTTAGGAAGCTTGGGTCTCAGTCTCCTACAGATGGAATCAGAGATGTGCAGTGTGAATTGACACACAAGTCACAGGTTAAAAAAATGGCATCGGTGTTGTCACCGAAACTGCGGGAAAAACAAAAACCCTCCAACAAAATTTTTAGTGTTAGAGAATCAAGGCATTACTTTATTTCTGGCCAGGATGTTGTTCTGGCCAGGATGTGCAACAGAAATCATTTCATCCACACATAGCCTGGGTGTGCAGAGAAAATCATTCCATGACACATGAATTTTACCAGATTTTTCTCTAACTTTATACAGTCAAAATCCATGGAGATTCATTGGTTCCAAGTTATGTAGTTCTTAGTACTTGGTTTCCTACTGGATCTGGATTTCTTTGCCTCTGATGTTAATTAGGTCCTCACTCCCTGATTCATTATCAGTCTTTTTTCAGCCCAGGTGTCTCCAACCATGCCAGGGGGCAGCATCTGGGGTAGGTGTTCGTTGATGTTTGCTGATGGCCCCTGATGTTCTGCTGATGGTCGTTATCTTTTTGGGTATCTTTTGGGCTACTCAGTCTGTTGAGATGTTAAGCTCATCGGGCCTTTGCCTGGTGGAACAATGCCTGGAAAGAAACTCTTAATTCCCTTCCCCCGGGGCGAAGGTGAACATAGGTTGGACTTGATTATATCAAAGGTCTTTTCCAAGCTAGTTCTGTGATTCTGTGATTCGGTGAAAACTGGCTAAAGTTATAAAATAAAAAAATTGTAAACTTGGTATATTTTCCAACAGTGTCATCACTGGCCAGGTTTGAGACCTTCCAACCGTGGGAGCATGCCAGGGATGTGGCCAGGCCTGGCATCCCAAATGAGACAGATACTGGCCCAGGTGACAAACCAGAGTGCTACCAGCAGAGCAGCATCCTGCTTTCTCCCAGCACTCTCTACCACAGGGGAAAATAAAACATAATAATAATAAAGAAATAAAAACCCAAAAAAATGCTGGCTTGGCACACACACTTAAGGTAGGAAACCGTTCTCTTTCCAGTCCAAGCTGATGCCTGACTCTCCGTGGTGGTCATGACACTTGCCCCAGATCTGGGGCAGCTCTCTGGAATCTCAGTCCAAGGCAGCGGATCCTGCTTGTGCCCAGGGTGAGAAGCCTCCTGCCATCCCTACACACGAGTTAGACACTGAGAGGCTGAGGCCTTTATTTGGATGCAGTCCAGAATAAATTCGCCTCAGCTGTTGCATGAGGCAGAGTGTGGCTTTGCACAGCTCTCCCAGAGCTTACATGCTAATTTTTTTCACCCCTTTTTGGGAAGACACAGTCAATCCCACTCATTTAGATGGACAAATATGACTAGGCACTGAAGAGAGAAATCTCGGCTGAAAATCAACACATCAAGCAATACACTATTTACCTTTCCAGTTTCCCTTTTCATCCCCAAATACCCAGTAGGAGCAGGAGCCAGATGGCTCACTCGAATGCCTTTGAGATTTTCACACGCATACTTAGTAGCTACATACGGCAATTTAACCCTTTGAGGCTTGGGGGAGATACTGGTGTGAGCCACCTGCTTCTACTGTTTGCAGCCAGCAAGATGTCCTGCTTTAAACATTTGGAGCCTTTGGTTGGAGCCTTTGGTTGCCCCTGATGAGAGGGCACGTAGAAGGATTGTTTGCCTTTATATCCAATTTTCAGTAATGTTATTATCAATTTGCTCCCACTCCCAATAGGAATTATTTTCCATTCTCAGTCTTGTCAGCAAATTGTATTGAGTCTAAAATAGAGCATGAAGTCACCTTGCTCATGTGGCAGAACCAGGATTACCAGAGTAGGCCTAATTTTATAGGGACAGGGTATGTTTCTTAGGCTTTGTGAAGCCATTAAATGGTCTGGATATTCTGTACAGGCCAGCTCTGGAAAGGTTTGCTCTCAGAGTGCACCATGAAAAAGCATTTCTTAGCAGTGAAATTTTATTTTCCTTCTCACTCAAGTTGGATGAGGATCAAACTTTTACTCATGTGAAAGTGAACATAACTCTTCAGGCAGTTGTAGATCCTAAATCTGGCCCATGATACAAAAGCATTTTACGTGGAGCACTTGACTTGAACTCCTCAGTTCCCTCAGCTCTGAAAGCTGCCAGGAGTATGGATCAGCCAGGCAGGGTACAGCTAATTACTTGTCTTGCCGTTTGCAAATTGAGGCAGTCAATGACTAGGACAAGATCCTTAAACCAACAATTCAATTAAGCAGGTATTTCAAATATCACGACAATGCTATACATTCTTTTAATAACATGGCTGCTCAAACAAAGAGACCCTACAGCAGTGACTCATTCAAAGTATTCAGGGTGGTTTTCTGGACAGCCACTCCTTGTTTTAAAACTAGTACTAATCATACTACTAACATGCATGTCCTGTGCAATAGCCTGATCCAAGCAGATCAGCTTTAAATACAGGACCAAAGTCCTCAGCTGGCAATAGGTATTGAATATGGCAATATGGCTGTGCTGCAAGGAGAAGAGTACTTAGCTCAGAGAACTCCAGAAACCCCATCACCACCTTCT